>CAJHZI010000706.1:0-360000 GCA_905160935.1 Enchytraeus crypticus | reverse complement strand
AACCTATCAGATAGTTATTAGAGTACTACAGCAGAGGATCAATGATGATGAGTCTTTGGCTGGTAATAGCGAGACTGGAGTAGGATTTATGCAATGGACCTGCCAGTAGGCAGTGACTAAGAAAGAGAAAGAGAGAGAGAGACTGATGTAGGATTTGTAAATATCCTTCATTTGCTGTCTGACATTCAATGTAATGTGCATCTCTGCCCTCAGTCTCAAAGTGTTGTTTTCCTTTTTCTTGTACCATTGAGCCACACAAATGAGTAAAAAGTCTTTACAACCTTAATTTTCAAAGATTTAGAAAACTCCCAGCACTTTTAGGCGATTGGAAATTTTTAATCAAAGTGAGTGCGACGGTAGGAAATTTTCAGAAAAGGGAAATTTAGAAAAATCATTAAGGTACCAATGATCTAGATTGGTAAGTATTTATGGTTATTGTAAGAACACTGTGGTTATTACTAATAGAGCAGAAGAAAAATTATAGTCTACTATAAATAAAAACTCGTCATAAAATAGTGGAATGGTTTGCGGAAGTAAAACCAGGCACGTTCTATAAAAACTGATAAGAGTGGATCCTGCAAATTATTGATCAATATAATTGTAATAAAAAAGAACAGCGCTCTGATTTGCAGATAGTTAGACAGAAATGGTTTGATTTGTAACTTTCTCTCTCTCTCAAACTGAGATTTATAACCCATTTATAGTTCTGTCCAATTATCGCGTCGAGGTGGCGATCGTTAATTGCAGCTTGAAAATCTTTCTCCACAAAACCAACGATTCATAATTTGCCTACGCGTTCACTGGGTTCAAGCGTGGAGATTTAAAAAGCTAAAGCTAATGTTGACGTCAGTTTCCTCACTCGAAGGCGATGTCAGTGACGATAGGAGATTGATTGATTTATTAATTGATTGATAGACTGATTAATTGACTGATTGATTGATTGATTGACTGATTGCTTGACTGATTGATTGATTGATCGATGGATAGTTTGATTGATCGTATAAAGATGACGGTGGCATGCAGTATCTTCACTGTGACAGCACTGAGCGTGGACCACTGACTGATTGATAGACTGATTGATTGATAGACTGATTGATTGATTGACTGATTGATTGATTGATTAATAGACTGACTGATAGATAGATCGATTGATTGATCGTATAGAGATGACGGTGACCTGCAGTATATTCACTATGACAGCTCTCAGTGTTGATCACTGCCTAATTTATAGACTGCCTAATTGATAGACTGCCTAATTGATAGACTGCCTGATTGACAGACTGATTGATTGATAGACTTATTGATTGATTGATTGATTGCTGATGTAGAGATGACGGTAGCATGCAGTATATTCACTATGACAGCACTCAGTGTTGATCACTGCCTGACCGTGCGCAGACCCCGCAGAGATAAGAGGTTATACGGGAGGAGACAAACAGCCCTGCTGCTCGTGGCTATATGGATTCTTTCCGCCCTTTTCGTCAGTCCTATTCTCACAATCCGTCAGGTATTTCTTCTGATTAAGTTATAGAACGAATTAGGAATAAAGCTGTAAAGCTCTGAGTTAATTTTTTTCAGAAACACAAGTGCGCTATCAGCGGCGATCTGGCGGGGTTTTGAACAGGTGATCTCTGGCTTATCACGCAGGCATGTTACTAACTCGACCACAAGTCAGCACCAGAATATCGAATATTTATTTCTTAATGCGCATATTTTATTGAACATATTATTCAACGGTTTCGTTATTGTGTGACTAAATTAATATAAATCATAAATTCCAGTTCTCCCAACCTCCGGAAAAACCCATAAGAAAAACCCATAAGAAAAACCCATAAACCCATCAGGCATACGACTAATACAACCCATATGACTAGTATTGACTACGCTGAGTTTTGTAACTACGCTTCGGTGGACTACAATGCAAGAATCTAACCAATATAGATATACTAGAATAATCAATAATCAAAGAATATAACCAATACAGTGTACTGAATTCTGAACTCTATCTGCACAGCAGCAATTTAATGGAAAGTGTGTAGTAACATAGCTGAAGGTACAGTGGTGAGTTAATTAAGACTTTGCCATTAACACAAATCGAGATGTAATTTTCAAAAGTAAAACCGTGTTTATCTTTCGCGAGTTAAAAGAAGCTAATGTTAACTTTAGTTTCCTCACGCGGAAGTTGTGTCATTGACGGGCGAGCCCAGGATTTGAAGCACACACATACTGATCCGCGATCCAATATGTTACCGACATAGTCACTGGCTCCAGCCGTATGGGCCCCTAGCAGGGGAACGCACCTCAGAAAAATGAGGGCTTTAGGGGAAATTAGTTCCCCTCGTGCTCCCCCACCTCTTTAACCACTGCTAATAAGAGAAGTCAGATAACAACAACACTAATGAGATATCACACTGCCATTTATTAAGAGTAAAACATATGACGCGATTACTTATTAATCAGTTGTAAGCATAACTTTCAATGTTATACGATCCAGCTGTAAGTCTGTACCACTGGTTATATTTGTAGCCAATGTAAGCTTGAAGTTCATCCTATATATATATATATATATATATATATATATATATATATATATATATATATATATATATATATATATATACATACATACATACATGTATATATATATATATATACACAGTATATATATACATATATATATATATATATATATATATATATGTAGAGACTATATATACATGTATATATACATGTCTATAAAAGCTGGTAAAGCTAAGGTTAAAGTGAGTTTCCTCACTGAAAAGCAATGTCAGTGACCGTAATCACTAATCTATATAACCTATGTTGCTACATGTATGTAATCTATATAATCTATGTAAACTATATATATATATATATATATATAATATCTATATATAATTATACATATATATCTATATGTATCTATATAATCTATGTAAAAATATGATATATATATATATATTATATAGTATATATATATATATATATATATATATATATATGTATATATACATACATATATATATATATATATATATATATATATATATTTACAGAAGAGCCTATTGCTACACATTTCGCAGGTATTCAGGGTAGAATTCGAACCTCTGAACGTCACGATGGCCTACTGTATAGAAGAGTGGCCTAACCACACAGTACGGCAGGCCTACAGTGTCTATCTCTTCGTGATAACGTACGTCATTCCTATGAGCGTGATCGCGGCTAGCTACGCTCTCGTGGGTCGAACCCTTTGCTCTTCCAGGGACATCACGGGAAGGAACCGCAAGAAGAACCGGCTCTCGTTCACTATGAAAGGCCTCACGTCTTCAACAGGAGCCATCTGCGGTGCTCAGTGCGCAACAACCCCAACCCCGCCCTTGCAATGTACTCCATTCCCGGCAAGTCCTAACCTTAAAGTTACCGGCAGTCCAAAAATAGAACCCGGGTCCCCGATAGGAGGGTTAGTCCCCGGGTCAGGAACGGAGGTGGGGAAGATGGGAACGTCCAAGGATCTCACAGGGTACCCGCCTCACCGCCGAGCGTCCCCTAGGGCGGTGAAGTCCGCAGCCTCGAGGGCTAATAGCCAGGCGGTGCTCTCAGGGCGCAAAGCAATAGTAAGACTGCTCGTTATCATAGTAGCCGTGTTTGTGATCAGCTGGCTGCCCTACAACGTCATCTCGTTGACTATCGACGTCAACCTGGACGCTGACCAGGTTCAGTTCCTCCCATTCGCTCTGTGGTTAGGTCACGCCCATAGCGCAGTTAATCCTGTCATCTACTGGTTTTTCAACAGGACGTTCAGGCACTGTGCCAGCAATGTGCTTATCTGTAGCCTTCTACGTAGGGCTAGGCGTGACAGTCGATCCTCTCAGTATGTCTAGATGTCTGGCTAGTGGTATCTGTCAGTATGTCTAGGTGTCTGGTTAGTGGTATCTGTCAGCATGTTCAGTTGACTGGCTAGTGGTATCTGTCAATATCTAGGTGTCTGGCTAGTGGTATCTCTCAGTATGTCTAGGTGTCTGGTTAGTGGTATCTCTCAGTATGTCTAGGTGTCTGGCTAGTGGTATCTGTCAGTATGTCTAGGTGTCTGGTTAGTGGCATCTGTCAGTATGTTTAGGTGTCTGGTTAGTGGTATCTGTCAGCATGTTTAGTTGACTGGCTAGTAGTATCTGTCAGTACGTCTAGGTGTCTGGCTAGTGGTATCTGTTAGTATGTCTAGGTGTCTGGCTAATGGTATCTGTCAGTATGTTTAGGTGTCTGGTTAGTGGTATCTGTCAGTATGTTCAGTTGACTGGCTAATGGTATCTGTCAGTATGTTTAGGTGTCTGGTTAGTGGTATCTGTCAGTATGTTCAGTTGACTGGCTAGTGGTATCTGTCAGTATGTCTAGATGTGAATGGAATTACAGTAGTCAAGTCTGAGAATATTTATTATACAATTTTTTCTAATTAATTGAATTTACCTATCTATATGCAAAATGTCTATATGAATTGGTTTCATGCGAAATTTCACAAAGAATGCTCATAACTGTAGTATGGACTGTGATTAGATGAAAGAATTTCTCAGCATCGAGTAGGATTTTTATCTAATATTTTTAGATAACAGAGCCTAATTTAAGACTCTCACATAAATTCTGGCAACAATTGTGACAGTAGCGATAGTGTGCTTATATTTGTCTAGTATTGGGTTTCAGAAACGAGCAAACTGAGACAGCTGTATTTTCACGTGGTCATGAATTGAATGGAATATTTCAAATCGTTGACAAAATAACAATAAGATCAGTTAATTAAAAGAAAAATTAGCAATTTGACCGCCTGAGCACTTTTTAACGTCGTTGTCAACTGTAACAGAATGAAAACTCGTCAAGCATGTTTCAAGTCTTTAATTTACACTCAATGTTCAAGTCCAGTATATCTTTATCCTGCTAGTCTTAGCTCGATCTATTCGCCACCCACTATTAGGGAGGGGATATGACGTAACGGTTAGAATGTTCGCCCCGACTACAAGTAGCCTGAGTTCAAAGCCCAGGTCAGTCAAGTAATGATGGATATCCACTTGAGCCTATGGAAGGTTAATCTTGTATCGGAGCTAGCTGCGCATTGGCGCTATCAATGGCAAATATATGATTAACCATGGAAAAGATTATTAATGACCTACCAGGAACCTGCAAAGCGGTCTCGAAGACCGGACAGCGGCCATGACACCGATATAAAAATTGTAGAAAGTAATTAAAATTATTATTATTATTATGTATTATTTATTAATCCCTTGAACTTTGAACTCAGGTCGTCACCCTATCTTTCATCAGAGCTGAATTCTTCCCATCAACCATCAAGCCGATTGATCGCTAAGTTTAGCATCTGTTTTATCTTCCACTTGGACCAGCAGTGTGGAGACGTTATATACCATGGACCTCCCATTAGGCAGTGAAAGAAGAGAGTGAGATTAGCAGTAGAATTCTCTAAAGATAATCATGGGGTTAAGTATTAGGCGGGGGTTCGAACCTACACAACACCCAGCTGTGATTTCAGCACTGACTAAGACGATGATTAGAAGTTGTTTAGATGACGACGCTCAACGGACTGAGCTAGACGAGGACATCCGATCTTCCTCAGAGCTCCTACATAGGAGGCTGCGATCTCTCTCTGCCTCAGATCTTCGTCCTTCATCCTGTCGTAGGACATCCTCAGCACCGCATGGCAACGCTTGCTCAGGTCAGAGGACTCTTTCTGGATCCTCCTCAGCCTCTCCTGAGGCAGCTCTAGAGCCTTCCCCAGCAGAAACCAGTTGACCGCCACTGCTGGACTCGATTCCAGCTCTTCAAACATAGATATCATTCTTTCGGATGAACTGGAATGGCGGTTTAGATTGCCTGAACCGTTTCCATCTCTGCCGGTAGTGACGAGGAAAGCATAGCAACTGCCTCCAGCTTTCCAGATCTTAGTGTTGAACTCGTGGCCGTCCTTGCCTTCTTTGTGAAGAGAAGTGTCCTCGCGATATTTAGATGCCTAGAAGTAATATGACAAAGTTAGAACACACTGTTTGCATCAATAAGATCTATGTAAAATTATATTAACAAGATTGGTTGGATCAGTTTATTTGTTGTCTTTGGTAATTTAAGTACTATTTTCTAATATCGGGAAAGAGTTACAAGAGTTACTGATCAAACTTCAGTAATATCGCCCGTATGAGTTTACTCTCAGATCAGCGCGGCTGGGATTCGAATCCACGAGGGTTCAATTAACTTAAGGATCTATCCTTTATTAAGACATTCTCAACGACTGTTCTAGTCAGGCAGACAGAAATAGGGGTAATGTAATTGTAAATTGGGGGTAATTACCCCTATTTACAATTATAATATTTATTAATAACACTTCCAGCCATCCATTATTCAACAAATTTCTTACTGTTAAATAATAAAAACAGAAAATATAAAACAAGTATTAGTAACAAAATTCAACCTGTCTGTCTTTGGTGTAGAGGCGCACACGTTGACCCTTGAGATCACTTGGCTTGACGCCAAGTTTAGTGCTGCCGTACTTGGTTAGGCCAGGCCTAGGCAGCGTCACTAGGACGTCTCTGAGCGTAGGCTGCGAGGCTGTTATTTTGACTACAGGACTTACCGCCAGAGCGCTATGTACGTCGTCTGCAGGAATCAGGCTGCTCAGGTCTGTCTCGTTCATGTCCAGTGGCTCAACCTGGATACAAAAAAGAGTTAGGAGATTAGGTGATCAGACGCCTATTTGTCACTTATAATATACTTTATGCGCTATTTTCAAAAAAGGTCAATAAAAATTTGCACATTTTTAGAAATAGACGGCACTTAGATAACAACAAGAAACACATAAAATTAACAATAATGCTTATCAAATATAGCAAAGGAACTACATCATCCCGCAGGAAATATATTGAAATGGACTTAATTTGATAAATAGAGTTTAGAAGAATTGTTCTTTTCTCTAGAAAATATGTAGGCTATTTATTAATTAGCTCTAACCATAAGGCACTTGTATACGCTGCTCTAGACAAAATTCCGATGTCTTATATAAAAAATCTAATCCAGTTTAATCAATATTTTTCAGACAAAGACGTTAATTTTGTACTTTCTCTGCGCTATTTTACACTTTCCCTGAAAGAGTTATTAGAACAAATAAATCTAATGCTAAATCAGGGCTAATTGCTAGTCCGTTTAATTTTCAATCTCATACAACCCACGGTCACAACTATCGTTAGCTGAATCTCAACGGGGGTTTAACAGATTTATCTGACGCTATAAATCTGACGGTCTGCGGAACCCTTGAGTTAACGCAAGAGCCGTACACACACGTCTGATTGCCAAAACTTACACGAATTTTAACTTGAGCCGAATCATCAAAAGTCCTCTTCTGTATCTCAGCTTTCACACCTCGTTCCATCCTAGAATGAATCTCCGTTCCACTCGATCCAACGCTCTTCAAATCCTCCAAATAACGTATCTTCAGATCAAACACCAGCGTCTCGAACGTATGAGGAATGACCACCTCATAGAACTCATGCACCACTCCATCAACTGGAATACGTATCATTCGTCCCTCCGCAAATCTCCAGTCACGAAAGTTCACCGCGTACATAAACACCACCTGCTGAATGACGTCATTAAAGATGGCGGAGTTGACAGGCATGAGGATATAAATAGGACGGATGTCCGGAGGTGGCGAATGAGTCCAGGACATCTGCATTGGAGACAGGATCACCGGCTCATCCACGTCGAACTCCATGGCAGGCAGGGCAGGAAGCTGATCCATCGAGTCCGGGCCGAGTCCGTCCTTAAGCTGAAGGTAGCGCTTGATGTCCGCTATACGAGAGGGACTGGCGCGAACCATGCAGGCCACCCCATCGCGTCGCTGATATCTGTCATCAGTTAGTAGAATATTCGATCAGTTAAAGATCCGGTAAAGCTAATGTTTGAGATCTCCCATCATTCAGTAGAACATTCGATCAGTTAAAAAACTGGTAAAGCTAATGTTAACGTTAGTTTCCTCACTCTAAAGCGATGTCAGTGACGGATGAGCCAAGGATTTGTACCCCGCACATACTGATCCGCGGTCGAATATCTTAGCGACATCGCCACTGGCAGACCTTTGTATCTAAGTCTAATTGCTATGATTTAGCTTCAGCATACAATCAATCAATTAAGCATTCTTGCAATGGGTTCCTAATAAGATAATGCGGTGTTACAATGGATACTAATAAATACTGTAAGCAGCATTTCAATGGATACTAATAAAATACTGTAAGCAGCATTACAATGGATACTAATAAAATACTGTAAACAGTTTTACAATGGATACTAAAATATACTGTATGAAGTATAAAAATGGACATGTAATAAAATCCTGTAAGAAGTATTACAACGGATACTATTACAATAATGTAAGCCGTATTACAATAGATACCTAATGCTTGTAGAATACTGTAAGAAGCATTACAATAGATACCAATACAATACTGTAAGAAGTATAACAATGGATACCTAACGCATATAGAAAACTGTAGGCAGTATTACGACGGATACTAATATAATACTGTAAGAAGTATTACAATGGATACCTAATAAAATACTGTAACAAGTATTACGATGGACATGTAATACAATACTGTAAGCAGTATTACAACGGATACCTATAGAGCGGCCAGTCCTCGTGATCTTCAGGCATGTAGAATTTCTCCGTAGAGGATTCGGATTGTCTGGATCCCAGACTCTCCCTCTCATCCACCGGATCTGGAATAGTACGACGCCGCAGTCTCTGTCCACTCTGATCCTCCAGAGAGTCTACGTCTTCCTCTCTGGAATACGATGATGCCACTCCAGTGGATCGACTATTGGACTGCTCGTAGGAATTATACCCATCATCATCATTATGATGATGATGATGATTCTCGTGACCATATGTCTTACTGACAGTGGTCATCACTTCCAGCTCTTCAGGCTCCTCTCTATATCTGGTTTGGACGCTCCTTTCTGAATGATTGGCTGTTTTGAGGATTCCATTTGATCCAGGATTGTACACGGTGCGGTTGGTCTTCCTAGGCGATGATGTCTCCGTGTTTCCGTCAGATCTGTAACTGTTGAGGAACTCCGTGTGGGCTCTCTGCAGTTCCTCTGGACTTATCTCCAGGGGTGGAGTGGGGACATCCCTATCCACAGTGGACTCGTGGACCAGACGTCTCTGGGAGGCCTCACCCTTGGGCATCGTGGCCCTGAGCTCTAGGGGAAGGCGACCATTACCTGTGGAAACATTCAGTCAATGGATGTGGAAACATTCAGTCAATGGGTGTGGAAACATTCAGTCAATGAATGTGGAAACATTCAGTCAATGGATGTGGAAACATCCAGTCAATGGGTGTGAAAACATTCAATCAATGAATGTGGAAACATTCAGTCAATGAATGTGGAAACATTCAGTCAATGAATGTTGAAACATTCAGTCAATGGGTGTGGGATTAGATAATAGGATGCTCAAGATACACATCTCTCTCTCTCTCTGTCTCTGTCGCTGTCTCTGTCGCTCTGTCGCTGTCGCTGTCTCTGTCGCTCTATCTCTCTCTGTCTCTCTCTCTGTCTGTCTCTGTATCTCTCTCTCCCTGTCTTTGCATCTCTCTATCTAACTCTCTGCCTCTATCTATCAGTCTCTCTCTCTCTCTCTCTCTGTCTCTTTCTATTGGTCTCACTATATCTCTCTCTCAATCTCTCTATCTCTCATCCATCTAGTGTTCTGTCAAGTTTTCTCAATTGGCCGGTCCAAGATACATATTCCTCTTCACAGTCTGCTGGTACGTTTCGTACAGAGTGCTACCTATATCATCAAGGTAATCAGTTCAAAAGCGGCTAAGTCTTTTCCTCATTTTAATATGGCTTATATCTTAAAATAAAGAATTATGATGATCCACAAACTTCAAATATTCACAATATATTTTCTAGGAACAGCGCACAAGACAGCTAGCACAGATGCCTCATCAACCGGTCAGGTAGTGCACTATGCACTCTGTCATCTATGTAATGATTGTTACAAGAGTTTTATTCATACTTGCACGAATACACAAGTATACTTATACTATACATAAATAATTATACTTAAATATACTTATATTACGAATATACTTGCATAACACAACACAGTAATAATCTTAAATTGAAAATATCAGCTTTTATTTTCATTTAAGAAGGTAGGAAGAGGTATGGAATGTATAATATTGATTTAAAATCACTTGAGAATACAAAATATTCAATTTAACTGAAATATTTAGTTTTCGTTTATGTTTAAATTTGCTAAAAACAAACTACTTGATGACATCCCTGACCACATTCTTGGATCAGGAAACGGTCATTAGATCTTTATTATTATTATTATTATTATTATTATTATTATTATTATTATTATTATTATTATTGCTTGTATGGGCGACAAATATACGTGTCGCGTCCGGGCTGCTAAAGAACATACCAAATACTGCCATGAACATACCAAATACACGTTTCGAAGAAGGCGACTACAGCACAAAGATCAAAACCAAAGTTAATTAGGGCATTCCGCTGGCGAGCGCCTAGGCTGCAGAAATTTCTACAAAAGTTTTTAATTCCGATCCTAGTTAAACTGGATTTAAAAGAAGAAAAAGAACATGAAGAAGAAGAAGAAGATGCTGATGACGATGATGACTATGATGATATGATGATGCTGATGATGATAAGATGATGATGATGACGATGATGATATGATGATGCTGATGATGATAAGATGATGATGATGATGACGATGATGATGAATCAGCGAAAACAACAATGAAAAAACAGCAATGTCATTACGATTATAGTCGAATACAGCAACTTTGGTAACGATGAAGCCAAGGTCAAAGAAAGAAGAACAATTAAAAGAATAGTTAAAGTAGCCGATCAACTAAAAGAGAAATCATTGCAAGTCTAGGCCTACATATAAGAAAATCAAAGTAAAATGGAAAGCTCCTGCTTCTCGTCTTGAATTATCATCATCATCTTCTTCCCTTGAATTCCAGTTTAACCAGGGTCGGGATACGAATAGACTGTCTCAAATCCTCTCTGTCCTACATCATATCATCAGTCAATCCCCTATTTGAGACTTTTTTTAATCATTTAATTTTTGTAGAAATTTTTGGAGCCTAGTCGCTCACCAACCGAATGACCTATCTGACGTTGTCTGACTTTTCTCGTCACGAATTATAAATTTGAAAATGGCTGGAGCCAGTGGCGACATCGGTTAGATACACGACCGCGGATCAGTATGTGCGGGGTTCAAATACTTGGCTCGCTCGTCACTGACATGGCTTTCGAGTGTGGAAACTGACTTAGATTTTTAAATAAATCTGAATTGAGCAGAACTTGGAGATAAGAACTTGGAGATAAGAACTTGGAGATAAGAACTTGGAGATAATTATCTCAATGAAACCTGTTGTGGAGAGTTTAGTAGTCTGCAAGGTTCTACGACCCATTGGTTTCCTCCAGGCTGGAATATTCAGCTCATTGGCTCCGCTGGAACCTGCTGCTACTCTGGAATCCACTTTCACGGCTCCCTTAACTCCTGAAGTCGTAGTCTTGGTTGGATTTTTCTGATAAGCTGGTCCACTGAAACGACTGCTATAATTCTGATCCGTTCTCACGTTATTGACCCTCGTTGTAGTTGTACGGTTCCATGCTGGTCTGGGTTCGATTCCTGTCTTTGACACAACTCGGGTAGTGGTTTTAGTAGGGGCCTGGTAGGCAACTTCATCGCCATTGTAATCCAATGCGTCTATCTCAGCCAGGCTCATTCGCTGTCTGGCCCTAGCCTCGTAGGCGGGGCCGTACAGACTCGGAGCCATCTTTCCGTTCAGGGATTTTCTTCCTAACGTTGGAGAGCCACTGATGACGTTTCCGTTTTCGTCGTAAGCCGTGACTGTTGTTGTCGTTGTTTTCGTTGTCGACCCGTCAGGAGATGTCGTTGTTTTTATTGTTGTTCTCGGCTGTGAAGTTGATCTTCTTGAACCGGTTCTAGAGTTTTCGTCTCTGTCTTCAACCAGATTTAACCGATTTTTATAGGCAGGACCATAAAGGCTGGCGGAAAATTTAGCATTCGCCATATTGGCTTTCTTTTTTCTACTTCTTCTCTTCTTGTTGGTTCGCTTCTGCGGCAAGTATTCAGATCTGCCGATGATAAATTGCGTCTGATTCGATTTGAGTTTTTCGGATTTGAGTTCAATGGGTGGAAAACTTAGTCTTCTCGAACGTTCCGAGTGGATTGTAGGAAGATCTTCTCCGATGTTTACAACACTCGGTAGTGTGTAGCTCCTGGTCAGACGTGAGAATTCGCCCTTAGCTTCCCTGCGCTTCGCTCTCTCAACAATATAAGCAATCTGAAACTGAGAAAGTTCTTTATGGAGCCTCAGTTCTTCCCGTAGCTTTAATTCTCGTTTTATTTCTTCACTTACAACGGGTCTGTAATGGAATTTAAAATCCTCAGCCGGTTCTGGAACATGAATTTCAATCGTTTTTGGCAATATAGTTTGCTGTTTGATTTTTCTTTTTTCTGGTTTTGTATTTGAAATTCGAGAGTCGCTTTCTGTGCAATTGATATCCTTATAATTAACTGAAGCATTTAAGCTGCTGTCGCTTTTCGATCTGTAATGAATTTCACTTTGATAGCTTGCTTCGGAATCAGTTGTTAAATTAAGTTCACTGCTGTAATTCTCTTCTCCATTTTTACTCAGATTTCTTTCTGCTTGTTTATTCTCGTTGAGTTCACTATTATAGTAAGTCTCTAGTAGAGTTGGGTTATGTCTGGTAAGTCTAGCTTTACTATGATCCGTTTTATTGAAAGATTTTCTACGATCTAAAGCTCTCTTATGCTTCACTTCAATGGATTGTTGTTTGAACATAAATCCCAGTTAGAAAGTTTATCATATTATTAATTATTTTTATATTCTATAGTACTAGCAATAGTAGTACCAGCCATATATGCTAGAATCTGCAGTTTCAGAAATATGACTATAAAACCATGTCGTAATTTAGCTATCTTTATAATTTTCAACCTGTCTAGTAATTATATCAAACACTATCAACTTCTGTAATCTGCCTTAGAGGGCTCCTCTCATTATTACAGTCTGGAGCTCTTCACATTCGAGTTCCATTGATATATTTCATGTGAGGACTACGTATTAGGGCTGTTAATAATTATAATAGTAACCTCCGACAATTTCCATAGCAGTGTCATGGCCGGTGTCCGGTCTTCGAGACCGCTTAGAAAGACCGCCTACATTATATGTGTATAGTACGTTTAACACACGGTCTGGCTGTGTTCTATGTCTATTTAGAATTAAGATGTGTTATAGCTCAACTGAACACACAGTATAGCTGTATCCACTGCTTTAACCAGTACTAAATTAGCATTATGTCATGGACTTTCCCGCATCACATGTCACAAAAATTAATTCACTAAAGTGACTAGTAAAAAACTTGTGCTGAAGTGAGAAAAATTCTAAACGGTACCAGTCTGGTGTTGAAATGATATGAAAATCCATTTGTTCAGCGGACAAAGAAGTTATTGAATTATTAAAAATATTTAATTATTATATTGAATTATTAAATTATTGCATTATTTTATTACGTTAGTAGAGTTAAATTACTCGTCTAAGAACTAGAGTAATTTTATAACTTAAATACTTAAATAAATGAATAACTTCTTATATTTTTTATTATTAACTTAAAATTCTAAAATAATTGCCTATTTGTACAGAATTTACAAAACAGTACTAAGACTATTGCATGGCTGAAAGCTTAATGTTGACCCAATCCAATACTGCACTATAAAGACCTAATCCAATACTGCACTATATAGTAAGAGTACAAGAGTGGGACAGAGTTATTTACTCTTTCACGGTTTGTTTGTTTGGATCCTCAACAACCAATAAACCATTAGGCGTGTAATCAGAGTTTGAAGGTCTATTTGGAACCTGTCTCTTCTATATCAGTCTATTACTACGTAGGCCCTACTAGGCAAGCTGTATTACAAAGAACAAACCAGCTTGACTTAGCCGTGTTGCGTGAGCGCACAATTGACCAATCGTATAGCGAGCGTTCAGAAAAAACGATTAAACAAACCCGAGAAAATAATATAGGAAATCACATAATTAGCAGTTTTAGATTCGTCTAAACTAGCAACCAAGAAAGCAAACTTTGTAAACATATGCGGTTATCATACGACCTAAAATAATTAAAAATAGAGCGAGCGTTACAATAAGATTTGACAAAGATTTAGCATTGAGTGCTAGTTTTATTGAAATTTGGAGATCTTCATAAGAAATCATGCGTTATATACAAAACTTAGACCTTGCAATTGGTAGAACCATAGAAAGAGAGAGAGAGAGAGAGAGAGAGAGAGAGAGAAAGAGTAAGAATAAGAGAAAGTGGGACAATGTGCTTGAGAGCAGCCTATCAACAAAACTCATTGACGTTGAGTACATCTTTTCCCATGCAGATTAGCCATTGTAAGTAGCTTCGCAACGATAGCCACTAAACCGACTTAACGTGAATCTCATTTCCAAAAAGAGTCATTAGCGACGGGCCATTTCATTCAAGCCGTTCTCTAGATCGAGGTCAGAGCTATCTGATTAGCAGAATCAAAAGAATTTTATAAACACACTGTGAAGAGTGCGATTACAGTGTTTTGAGAATGAATTGGTCGAATAAACTGAAGATTTCTTTAAAAGCTTCAAATTAACTTGAAAAAGGCAGAGTGAACTGATTTTCATTTGGTGGATCAATTCTGCTGAACATGCAAGACACTCGTGACAAATTTCTTCGAAACTATAATTATATTGCTTAGCTTAAGATACACAGGCTGCGCATTAAAAAATATCCCCCTAGCACAATCACGTTAGCTTAGCCAATTATTGATATTTCGCCTTGAAATTTTAAGGTTCTCTTGTGGAGGAATTTTACCACAAGCTGACCGAATTTTGTAAAAATATTTTTAAAGGATCCGGAGTTATCCAAGTTTTGAGAGAAAATTGATTTTTTTCATTTAATACGCAATGTAAAATGTCAATTAGAATCAATTCTTTTTTGAAAATGTGCTGGCCCTGAAAAAGGCCGTTAGATGATGACGACTCTGATTTTGTGCTACAATGTTTGCTAGAAATGAAAACCCTGGGCTTTAATGCCGGCCAGAAGTCTTTTCTTACAGATAAAATTGCGCTGTCAATGGACTGTTGTGGTAGGCCTTTCCAGATCTCTTGAAGAACAGCCTTTAATTCCATTGTGTTCTGGGTTTGAGCTTGAAGGCATGATATTTTCCAAATGGTTCCTCAGACAAAAAAAATCAAGTGGATTAAAATCTGGAGAATTAGGAGGCCAATCATATATTTTTATGAAGTCTGGGCTATATTGTACAATAAAGTATTGCGCAAGACGTGAAGTGTGAGCCGGCACGCCGTCCTGTTGAAAATGAAATCATATGGCTTTAACTTGTTGCAATCTTCAATCAGTTTCAGCAGAATAGTTTTAGTGTAATACATTGTAGCACAATATCAGAGTTGTCATCATCTAACGGCTCTATTCAGGGTCAAAAAGGTTCACATTCTCAAAAAGGAATAGATTCTAATTGATGTTTTACGTTTCGTGTTAAATGAAAAAATTCAATTTTTTCGCAAAACTTGGATAACTCCGCTTCCTTTAAAAATATTTTTACAAAATTCGGTCAGCTTGTGTTAAAATTCCTCCACAAGAGAACCTTAGAATTTCAAGGCGAAATATCAATAATTGGCTAAGCTATCGTAATTGTGCTAGGGGGATATTTTTTTAATGCGCAGCCTGTATAAGCTGATATAGAAAATTTGTCCCAACAAATGCAAATATGACAAGTAAACAAAACGCGTAGTCATGACAACTGTAAAGTATAGTCCGCCACGGTCGAGTCAGCCTATTAGGTCGACTTGATAAGCCCAAACTCTGTAGACTTCAACTGTTCCATACTGTAGGCTTCTAATTTGTAATCTCTTCTCATTCTCTTGATCATGAACTATATGCTGATGACACTCAAATGTACACTTGTTTCACCACTAACTCCTATTCTAATGCTGAAACCCTCCTGCAACAAAGTTTTCAGTCTATATCATCTTGGATGTCTGCTAATTTCTCGGCACTCAATCCATCTAAGACTGAATTCATGTTGGTCGGGACACCTCAACAGCTTCTGAAGCTGAATAGGAAAACTCTTTCGTTATCTTCGGGTATTAAAATATCACCTGTTTCTTCTGTGAGAAATCTCGGTGTTGTCTTTGATAAACACCTAACCTTCCACGAACACATAACTAAAACTTCACAAGCATGTTTCTTCCATATCCGAGATCTTCGTCGAATACGTCCATATTTGTCACGTGAGACAGCTGCTACAATTGGTGCTGCTCTTTTGCAATCAAAGTTGAACTACTGCAATTCCCTGTTTTTAAATCTCCCTGGCTGTGAGATTGATCGGTTGCAGTTTGTTCAGAATTCTCTTTCGCGAGCAATTTTTTGTATTTCCAAGTACTCACATGTTACGCCTAATTTGAAGTCTTTGCACTGGCTAGAGATTAAAGAGCGTATCATTTACAAAACAGCTTCGTTAACCTATGTATAAGTCCATCACCATCCCTGGACAAACGTGTAGGTCTCACTTGATTAAAGTGATGTAGCCTGCTAATACTCGATCTTCTAAGTTAATAACTCTTGTGAGACCTAGCTTACCTTCACGCTCTAAGCTATCTAATCAGTCTTTCCAGCATGCTGCACCTCAGATCTGGAATTCTCTTCCATCCAATCTTTGGAAATCTTCATTTGAATAACATCAGCCTTTGCTTTCCTATGAGCAGTTCCATAAGCAGTTGAAGACCTATCTTTTCCACCTCTCTTTTCCATCCAGTGTCCACGAGCAGCGACCTGCGCCTAAACCACCTTTTCTTTAACTCCCTTTACTTTGGACTGATTATCTGAATTTTGAAATTTGCACCGTTTTTGGACCTTCTTTTTTGCTCGCCGGCTTGACTTTGTCTCAATAGTGCTCGATGTTGTCATTGATGACTGTAGCACTCTAATTGTTATTATTATTATTATTATTATTAAGTCTTGATGAGTCCATACCTCTAGGCTTTAGCAGTTCTGCTTTAGGATTGATTAGTCCATACCTCTCGGGATTAAATGTTCTACATTATTCTGTCCATTCGACCACGGAAACAAATAAGAGCCGCAAATCCTTGAATATGACTTAATAATAATAACAATTAGAGTGCTACAGTCATCAATGAAAACATCGAGCACTATTGAAACAAAATGAAGCCGGTGAGCAAAAAGAAGGTCATATTAAATTGTTATATTGTGTGGTTTTATATTGACATTTAAACGCTTTTAATAATTAACAGTACAAAGCTAATCTTGCAACAATTGTGACTATTGTTTCATTTACATTATTTAAAATACGTTCTTTCCACTACTCACAAAAGTTAAAGTTATTTTATTTATTTACATACTTTTTAGATTATTTTTTGTTACGGATTTAATTCTAGGTAAACGCGCGCCAATAACCTGC
Source organism: Enchytraeus crypticus (assembly GCA_905160935.1). Taxonomy (NCBI): domain Eukaryota; kingdom Metazoa; phylum Annelida; class Clitellata; order Enchytraeida; family Enchytraeidae; genus Enchytraeus; species Enchytraeus crypticus. The sequence goes on along the minus strand of CAJHZI010000706.1, from coordinate 342,392 downwards.
CAGCAGATATTGTTATATATATATATATATATATATATATATATATATATATATGTATACATGTATATATGCATGCATATATATATATATATATATATATTATATATATATATATATATACATATATATATATATATATATATACATATATATATATATATATAATATATATATATTATATATATATATATATAATATATATATATGTATATATGCATATATATATATATATATATATATATATATATATATATATATACATGTATATGCATACATATAATGTAGTTTCAGTTAATTAATAAACGATCGTTAAAGTTCTGATTAGTACAATAAATTATTTTTACAGTTGTATTTTCAGTTTTAGAATTTATTGAAAAACGTCATCGCCGTCAGCTAATATCTGATTGGCTGATCTGATTGCTTGCGTCAGCAGTGAGATTTGTTTTTCGACCAATGAGCGAGCTCGTTGTTTATCAGTAGGCGTGGCTTGTTTGAGGTAGGTGGAGAATGCGTCACGTACGGCGGTGAAGGTCGAGTATTTATAAGACGTAATCTGACTGGGTGCTATCAGAAGATTACTGAACAATAGTCAATCAATCAATCGCTCAATGAATCGATCAGTTATTTAATAAATATATAAATTAATCACTCAATACATCCATCAGTCAGTCAGTCAGTCAGTCAGTGAGTCAGTAAGACAGTCAGTCAATCAGTCAATCAGTCAGTCAGTCTTTCATTCACTCATTCATTCATTCATTCATTCATTATTCATTCATTCATTCATTCCTTCATTCATAATTCATTTATTCATTCATTCATTAGTTTATTTATTTAATTAATAAGTATAGATTACTTAATTAATTGGGAAATCAATATTACCATCTATAACATAATTAAGTTACGGTTTGAATGACGGGTGGAATAAAAGTTATTATGAGATGAAATGTTACTAAGAAAGACTGAATGAGAGAATAAATGATAAATCATTTCTTTCAATAATTGATGGATCAATTACAGTACTGATGGGATAATTGATTAATTGATTGATTGATTACCTGATTAGTGAACTGTTATAAGCAGTGGGATGTATAAATGCTCTTGACACTCTCATAACCCGATCATTGTACTGCCGCAGCTCCAAAATATCACTGATACAAATCAATCAATCAATCAATCAATCAATGAAAGAATGAATCAATCATTCTTCAAATGAATCAATGAATTAATCACTAAATCAATAAATCAATAGAACAATCAACCAATAAACCAATCAATCAATCAATAAATCAATCAGTAAATAATGAAAGAAAGAAAGAAATAAATCAATCAATAAATCAATCAGTCAATCGATCAACCAATCAATCAATCAATTAATCAATCAATCAATTAACCTACCAACTAATGAAGCAATACTAAATCGATATGTTAAGCAATATTGTATGCTTTGCATTTGGTATCTGATCATTATATTGTATTGAAACTAGTATATAGTCTTACTTGACTTAATTTTTTATAGTTGTTTTATAATTTAGGCTACTTCTGCAAACAAGTTTAGGTGACTGATTATGTCTCTGATACTGCTATTCAACTTTTTGACAATATTATCAATATATAACTATACTACTGAAATAACTGTATCCCTGTGCAATTTAATGCCAATTCTATTTATACCTATCATTATTTTGGATACGAATAACTACATTTTTGTACCATGAACTGAATTTAATTTAATTGTAGTCTTCGTGGGCATGCGTCAGAGCCTTCGGGCCTGTATGTCTATGTCCATTATTACGTCACACTATGCATGGTGTACAGTGTCATTGTGATTTTCATTAAAATAAAATAGCTATCTACAATATCCTATCTATCTAATCTAATATATCCTATCTATCTATCTAATATATCCTATCTATCTATCTAATATATCCTATCTATCTATCAAATATATAAAAATAATTAAGTGAACTTGTAATTAAACAAAACTGTGTAATTAGTTCTTTGATGAAATAACTGGTATAGTCACTATAGACTTTTATAATGTTCTATCTGACACAAACAAAGTAAACAGAGCAGGAAACAGTAACACAATTTAGAAAAACTATTGACTACTTACTTGTTAACATCAAGATGTAGCAAGTTATCGTGAAATATATCTGCTGTCTCAGCAAATATTCCTATAGACGTCTGTAGATAATCTGAAAAAACGATGTTGAATATGTGCTTACAGTAATTCTAACAGGGCGTTCAGATAATGCACCACCAAATACTACTCAGAACAGCAAAATACAACACCAATCTTTTAAAGTGCTCGATAAATAATCTAACGACAAAATTATAGTTCATTCCTCATCTTTTTCCTCACTCAAAAGCGATGTAAGAGAGATAGTGGTATGTCAAAAGTAATGTCAGATGATTTAAAGATCCACTCGTATGTGGACATGAAGATGAAAACGGAAAATAGAGATGAGTGGTGGCGTTATATACCATGGACCTGCCAACAGGCAGTGTACAGAGAGAGAGAGATTTAACTTATTGACTTCACGAACACAACGAGGATTTGAACTCCTGCATGCCGTCCTGCTGCAGTGCATTGTACTCGTTCTCTAACCATTCAGCCAGCTCTCTAACATCCAATCCAATTCTTGACCTCGAGGAGAGTTCAAGGACGAGTTCTGCTATGACCTTGGTTAAGGTCACGTGACCTTTGAGGTCGGGGTCAATGAACTGATAGAGATAGTCGAGGTTGTCCACAGGGGTGTGATGGGCCGGGTGCAGAGGTCGAGTGTCAGAGGTCACGTAGTGCTGGGGCAAATAATATATACATTATACATGTATATACGTAATATTATACATTATATATACCTAATATATTAACTATAAATAATAATATTCAAAACATTTATTATATAAAATAAATACTTACCTTTTCCCACCATAGACATAATCAATCTACCCTGACCATTTTTGATCACCGGACTGGCTTTCGTTTAGGACCTTACTTCTCATTTCTTTTGCAGATTGGTCTGGGTGAATTGATCTATTGTGATGTGTGCTGTGGGGACGTCCCTGACATCATCCCCTGAAGAGGATATGGACGTTAAACCTTCATTAGAGCTATTATTATTATTATTTATTTATTTTTTATTTTAATAAAATTAAAATAAAATACAGATGTATTGAAATATTTAAAAGCTATATATATATATATATATATATATATATATATATTATATATATATATATAGATATATATATATATATATATATATATATATATATATTTCTTGTTTATTATTAAGCTAGAGACAGGTAGACCACAATTGACGTGGAATGCGGTGATTAAGAAGGATATGCTGAAAATATGGGATTGAATGATGATATGGTGTGGGACAGAGATGATTGGAGAAGATTTATTCGTATCCCGACCCTATTTAAACTGGGATCTAAGGGAAGATAATGATGATGATGATACATTTTTATATATTTGTTTCACAAAACGTAAGAATTAACTCGCGGTAAATTACTCTTGCTTCTTATGGCCTAATTAAGGGTCGTTTTGATATTTTTAACGAAAAGCTAGCGAATTTCTACGAATATAAATGACTTTCGGAATATTTACAGACAATTAGTTTTTTATAATTTCGTTGGATTTCACGTAAGAAATTGTTATATTTTGCAGGTAAACCATTATACACCTAATTAATTATTAGTTAAGAAAGCTGCATACCTGACTAACAAGTCTTGGCCATACAACGGGAACACCGAGCTGATATAGAAAGGCTGCGTGATCGCTGTCTGGTGAGACTGATTTAATTCTGAAAACAAATCAATCAATTAATCAATCTGTTGAACTCAAGGTATTTGTTTTTCAGTAGCTAAGCTTTTTATTATATTTTGAAAGCAACTGTGCAAAACGTCTCCCGGAGTTAACCCGTTCTTTACCAGGGTATTTTTTGGAACTAGAATAAAGCGACGCTATTGGTCAGTTTGGATTCTAAGCATTCTGGGTAATTTGTCTCTTTCGCATCCAGACAGCAAGAACGTTTAAAACAACTTACCTGGGATAATTGCCTACAACATCTGACGGACTACGTTGTTTCCACCAATCATAAACGCTCTTTCCTCTATCTGATGAATATTCATTAGGGAAATATGAATGTGACTGGTCAGTGGTCTTGCGCTTCTCGTCCAATGATCTCACTCGTTTCGTTGCGTTAATGATGACGTCACGTAACATTGCAGAACTTTCGACATCCAGGGTATAAGTACCTGGCAACATTACAACATAGGCAAGTCAACATTAAAAAATGGACTTACGATGATACATAAACTCATCATACTCAGAATTGAAGGCCCGGATTGAGATTCGATACAGGCTCTATTCCATATCCATTGCACCCGAGATATATGAATATGTTAGGTAACATATATGAATTACGTCATTGAGAACTGGATCATCACTCAGTCTAGTCTGACTGCTGCTTTGGTTGGTCGGTTGATCAACCACAGCGATGATCGGGATCGACGTTTTGAAAAGAAGCTCTTCGGGTTTCTTACCTTGGCTTTAAAGTATATGCACACTAAAGACATGGGCTAAGACTAAGTTTACACATTTACGTATATGTGATTTGTTTTACTTCAACACGGATATAAGTATTAATGCATAGTCATACGAAATTAAGAATGGGCGTAAGTACTAACATTGATAAAGCTGGTAAAGCTAGTGTTAAAGTCAATTTCCTCACTCCAAAGCGCTGTAGGTTAAGGGCTAACCCAGGATATAAGTATTGAAACATACTTATAACTTGAAGTTATAAGTGAAAATACTTATTAACATTACAACATAGTCATAAGCGAAGATACTTAATAAATTTACAATTTACTCATAAGTAAAGCTACTCATCAACACTGCAACAGTCATAAGTGACATATTTAACAAATTTACAATATACTTATAAATAAGCTGATAAAGCTAATGTTAACGTCAGTTTCCTCACTCGAAAGTGATGTCAGGGACGGAAGAGCCCAGTATTTAAACCCCGCACATACTGATCCGCGGTCGAATATCTTAGTGACATCGCCACAACTGACTCCAGCCAGAATTGATGAAGATAATTTACAACATGCCAATAAGCGAAGGCAAATCTTAACATGAAAAAAAGTTAAATCGGTCCTGTGAACCTAAGAAAATCTACATATCGTTAGTAAAATAAAGTAAAATAATGTTAATATGGAATTTTTACATTCAAAGAATTAATTGCATTAGCGAATGAATTAAAGGAAACAAGTAGCGCCACCTGTGACAGCCTGGTCCAGATTAATATAGGCCACAGTGCGATCTGATAGGATTGAAGAGTGGTCCTGTGAACAGAGAGAAATATCAATCAATAAATCAATCAATCTAATACTATACTAGCCAATTAATAATGTTTAGCTTGTTTTTATTATTTTAGCCATATATTTGATGCTTGCTGTAAGAAAAAGGAAGAATTGGATAGGATTCATTCATCTAGTTCATTCATCTAGTTAATTCATCTAGTTCATTCATCTAGTTCATTCATCTAGTTCATTCATCTAGTTAATTCATCTAGTTCATTCATCTAGTTCATTCATCTAGTTCATTCATCTTGTTATTCATCTAGTTCATTCTTCTAGTAAATTCATCTAGTTCATTCATCTTGTTATTCATCTAGTTAATTCATCTAGTTCATTCATCTAACTCATTCATCAAGTTCATTCATTCACTAAAGTGTGTAGCTAGTGGAGGCTTCTAACGAAGCGGATTCAAAGATATTTTCTTATTGTTTAATATTGATGTCACTCTCTCTCTCTCTCTCTCTTTCTATCTCTCTCTCTCTCTCTAGCTTTCTGTAATATGGCAAGTCCACGGTACATATTTATAATCAATGTCGACTTCAAAGTTTTTCAAGATCACTCCGTAGATTAAATAGTACAACTCAACATGAAAGCTGTCTTTACCACTCTCTTAATATCGCCTCTAACTTCGTACACATTCGGCTTCTGAGGTGGTTTGCCGTATTATCCTCAGATATAGTTTAGTCGCCCTTTATTACACTAACCGTTGGTATAGATTACAGTGACCCGGACTCAACGTTAGCATTACATTCACAAGAAAATTCAAAGAATTATTAGAAAATTCTGATCAGTAAAAATTATTTGATAAAATCCTGTATGCGAAAGATCTACGTTCATCAGTCAATTAGGCTTTAATTTCACAAAATATAAAGAAAAGGTAGATCTAAAAGAAAGGTAGTTTAAGATACTTAATTACCACAACGCAATTCATAAACCAGTGGAAAACATCCTGTAATTCAGATTTATCACAATTACCAAATAAACATATGACTAGGCTCGTATCGACTATCAACTAGGCCTATATCTTTCTTTCGCCACATGGGCAAACACACACAGCCATTACACAGTGCACGTACAAAATCAAAGAAACAAGATGCAAATACATAGTGAATACAAATTAAAAGAAAAAAAAAGACAATAAATAAATCGACAAATACGCTGTGCACATCAAGCCTTTCTCTACATCATTATGCATGTATATTCAGCCTCACAATTTCTCAAAATGAGCGTTTATTATGTTTCCGTAGTTATTCTTAATAACACAGTCGTATCAGTATGAAACTGATTTGCCAATCTGCATATATCGTTCATTGCTAGATGAGTACTCAGCATCCTTAGTAGTATATTGTTACTGTTTCAATATTAATCTTCGTCAGTACTTATTAAATAGTTATTAATGATACTGATCTTAAATGTATAATTATGCCTACCTATTATCATTAATTTTCTTTATTTTGAATCTCTTTATTTCAATTCTTTAATTTCTACTTTATATTTTCGATTTAAGTTCACCATGGTTCACATTTAAATTGTGTTCACTTATTGCATTTACTTGTTTGTTTGCATTACTTGTGAACTGTACAGGGTTGAATGAGCCTTTTTGGTGATCTAAATAAATAAATAAATAAATAAATTATCTGATAGTGAAATAGACTCTAAGAATGACATTTCCTCTAAAGCATTCACATGTAGCATTGGTTGGTATCCCATCTACAGTTCTCATTGTTTTGTTAAATTTTGTCAAAATTTTTTTCAAATGATTTTGACCAAGGGTTATTCAACGCTACTATCTCAGTTTTATTTAGAGATTGTACATCCAAGGCGTAAGATAAACAAAGGATAAACAATGTAAAGCCATAGTTGATATCATTTACAATAGTACAAGTCTATTATTATTATTTCCCATTTTAAATTGCATTTACAGATCTATCATACTTTCTTTTTGCGGTATCAAAGCTGCATTTAATTCCACCTACTGCAACAATATGTACACTATATATATATAAACTAATTATTTAACATCAGTAAATGCAATTAATGGAATTACACTGTAAGTCAGGTACTATATATCTTACTACAACTCATTATTAATAAATAAATTCCCTAATTCGCCAATTAAATAATAAATTAATTGTACTTATCTCACCTCCACCCATTCATAGGACCCAATTTGACCCATTAGCCCTGCATCCCAGAATGCTAAAATGATCGTCCTTCTCGGTTGCCAACCTGAAATAAATTATTAAATAAATTAATAAATAATAAATTAAAATAAATAAATTAATAAACCAGTCAATAAATTAATTTTTAAATAGTTTAATCAGAAAATTTTCACAATTAGATTTTCAGTAGTGAACAAATATAAGGTTTATAGTGCAATCAATGGATTAGATTAAGAGTATGATTAGAGTAAGATTTACAGCATCTACCTACTTACTTCCAGATATAGCGGATGTGAAACGTGGACGATACGGAAGGAGGATATCAAGAAACTAGAGACATCGGAAGTGTGGTTATGGAGTCCGATGGAAAAAATTCGTTGGACTCCAAAAATTACAAGTGAAGAAGTTTTTGACAGAGTCGGTACAACTATTATTCTTATTTCTATTCTTCTTATTATTATTACTTTTAATTATATTAATAATAATAGCCTCGACTTCGAGTAGCCGGGCGGCGATTCAGAACGTATTGCTCGAATCGCTTTCATCAAACCTCAGGTTCTTTAGACCCGGATAAAATAATAATAATAATAATAATATTACTAATATTAATTTTTTATATTAATAGTAATATTATTATTATTACTATGATAATAATAAACAATAATAATAATAACAATTATTATTATTATTATTAAATTTTTTAATTTTATTATTATTATTATTATTATTATTATTACTATTATTATTATCTAAATAACTAGCAGCATTGTTGTTTTCCATAGATCACTGACCTCGCAATACCTCCAATACTTGGAGTGGGGAGATCTTTACGTCACTAGTGAATGTCGCCGCTCGCAATCATTAGAATTCAACGCGTAAAAAATCAGTCTATTATATACGATGTTTAAAAAATAGGAATTGAACAGAATTTGACAAACAAACATTATATATGTTTACAGCAAATAATACTTCTTAAATAGATATTGCAATTTATCAATGGAAACAAGATTATTTGTAGACCTAGTACTGATCGCATAATAGTGCGTGCGAGAGACAGACAGACAGACAGAGAGCGAGCGAGAGAGAGACACACAGAGAGAGAGAGAGAAATAAATAAATAAGCTTTCTCTCATTCAACAAAACTTCACTGTTATACAAACAGTATAAAACAATATAAACAGTAGGCAGAAACAAAATTGATTCTAAGGAAGTGTTCAACTGACGTTTTAAGTTGCATGTTAAATGAAAAAAATCAATTTTTTCACAAAACTTGGATAACTCTGGTTCCTTTAAAAAATAGTTTTACAAAGTTTGGTCAGCTTGTTGCAAAATTCCTCCACAAGAGAACCGTAGAATTTCAAGGCGAAATATCAATAATTGGCTAAACTATCGTAATTGTGCTAGGGGGATATTTTTTTTAATGCGCAGCATGTATATTATACTATATATATACATGTATATATATATATATAATATATATATATATATATATTTATATATAGGGCCTATATATATATATATATATATATATATATATTTATATATAGGGCCTATATATATATATATATATATATATATATATATATATATATATATATATATATATATATAGAGAGAGAGAGAGAGAGAGAGAGAGAGAGAGAGACAGAGGGAGAGAGATTGGAACGAAGAGAAGTCCAAACATCTGCTTTTATACATTATTAGGATTATACATGAATGTTAACACACAAAATACATGAATGTTAACACACAAAATACATGAATGTTAACACACAAAATACACGAATGTTAACACACAAAATACATGAACACACAAAATACATGTAGGCCTATATTACTGGTTGAATTAGAGAACTAAATTCGAGAAAGTCTAAAATCTGGAAATTTGTTATATGTTGTTGTAAATTGTTCACTGGTTAGTATTGAGTAAAATAAGCAATTTTGTTCTGATTTAGAGCCGCCCAATGAAATGTGAAAAGAAAAAAAGCAATTATCAAGAATCCGTAACAATGCGTTGATGTGAGTAAGTTATTGATGTTTATCTCGTCACCACATTGTCAGGCTTACAGACTGTTTGGTCTGGATTCTAATCGGCAAGTCGTGCGGTGGCTTCTGACTTCTCTGTATAATTTCCTTTATTAACGTGGAGTGTCGTGCGACAAAACTAAATATGTTGTTTGCTAAATAAAGAAGTGATAGCTAAAAATAATCAACGCTACAGACACATGTGACATTTTGTTATACTAAACGCAAAATTTCGTCATAGTAAATCACGAACGTAACAATATGTTTTCTTTCTTTCTCTCTCTCTCTCCTTCTCTCACTCTCTTTCTCTCTCATAACATAACATAACGGCTCACTGGGTCAGGAAGCACAGATGCTTGTTTAAGACCAATTCCCTCCTTCCTCTCCATGGTTATTAGTAATCATTGCCTTTTGTGGCGCATCAATTGCAGCCGTCGCTGATTTAAGAATAACCTTCCATCATCCTGGGATTTTTCTTTCCTAAGCCTTTACCAACACTCGGTCTTCCAAAGTGGTCACCCACAAAGTACTAACCGAGGTCGATGCAGCTTAACTTCGATAATTGCAACTAAACCAAGTGCGCTAATCCCGCCGTCATCGTTCTATCTTTCTGTCTCTCTCTCTACCTCTGTTTTTCTCTTTCTCTTTATCACTTTTACTATCGCAATTTTTGCTTGTAGCCTTTTACGACATGCTGTGGTAACGGTTGATCTATTCTTCGGTGACCAGGATGTAACAAAGAGAATATATCTCATCAATATTTCACCCATATTCATCATGCATTTCATATTCTCATATTCATCTATCAATTTCATTTCCTCATTCTCTCACTCATCGACAGCAAGTCTAAAGCACATATTCCTCGCACAAATCATTAAGATACCACAATCAAGCACGATTAAATCTTACTAATGTCTCGTTGTTATAATCAAATCATAGATTTTTCTACTGTCGCTATTGGCAGATTTCATAACTATAGTGACATCCTTATCTTGCTTTAAATTATTACTTGATATTATATCTATAAGATAAGTGGGCATTATAACGAAATATTTACAAACGATGGCGAAATTTTTTGCAGCCCTTTGTGTGACCGTAGGCCTACTTTAAATTATAAGACAATAAAAGTTATGACAATGATCTGAAACAGAGTTAAGAGTATAAAAACCAGTATAAAACTGAAATAATTTTGTCTAAATTTTTTTAATTTGAATAGTTATGCCCGCTCGACTATAAAAAGACCGTAAAAAGTTTGCGCCGATAAATAAAAGAGCGAAGTGGAGAAAACCTTGAGAATCATTCCACAAGCCGATACTTGTATAAAATAGATTTCATTGTGGTTTAATAAAGGTGATGTTATTTGTGATTGACTTTATATGTTGATAGCGAAGATATCTTTCACGAGAGAGAAGTAGAAAACTGTGAGAAAACTCTCTTAATAGATCGTTGCATTTGACAGATCAACCAAAAAACAGAGAGAGGAGATGGAAACTATTCACTAGTTATTTGTACTTCTTGCGACTTGATTTTATACAAGACATGTGAATCGTATGGTTGTCATCTTCAAAATGTCTAAACACTCAAAAACTGGCAAGTTAAAAAGGTACAAATAAAATTATACACAAGCCTGTAACGTTCTACCCACGGCATCTATGCAGCAGTGATCTAAGATCAGGGAGACATTCATGTAATATGATAAACGACGTCTATTTGTGCTTGACTTTATTTGTTGGTAGCGAAGACTTTGACGAGAGATATATAGAAAACTGTGACGCAGTATGCTGCACTAGGTAACTTGAAACTCTCTGAAACGCTAATCGTTCAAAATGCAGTTACTTAAGCTCTTTTCTTGGTAAAAATAAGTCCAGAAAATTGCAAGTTTTTAAAATTGTAAAAGGAAGCGAACCAAAACTTCTCATATTAATTTTGCAACTAGGTCTATATTTTGCACAATTTGAAAAAATAGCTCTATTTTAATTCGGTCTTTAAAAAAGCAAGGAATCGCAGGCCGGGGTAAATATGGGGGCAAATAACAATTAATGTTATACTTTAGTATTTTTCATATCACTGTTCATAATTAATCTTAACTTTTAAGATCGCATGTTTCATCTACAGTGGATTAAAACTAGTCTACTACCACTGTGCTAACGCATTTGCTGATGGACTTGAAATTTGAAACTAGATCCATCTACACACATTCAGAGGCGAGTGCTTTAACAAAGTGAAAATTTCGCACACAACTACCTACTAAGAAATATCATAATATTAAAGTTAAATTGTAACTGAAGCTGGTGTCTACGATAATAAGTAAATTCTCTGTGCAAACAGATTCGTGACAAACGACATACTGCCAAATGGTTATTGTATTGATTCAAAGTCATATAAAGAAAGCAAAACTTTTCATAGCCTTGTGAAATATATAGCCGTGAAACAACCAGCGCATTAGTACACAAAGTGTGCAATAGTTTCATATAGGTCTAGTTCTTTTTTATACATTTTGTTAAAGTGAAACACTACCTTACATAGAAAACTGTAAATCACACACCATTGAGTTTAGACCTAAGTGCTATTCAGAAAAGTAAATCTATTTAGATTGGTATACGGCAGTGTTTCTCAACGCAATATGGGATACACATGTGTGAGATGCATCCAGATTATCGGTACATGTAATAATAGCTTTTACAACATGCATAACATGCATAGTAGAACTAGGCTCAGAACATCAGGCACAAAGGTTACCTTTACCATCTTCAGTTATATTGTAATACATGCTGTACATAAACTATTTGTTGAATAAGGATAAAGTTATTCAGCTATTTATAAAATTCCTACAGTATTTGTTAAATACAGATTAGCTATTCAGATAAACCATTTTTTGAACAGAGAGAAGCTATACAGGTTTACTGATGACGGGGTTTGCTGGGCCACTATACATCTTTTGTAGAACTCAGCGGCCTTTTGTTAGAGGAAGTTTTATTGTACGGCTTATAAAAACTCGAAAACATCTCACAATGCATTGTTATAGTTACACACGACTGTGGCCAACGTCTACCAGAAAGTTACAGATCTCACAGAGTTACTGTCATTACATGCCGATCGTACTATCGTTAAGTTAGATAGCAACAGGATAATCAATGTTAGTTAATATTCATCTGGTACGTTTAAGAGAAGCGAAATAATTTTTTATTTACTCATTAAAAATAGTAAAGCTTTACCTTATTTGTAACCAAACACTACTATTAATTTATACAATTTTAAATGTTCTAAAAGCGATATGTTCTTAGTTTATGCATATAGTTCAGAGTTAAATTATTTAGCGCTAGATATAGTCTACATTTATGATGATTATGACAGTACTTATTGTAATGGCGATTTTAGATGACAAGTTATGACTAATATTGTAATTATATTATATTTATATATTAAAAATGTACATATATATACATGTATATATATACATGTATATATATATATATATATGTATATACATGTATATATATTACATTTTAATAAACAGCCTATACAAACTCTGATATACATATGACGTATATCAAATACTTTGTAATTGAAATACTACGAAATATTACTTAAAATATCTCTCTCTCTTAGTGCACTGCCTACTGGCAAGTCCATGGTACGTATATAACGCCTCCACTCATCTCTATCTTCCGTTTTCCTCTTCATGTCCACATAAGAGTAGAACTTTAAATCATCTATAACATTCCTTTTGATATACCATTATTCTTGGGGGATTCTGCTTATGACGAAGTGAGCCCCCTGTGCCTTCCTCAGCTTCGACAAACATTTACTGGGCAGGGGCGTCATTCCCTGAGAAAACAATCGTGTTTACCCATAACATTATATAATCTAGAGAATCAGTATAAGTGAAAGTAATTCTTTTATATCTATCTATTGTGCAGCCTTTCAGTATATTGCATTATCTTCTCACTGCTGCGAATCACAGAAGAAATGATTCCGCTAAATAAATTAAATAAACTAATGCTTATATTTATAGCAACTATTTTTCTTGGATCCTTTGGATTCTACAATAGACAGCCAATAAGTTGTCGGATAGAAAACTGCCAATGTAATCTGAACACCAGCACCGCGATAGCCAAATCAGACAAAGTGGACTGCAATCCTTACGAACCCTGCGTCTATCCAGAAGTGGTAGACTTCAGGGTCATCATCATCACATTCAAGAGACCCATATCCTTGAATAAGCTTCTAGAATCCTTGGACGCAGTTGAACTGGATGGAGCGAGCGCTCGGATGGAAATCTGGATAGACAGGAACGAGAATGGATTAATCCATCTTCCCACTCTGAAGCTTGCCCGGAGTTTCTCCTGGTCTAGGGGTCCAGTCCGAGTCCATGTCCAAAAAGGTCACGTGGGTATCTATGGACAGTGGATTGACACTTGGGCCCCTCGTGATGAAAACTCTTCAGAGATCTGCGTGATATTCGAGGATGACATCAGCGTGTCTCCTCATATATATCGCTGGCTCAGGGCTGGTCATCGTTACTATGGACACCACAAAGACGTCATGGGACTGACTCTAGTCAGTGATCAGCAGAACATTATCAATACGACCGAAGTGAAGCTAATCGCTCCCAGGAATCATACGACTTTTATGTTCAAATCTATAGGAACGTGGGGTGTTTCGCCGCGACCATATCACTGGCTCAAATTTCAGCAGTGGTTTCACAAGGAGGCTCGCCCAAAACCAAAGTTTCGCCCATACGTTCCCGGAGTGGCCGCCACAGTTTGGTACAAGAACTACGAAAAGTATGGCAAGGAAAACACCATGTGGTCGATTTGGCTACTGTACTATATGCACAAGGAACGACTGTATGCTGTGTACAATAATATACCCAGGTATAATGGCGATAAGAAATCTTGTCTGTCGCTTAATAGGAGAGAGATTGGATTACATAATTCTTTTAAAGGTTATGAGAATCTCTGCGAACTACTGAAGGTATGGAGAGATGAGTATACAGTATTCCCCAAAAACACGTGGAAGTTAGACTTCGACGGAAAACCTAAAGACAAATATTAACTAGTTTAATTTCTACAAACCGAATCGTTTAATATCGCCATAGACAGTTGCGGGAATACCTTTCAATTGAGGTCTTAAAAAGTGCAACTTTGTGTGTTACTGAGAAAATAGAGGAAAATCATTTCAAAGCTGCCAACCATCGGATCCAGTTAATCTAGGGTAAGTGTCAAAAACCCGAAGAAGTAGAAGTGAAATAAACTTGCATTTCGTCGGCGTTGAGTTGAACAAAGTTAAGAAAATTTAGTATATCTTTTGGCCGAGAGGGTGATAGCCAGAAACTTCGATGATTGACTTTTAGCGTAGGCTCCTACATTTTCGAGTTAAAATCTGAATAGATAAAATGTAATGATGCTAATGAAGACTATATATATATATATATATATATATATATATATATATATATATATATATATATATATATAAACAATGAAGTCAGCCTCGGTGCTATACATTAATGTATCAATTGTTGCTGGTCGATTAGTATGTAGTATCGACTGTACATATAGTAGTAGTAATTTGATTTCTTGCTTAGGCTGTGACCTTGTAATGTACATAATGTGTCATACTGTAACAATAAATATCTAAAACCATGGCCTCGGGTAGACTTTACCCTCTCTCTCTCTCGCTCTCTCTGTCTCTCTTGGGTAGCCTTTACTCTCTCTCTCTCTCTCTCTCTCTCTCTCTCTCTCGGTTCCGGTCACGACTCTGTAATACATCTCGTTCAAGTTAATGACAATAGAAATTACTATAATAAGAAAATGTCACTAGTTTACAGGTATGACAAAACACACGATACCACTGAGACAGACATTTGACACTAAAGTAAGTCTAACTTGTCTCCATTATACGAGGTCATGCCTTATTTCTCGGTAGCTAAAGTAACCTACTATGCCTTTGCTGTATTGCACGATTTAGGCTAAAGTTTAAATTTCAATCTCAAGATTTACATAGACTTTGATAGATGAAATTTAGTACCACCACAAAATATTAATATTGCACTTAAACGAATGCCTAAATTCGCGCCAATTTGAAATTTCATCGTTAACAAAGAAGCCAAACGAATGATTCAATGCAGTCCGCGCATAGTCAACAGTGCAGACATTTAGCCACAGCTTTTGATAGCATCATTTGAAGGGCATAAAACCCCATCGTAACTTAGCATCAACGCATTTGTACATGTCAGGCAGCTTAAGTTGTTCAATATAAGTTGTTCAATATAATAAGTTGTTCAATATAATAAGTTGTTCAATATAATAAGTTGTTCAATATAATAAGTTGTTCAATATAATAAGTTGTTCAATATAATAAGTTGTTCAACAACAGATCTCTCAGTAGTACAAAGCAACAAAGCTACAAAGCATTAGTTAACTACTTCTTACAGCATCACGGCAATAATATATAGACTGGCCAAACCAGACGGACATTTAATTATAATTATTATAAAGAGGTGAGGGGGAGGTAAGAGTGAAAAAGAAAACAGGAAGGCGAATTAGCAAATAGGTCCAAAAACTAACATTATCTTTACACTCTATGCCTATGCCATACGTTACTTTAACATATTGTTGGTATTTTAGTATTACTATAATTATGTTGGGATTCGTTAACCCTCGCCCCTGATTCTGAGAAAATGTGCTTTATTAGCAGTCCTTACCCACTAGCTGTGGCGAATTCTAATCACGAATTGGTCATTTAAATCGTATAAAATGGCGTCCAGATGAATGTTTTTGTACATATCTATTCAGTTTTAATGAATTACCGAGTAGAAAGTTAACAATACATTTTAAAGCAGCATAAACGCTAGCTGCTGGATGTATACAAGCAAGCTCTCCATAATACGATGAATGATATTTGCAAGTCAATTGAAGTCATGGATAATATTAACGTCTCAGACAATTTCGCGTTATAAATAAATAAGTCTTGCTGTATTTGAATATCATTTTCTGTTTTTCGAATGTTCTGTCAAGTCACAGGTACAAGTTACACAATTTCTAATCACTAGTTGTCTGCGAGCACGCTCTTAAAGAACACTCCATCGATCAACCAGTTAATCCTATCACGAAGACTAAGCCTTTAGAAATCCTACGATTTAGCCTTGACTTTAGCACAAGTAGCTCAGTTATTCTGCTGTTAATTTTTAGACGCGCTCAGTAACGGTTGATCTAATCAGATGTAGCCCTGACACAACACTACTTAATAGACAGAAAACCTCATGTGATAAACTATGTTTTGAATATATTTCACACATAGTTATATTATACTTGATTTCATATAGACTAGTCATATTTCATACACAGGTTTACAAACAATTGCACGTCTACAATCATCTAGATACTGTATTAAAGATACACATTCCCGGTGCAAATGAATTATAAATGAAGTTAAATATAGTTTGTGAGGTGATTTTTTTCAAATATACTATAGTTCGGTCTTGTATACCCTTTACAATCGTAACCAGGAGTATATGTTTGCCCTCCACAATATCATATATATATATATATACTCAGTATACATTACACAGTACATCAGTAATGTTGTTGTCAAGGCCTAGTTATAAAATATTTACAATACCGGTGAGCAACCAGCAACATCGCTCATCTTATTGTTAAAGCACAATACATGTAGAATATTTCTACAATTTGAAATACGTAACTTAGCTTCACTCTCTCTCTCTCTCTATCTCTCTCTCTCTCTCTCTCTCTCTCTCATATTCATGGCATATACAATTTCAGGCTAAGTAGACTTTATATCATACTATATTCATATTGGATTACTATTTACCCCATGTATAACTCGCTTACATTAATTTTGCAATATTTTTTCATCTGGCATTTTACAAACTCTATCGTGTCAAACTGAAGTGTAATTCTGTCCATTAATCATTCCCATAAACAATCCGACTGCTCCAAACTATGTATGTCAACAGCTGGCATGTCGCCAAAAATAGCGAATGTCGCCTGGAATGTCTAGAAATGTCGCCACCGCTTGGAAATGTCGGTAAGATATTCGATCGCGGATCAGTAGGTGCGGGATTCAAATCCTGGGCCGTCACTCGGCCGTCACTGACATCGCTTTCGAGTGAGGAAACTTACGTTTGCATTAGCTTTACCAGCTTTAACTAATTATCCAGACTTAACAACAATACAAGAATAATACAAGAATAACACAAGAAGAATACAAGAAGAATACAATAAAAGAATCACACGGAAGTATTCACAGTGGCAATCAGTACTCCAGGCAAATCATGATCAAGTTTAAATCATGACTAAGAGGAAATCATGATCAAGAGGAAATCATCATCAAGAGGAAATCATGATCACGAGGAAATCATCATCAAGAGGAAATCATGATCAAGTGAAAATCATGATTGTGTGAAAATCATGATCATGAGGAAATCATGATCAAGAGGAAATCATGATCAAGAGGAAATCATGATCAAGAGGAAATCATGATCAAGAGGAAATCATGATCAAGAGGAAATCACGATCAAGTGAAAATCATGATTGTGTGAAAATCATGATCATGAGGAAATCATGATCATGAGGAAATCATGATCGTGTGAAAATCATGATCATGAGGAAATCATGATCAAGAGGATATCATGATCGTGTGAAAATCATGATCAAGTGAAAATCATGATTAAGAGGAAATCATGATCAAGTGAAAATCATGATCAAGTGAAAATCATGATAATGTGAAAAACTTGAGCACCTTCAAATTTTGGTCATATAAAAATCTTGATCATCTGAAAATCTTGATAAATGTGGAAATCTACTTTTTACATCACATTTTAAAGCACATTTACTACGCTTCAGTTTCCTAGTAGCCTCTTTTCATAAAGTCCGTACCCTTATTGGCAGTTTTCACTTCTATATTGAATATTTATCTGTTCACTATAGTCGGTGTGATGAAAAAGTAAATAACTAAATAAACTAAGACTGGTAAAAACACATTACAGTGAAATGATCAACTATGTTGATATCTATCACCTTTAATACCACACGTTTAAACCGTTAGGTAATTTAGACCACTTCCGTATAACCAACATACAACATCGGCATGGTGCAACATAGGCTGATAGTGCCTGCGGGCTAACCTTTAGACGAGAGCAGTGAGAGAACCCTGGATACTTCCAGTAGGATGGCTACTCCACTGCTTGTATCTGCTGCACTATAGGTCCACGTGTCGTAGTGACAGCCCAGTATTATATAGCGATCTAAACACAACAATACAGCAGTGTTGTAGTGATAGACCAGTATTATATTGCGATCTAAACACAACAATACAGCAGTGTTGTAGTGATAGACCAGTATTACATAGCGATCTAAACACAACAATACAACAGTGTTGTAGTGATAGACCAGTATTACATAGCGATCTAAACACAACAATACAGCAGTGTTGTAGTGATAGACCAGTATTATAAAGCGATCTAAACACAACAATACAGCAGTGTTGTAGTGATAGACCAGTATTATATAGCGATCTAAACACATCAATACAGCAGTGTTGTAGTGAAAAGCTAAACGCTAATGTTAACGTCAGTTTCCTCACTCGAAAGCGATGTCAGTGACGGCGAGCCCAGGATTTGAACCCGCACATACTGATCCGCGGTTGAGTATCTTACCGACGTCGCCACTGGCTCCAGCCGACAACCCAGTATTATATAGCGATCTAAACACATCAAAGCAGCATAGCTACAGCTTCCAAGTCATCCACGACAACGTTGAGAATCTACAGCAAATACACGTGGAGACTGATAAACATTTGCATCTCTATATTTTCTCAAGAAAATATAGTAATGCCATTTCTAGCAAATTACTGCAAATTTCGACGCGAAAGTCCGAACAACAACGTCTAATCAGCTAATAAATGTAATATATAGGATCATTCTTATTTAACATGGATGCTATACCGTGTGAACTTTGCTGTCAGGAAACAGTCTGAAAATTTTCTAATAAAAGTGGAAAGATTGTAGTACTAGTGATCTAAGATAATGCACTGCTGGAAAAGTTGCTAGAAGGTCTTGGAATGGTTGGGGAGGGGTATGTGGCATTTCAATGACTAGGAGTCAGTGGCGAGGTCATTAAGGTACTCGACCACGAATCAGTATGTGCGGGGTTCAATCCTGGGCTCGCCCGTCACCGACATCGCTTTCTAGTGAGGAAACTGACGTTAACATTAGCTCATTTCAGCGTTAGCTTGATTGATTGATTGATCGAGCAGTGGGTACTAAACTTACCGGGCTCTTCTTTCCCCGTTATGATACCGAACGTGTTAGTGACGTCACGGGTTTCGAGTTCATTGAAAATTTGCACCCTGACCTTCCTGTCAACAAAAAGAAAGATTAAAATGAGCTGAAGAAGAAGTTATGATTAGCCGAAATACGAGATTTTCAGAACCTTAATAGATATCTCTCTCTTAGTGCACTTACTACTGGAAGGTCCATGGTATATAACGCCTCCACTGTTCTCTGTCTTCGGCTTTTCGTTTTCATTTCCACATATGAGTGGTTCTTAAAATCATCTAACAATATATCTACCAGATATAATTCTACCAAGTTCTTCGTTACTCAAATTGTAAACACTACTAAATAAATGTAAAATTATTCATTAAGTGTAGTCAGATTACTTACAAACTGGGCGCAAATCATATTTTATCACTAGCTGTTCACTAAAACTTATTAATCTCAGTTGAATTACTTGTATTGATTTGAATCATTAAATTCAACGAGAGTGTATTGTTCAATTAATGTCATTCTTTATTAACATGAGACGTAAAAGTTTATAATTTTGAGCCTTCGAAACTATTTATTTATTTAAATTTATGTTTGTAAGTTTGTATGCTTGTATGCATGTATATGCATGTATATGTATGCATGAATATGCGTGTGTATGTATATGTATTTATGCAGAAATTATGTACATGTGTGTAGGTATATATATATAATACTTCAATATGTTTGAGATACGTTGGCAATTGTTTATATTTTAAATTTATGTCCCTTCTAAAGTGGGTAGACTTATCAAGGTTTGTAATTTTTACATTTACAGTTTTTGTGTGTTGAGATGTGAAGTTATGACTAGTCCGGAGTTACAAGTTTTCAAGACTTCCTAAATCAGTATTATAGAGTTAAGTGTATTTAATTTTTATCACAGCATATAGAAAAGACTTGGAGAACAAATTGATTGAATAGATGTAAAAACATGAGTAGGCATGAGTGAAACGGAAACAAAGGTTCATTAACACGACGCTCACATAGATTCTATTCCGCAATTTCAATATATGAACACAGCTTCAAATCATTTAAGTGTCAACTAATTAAATATCAATTGTGTGATAAAACTTAGAATGAAATCATAATTGTAAAAGCATCAGTAGTAAAATGCGATAAAAAAGTGAATTGACGAGAGAGTTTCAATCATTCACTACATAACAGAGATCAGAAAGTAAAAGTAAAAGTAAACACACATTATAGTGAAATGATCAACTGTGTTGATATCTAGGCCTATCGCTTTTAAAACCACATGTTTAAACCGTTAGGCAATTTAGACCATTTTCCGTACAACCACTCTTGTGAATTTCAGAGTTTTTACTCTCATATCAGCGCGGCTGGGATATGAACACTCGAGGGTTCAATTCACCTCAGAAAAACTTAACGAACCAGTTCTGCAGCAGTTCGTTGTACCCAGGACCCATGCGGTACGTAATATTCTCCGGTAGACCTCCTACGAACTCGTTCTCTATAGGTCCCTTCATATTCCTGCGGCACGAAAACAGCACAATATTAAAACAGCACAACATTAAAACAGCAGAGCATTAAAACCGCACAACATTAAAACAGCACGACATTAAAACAGTACAACATTAAAACAGCAAAACATTAATTCAACACGACATTAAAACAGCACAACATTAAAAAAGCACAACAATAAAAAAGTGCAACATTAGAACAGCACAAAAATCAAACCAAATAAAAGTCAAACGTCAAACCAACTCCATTAGTTCTTCGTAACAAGAGAGTCAAATCAGTAAACATATCATATTAGTTGTCGTAGACGAGGACATCGTGCACATCAACATTTTGCGCCTTAGACCACCAGAAGCCACACTGACTGAAGGAATCCTGGGCTCGCCCGTCACTGACGGGCGAGCCCAGGATTCCTCATCGATTTCGATTGAGGAATCTGACGCTAACCTTAGCTTTACCAGCTTTTGCTTTACCAAACATCAGAGTCTAATTTTAAATTTTATTTTCAATGTAGTTGTAGTTGTTGTAATGCAGTGTTGCTATTTCGTGTTTATGGTATGTAACTTGCTACCACGTCTTGATGGAGTAATAACGATTCATATATCATATTAATCGTAGATAAGGACATCGTGCACATCAATATTTTGTGCCTTAGATCAGCAGAACATCAGAGAGAGAGAGAGAGAGAGAAAGAGAGAGACTGAAGGATTAACTTACATCATGATCTTAGCGGCGTCGTCAAAGCTGATTGGCTGAACCAGAATGTTGGGAAGAGCTGCCTCAGAGATATCCAGTCTACTCAGTCCTTCTGCATTTAACATAAGAACATTTCCTGATAAACACATAAAATGTGCTACTGCTTTACTATCTCTCTCCTCGCTCTAGTGTTCCGTCAAGTGGCAGGTTCAATGCACATATTCAATTCATAATCTGTAATTGTTTTGTTCGTATAGTTACACACAGGATTTAAGAATAACGTTCCAGCACCCTCTGGATTTTCTTTCGAAGCTGTCAACACTCGGTCTTCCCAGGTGGCCGCCCACAAAGTACTAACCGACGCGATGGAGCTTAACTTTTGTTCAGCAGACGCGCAGATTAAGCGAGTGCGCTAAATCTCGTCCCCCTAACAAGGCTTGTATATATTCCATTCATAATATGCAATTAATCCATTCACATATTGCGATCCTGCTTAAATAAAGCCTATGCACACGGTTTACAGCAAAAATTGCTGTAAATGTGGCTTTAGCTGCTAGCATGATCCCAATCAATCTTTTAAATCTTCTGATGCTCTGCTTTCTCTCTATAGCACCAGAAGTACATCGATCTCTTGACAGATGGAAGAATTTGATTGAATTATAGCAAGAATGAATGATTGACTAACTGAATAAGTGTAGGCTGATTGGCTAACTGGTTGATTGATTTATTGGTTGATTGATGACTGATTGATAGATCAATGCTTGAATGATTGCTTGATTGATGGATTGTTTAATTGTCTGACAGACTTAATGACTGACCGACTGTTTCCTAGATTGTTTGATTGTTAGACTGACTGATTGATTGATGACTGATTGTGTTATTGAATACTTGTATGATTCATAGTTTGATAGTTAGGTTGATTCACTGATGACTGATTGATAGATCAATACTTGAATGATTGTTTGATTGATTGTTTGCTTGTAACTGAATGAGAGACTTAATAACAGACCGATGCTTCATTGATTGTTTGATTGATAGACTGATCGATTTATTTATTGATTGATTGTTGGATTATATGATTGATTAATTGACTGATTAATTTATTGATTGGTTGATTGACTGATTTTTTATTGACTGATTGATTGATGACTGATTGATTGATTGATGACTGATTGATTGATTGATTGACTGACTGATTTATTTATTTATTGATGACTGATTACCTTTACTCGGTATGTCAGGGCTCAGCGGGTCTCCAAACCTCCACAGGCTGTCCCTACGGGTGGCCCAGCCCGGCAGCCCCGTCCCCTCAGGGTAGATTCCCTCCCTGGGGCCTCCCCTTCCAGGTGTGATGTCATAGTTAGTGACGTCACTGGGATCAGGGTAGAGCAGCACCGCTGCAGCACCGCAATGTTGTGCGTTGTGCACCTGAGACACCAATCAGAGAAATCAATCAATCAAATGTTTCACTAATTTTTATCAATCGAATATTTCGTTAAGTTTTTAAATTTTTCTCCACTGGCTAGAGTCAGTGGAGAAGTCGGTAAGACTCTCGATCGCGGATAAGAATGTGCGGGGTTCAAATCCTGGCTCGCCCGTCACTGACATCGCTTTCGAGCGAGGAAATCGACGTTAACCTTAACTTTTTCCAGCTTTAAACAATATATATTTTGTTAAATTTGTAATCAATCAAAAAATCAATCAGTCATAGAACGAGAGGTGGTTATACTGCGATTATGAGGTGGTTATACTATAGTTCTGATGTGGTTATACTGCCATTATGAGGTGGTTATAGTATGGTTAAGAGATGTTACTATATTATATTACTTTGCTTTATCTCTGCGTCTGCCCGTCTATTCAAATCATATACAGTCTTCTAAGGGTAATTTCTTATTCTCCTATTATCAGCATGATTACGGAATATTACATAGGTGGACCTGCCAGTAGGCAGTGCACTAAGAGACATGGGGTGGCTGCAAAATACAATGTCCAAATGTAAAAATAGACAACACTGAGTTGACAAAAAGACTGTTGTAATTGGATGAGATTTAAAATCCTTGAAGGCTTTCCAGTGCAGATGCAGCATCTCTCTGACTTGAAACTGATATAGGAAATGGCTACAAGTTTAGAGGAAGTAAAGCATATCGTACTACAAAAAAGAATCTGTCTCATCTATATTGGTTATTGTCTCGCCCTTTAAAGAGCACTCCATCGAATAACGAGATTTTCCTTTCAGAAAAGGCTATGCTTTTACCACACCTCATTATAACTAATAGCCTGATAATAATTTGGCTGCTAAACTGGTTTCCATTGCCTTCCTCATTTCTTGGTTAAGTCGTCTCATTCAACGCGAATAGATTACGGTTGGCCTATTTCACGGTCTACCGGACACAACACGGAAAAGAACATACGCATATAACCAACAATTAACTGTAATGACTACAATAAATACTCTTTCATAGTTCATACTCATTGAAATGCGATGTTTTTTGTCATTTAAAAATAAAATTCTCCAAAAAAATTTGAACGTAAATTTCTTGTTTCCTTCACAATCATTACTTAATTGTAGAAGATGATCTTCAACGGCAAATAT
This sequence comes from Enchytraeus crypticus, assembly GCA_905160935.1. Lineage (NCBI taxonomy): Eukaryota > Metazoa > Annelida > Clitellata > Enchytraeida > Enchytraeidae > Enchytraeus > Enchytraeus crypticus. Next base: position 317,734 of record CAJHZI010000706.1, on the reverse strand, counting down.
GATAAACGAGATGTTAAATATTCCTAAATTAGACTTGTCAAGTATTTTCTGTGTCCTTCCAGGCTCATTCAGCAGTCAGAATTAAAAACGAATAGTTTTGTACGCTGATCAATATTTAAACAGACGTAAAGCCCTTATAATGCTGATACATGATGATCCTGGAACACTGGACCCTTCCATTACTAACTCTGATATAGGATAATCTGTGGGATTAGTAACCTACATTTCTGCTTAAGAGACATTACCCACCAACTCACTTCAGTAAATCCGCCTCTTAAATAAAGGTTAATATCATTTTATTTAGATGAATATTTTTATAATAACCAATCATTTAGTGGGATTATCACTCCATCACTATTTAGTTGGATTATCTGAATTGACAAAAGTAGTTAATACCTTTAAATTACGTCGAATGTTTCTATAATATTGCATAATTACCAGTTTTATGTATATAATTTGGGAAGTTCCTTAAATTCTACTGCGGCTACTGTGCCTTTAACTTTAAAGTTATACACACTACCACCTGCCTACCTACCTACCTACCTACCTACCTACCTACCTACTGATACATAGCATATGCGCCGCTTCGTTAAATCTAGTATTTAAAGATGACGTCATATTTTCGTCATTCTCTCCTCTCTCTGTCTCTCTCTCTCTCTCTCTGTCTCTCTCTCTCTTTCTCAAATATCTCTCTCTCTCACTCTCTTTCTCATATCTCTCTCTTTACTCACTATCTCTCCTGTCTCTCTCTCTCTCTCTCTCTCTCTTTCACTCTCTCTTTCTCATGTCTCTCTCTTTCTCATATCTCTCTCTTTCTCATCTCTCTCTTTCTCATATCTCTCTTTACTCACTATCTCTCCTGTCTCTCTCTCTCTCTCTCTCACTCTCTCTCTCACTCTCTCTCTCTTTCTCATATCTCTCTCTTTACTAGCTATCTCTCCTGTCTCTCTCTCTCTCCTCACTCTCTTGTTTCTCTCTAATTACTCCCTCGCTCTCCACTTTCTTTCCTTCTCTTCGCTCTCTCTCTCTTTTCGTCTCTCTCTCTCTCCTCAATTTCTCCTCAATCCTTATCTCTCTGTCTCTTTCTCTCTGTGTGTCTCTCTCTCTGTCATTCTCTCTCTCTCTCTCTCTCTCTCTCCTCTCTGGCAGTATACTACGATCACATATATTACGATCATCAGCATCGATTTATTTGTAGTAGTGCAGACTAAAGTATGTTAATACATACATACCATAGTAAATGTAGATTATGTTAATAGATGTATACCATAGTAAATGTAGAGTATGTTAATTAATATTTACCATAGTAAATGTAGAGTATGTTGATAGATACAAACCATAGTAACTGTAGAGTATGTTAATACATATATACCATAGTAACTGTAGAGTACGTTAATACATATATACCATAGTAACTGTAGAGTACGTTAATACATATATACCATAGTAACTGTAGAGTACGTTAATACATATATACCATAGTAACTGTAGAGTATGTTAATACATATATACCATAGTAACTGTAGAGTATGTTAATACATATATACCATAGTAAATGTAGAGTATGTTAATACATATATACCATAGTAACTGTAGAGTATGTTAATACATATATACCATAGTAAATGTAGAGTATGTTAATACATATATACCATAGTAACTGTAGAGTATGTTAATACATATATACCATAGTAACTGTAGAGTATGTTAATACATATATACCATAGTAACTGTAGAGTATGTTAATACATATATACCATAGTAACTGTAGAGTATGTTAATACATATATACCATAGTAACTGTAGAGTACGTTAATACATATATACCATAGTAACTGTAGAGTATGTTAATACATATATACCATAGTAACTGTAGAGTACGTTAATACATATATACCATAGTAACTGTAGAGTACGTTAATACATATATACCATAGTAACTGTAGAGTACGTTAATACATATATACCATAGTAACTGTAGAGTACGTTAATACATATATACCATAGTAACTGTAGAGTACGTTAATACATATATACCATAGTAACTGTAGAGTATGTTAATACATATATACCATAGTAACTGTAGAGTATGTTAATACATATATACCATAGTAAATGTAGAGTATGTTAATTAATATTTACCATAGTAACTGTAGAGTATGTTAATGCATACCGTATTAATTTTAGAGAGCGTTGATACATACCATATTACTGACCGCAGTCCTCCCATATCTCATGATAACAACCCGTCCCACACAACTCACGCCCTCCTTCTCTAATATACTAAAATCCTTCTCTTCTCCATAGTTAGCGTACACTGGCTCTCCCTACAATCAATCAATCAATCCATCAGCCTATCAGTCGATCAATCAGTCAATCAGTCATTCAGTCAGTCAATAAAAAAGTCAATCAATCAATCAAATAATCCAGCAATAAATCAAGAATATAATTAATTACACAATCAATTAATATACAATACGTCCGACAATCAATCATTCAATACCTCAATCAGTCAGTCAGTCAGTCCATCAACTGATCAATCAATCAATCAATTAATCAATCAATCAATAAAATGATCAATCAATTTATCTATCTGATTAGACATAAATTACTTATTTCACATGCATAGATAACCACCCGAATCAAAGTTTACATTTTAACATGTTCACTTGTTCCTCTACTGAGAATTGAGTATTTATATTATAGAACATTCAACAGGTTTGAGTTACCTCGAACGTTCCATTTGCCGAGTAGGCGACATATGGTTCAGTTAGTTCAGGATGGTCCGCAGCTCTGAACCCTGGACCTCCCAGTGCGGGACCCTTGTAGTCACTCTCGTACACCGATGAGCCATTGTTGTCCAATAGGCTAACACTACTGCGCCTCTCCCTAGTGAAATAACCATACTGAGTAATTTACTTACAATCTCTCTCTCACTCTTAGTGCAAGCCTACTGGCAGGTCCATGGTATAAAACGCCTCCACACTTCTCTGTCTTCCGCTTTCCTCTTGATTTCCACACATATTACTTATGATATGGCAAAGGAATTTTCATTATCTACCATAGCCTATCAATGATATCGGAATATGTCTTCTGTAGATTTGAAATCTGGAGAAACAGAGAGAGAGAGAGAGAGAGAGAGAGAGAGAGAGAGAACTATGTTTATTTTTTCGATAGACAGCTTATGAATGATAGGGTAAAATGGTTTACTGTAGAATGATATTTTTTCGATAAACAGCTTATGAATGATAGGGTAAAATGGTTTACTGTAGAATGATATTTTTTCGATAGACAGCTTACGAATGATAGGGTAAAATGGTTTACTGTAGCTTATCAAAATAGGTAAATAATATAGCTTATCAAAATAGGAGAATTGGGTCTATTATAGCATTGTAGCTTATTAATGATAGGAAAAATGGTCTGATGTAGCTTATCAAAATAGGTAAATAATATAGCTTATCAAAATAGGGGAAATAGGTCTATTGTAGCATTGTAGCTTATCAATGATAGGGAAAATGGTCTACAGTAGCTTATCAATCAGTTCGACTGATGACTGACTAGCGATTAGGTAACTTACCAGTCCTGATACGAGAGTAGGGCTTTGTATGTGGAGTGGCGCACGTTAAACCTCAGTTCTTGTAGTCTATTCTCAAGTAGTTCTCTCAGTTGATTATTGACACTGGTGCCCGTGATGTGTACGATGGAAGAGAAGCGACTGCAGCACAATTAAATATCGTACTACTAGCTGAAAAGTCCGTAATTGACGGGCAGGAACTACTAAAGAGTTAAAACGATAATTATAATTCAATATAATATACAATAAATGGAAAGGATAAATAATAACATATCAGGAACCTGTAAAGCGGTCTCGTAGACTGGATACCGGCCATGACACAGCTATAGAAATTGTCGAAAGTTATTATTATTAATATTATTGTTATTATTAAAACGTAACAAAATGAAATTTTACAAAACGACGAAATACAAAACAATTCCATGCAATACAATACAACAAAATCCAACATAGTACATATATAAAATAGAAAATAAAATACTTTAATAGAATCAAATTTAAAGTGAGTTGACCGGAACATATCGATTCCTTCTTTTGAGGTCTTAAAATTAAAAACTGGTTATTGACAATTTTACAAAATCTGAATTACTCTGTAGGATAACTGGTTAAAGAATTAAAAAAATCGATTAAAGTCATGATAACACTTACGATATTGTGGTAGTTGCAAAAATCCCGCAAAACTCAAAACTTAACTGAGAAATATAATAAATTTCAATCAACTACATAACAAGTTTACTTAAGTAATATATTATTTAAAGTACCAAGTAAAAATTAAACTATTTACTAAAAGTTATTTAGAATATTTAACCTGAGATGTTCCCTAATGCTCTCAGCTCTGACGATATCATTCAACTCTCTCGTGGCTTCGTACATGTAATCCTAAAGTAACGTTAAATGAGTTTGTAAATTTACTTTCTTAAACTTGTTAACACTTTTTATAATTAATTAATTCAATTTAAACGATTGGAAAAGTCTCAAATAGGGGATTGACTATGGACGATATGATGTAGGATAGAGGGGGTTTAAGGTAGTCTATTCGTAACCCGACCAAAGTTAAACTGGGATTCAAAGGAAGATGATGATGATGACGATGATGATGATGATGATGTTGTTGATGATGATGATGATGAATTCAATTGTGACAGTAACCTAGTCCTTTCCACTATGAAATCTACTCAACTCTCCCCTTAATTAATGACGGTACTTTGAACCGCACGAGCCAGTTTTTGGTCACATTACTAATGAATTCTTGGTCGAGGCTCTTAATACCCAATTGCCTGGAATTCTCTGCCTTCAGTTCTTTAATTTTGTTGCTCTCTGGTCATTTCCTGATGTGGGTTTTACCCATATCATTTCCGTCACAGCAGACAATATATTGCTGAGTTCACTATAAAAGATTATATTTATAGCCATACATATAAGCACCCACACACGAATAGCCAAACACAAAAAGCATAAGCACAAACGCACACAGACAGGCAAACAAGGATATATTTATTTACTTATTTATTTCATTTGTCACAACATACATGTAATTATACGTGCCAATTTTTGAGCGCAAAAACATCAAGTGTATGCGTGAACGAAAAAAACAAAGGCCAACAACGACACTTACCTATTTCCGATTACAGTACACAAAATACAATATAACTTACAATGCATTTAAGATCAATTAATTTTAGGTCATTTTTATTTTAAGTCAATTTTATTTATGGTCACATATAACATATATACATATATATTATACGTATATGCATATATATATTATATATATATATATATATATACATGTATATATATATATACATATACATGTATAAAAGTAGGAGGGAATTTGTTACAAGATGTACGATTTGTAGATGACCAAGGAATGGTAACGGGCAGCGAGATTGGATTGCAGAAGATAATGGATAGGCTGAATGATACGGCCCTAAGATATGGCATGAAGATTAATATAAAAAAGACCACGGTTATGAGAATGTCCACTGTCCAATAATAAAGGTGAAGTTAATATCACAATAACTGGTACGAAATTGAAACAGGTAAGGAATTTCAAATATTTGGGTCATACTATAACCGATGATGGAAAATGTGAGACGGAAATATGCAGTAGGATTCCATAAGCAAAAGCGGCCTTCGGTAGTAAAAACGAACTATTAACAAAAAGTCTAAAGAAAGACACAAAGATAAAGATAGTGAAAACTTTGGTTTGGACCACGCTATTGTATGGATGTGAAACATGGACCTTAAGGAAGGAAGATATTAGGAAACTGGAGGCATTGGAAATGTGGATTTGGAGAAGAATGGAGAGGATTAGCTGAACTCAAAGGGTACAAATGAGGAAGTCCTGGAGAGAGTTGGCACAGATAGACAGTTGATAAATGTATTAATAAATAGGAAGAAGAGATGGATAGGAACATTCTAAGGGGGAAAGTCTATTAAAATAGGTCATAGAAGGTAGAATGGAAGGAAAAAGAGGCAGGGGCAGGCCGAGATTAGGTATGTTAGATGATTTAAAGACCCACTCATATATGGAAATGAAGAGGAAGGCGGAAGACATAGAAGAGTGGAGGCGTTATGTACCATGGACCTGCCAGTAGGCAGTGCACTAAGAGAGATATATATATACTGTATATATATATATATATATACATATATAGTATATACACGCAGGCATATAGACTGACTAAGGCAGCATCCACTCTCTTACAATCACAGCAAATAACTGCCGAGCATTCTCTAAGCCTCTCTGTTTAGGACCTTCCTCTAGTACCCCCGGGAGCACTGAAATTCTTTCATCAGTTCCCTCTCCCCCTCCCCCATGCCCCCGTTAGACGCCTCATTCATGAGCCAGTTTTTATAAATGACCCACTCACTGCCTCACTCCAGTGCGCAATTCAGCGAATTTGCACACCGTTCTACTGCAAGAGACCGAGCGAAGTCTGATGCATGGAATACCATTTACATCTCTCTTCTCTCTCTCTCTCTCTCTCTCTCTCTCTTAGTGCACTCTATATTTCATTTTCCTCTTCAAATACACTTACACCTTCTCTCTCCTCTCTCTCTCTCTCTCTCTCTTAGTGCACTGCCTACTGGTAGGTCCATGGCATATAAAGCCTCCACTCATCTCTATATTCCATTTTTCTCTTCATATAATATTACATCTTCTCTCTCGCTTTCTCTCTTAGTGCACGCCTACTGGCAGGTACATGGTATATTGCGCCTCCACTCATCTCTATCTTTCATTTTCCTCGTCATATCCACATACGAGTGGATATTTAAATCATCTAACAAGATGTACCATTATTCTTGGGGGATTCTGCTTATGACGAGGTGGGCTCCTATGCCTTACACAGGTTCGATTAACATTTACTGGGCAGAGGCGTCATTCCCTGAGAAAATAATCCTGTCTACCCATACTTCCATCTTACGCATATGTTTCTTTAATTAATCAGCAAGTATTGTAGAAATGGAGTCTAGACTCCTACACAATTATATCGGCTCAAAATTAATGGTTTCATGAATTATATTTATAAAAAAAAGTAACAAAAAATTAAGTTTTAAATAAAATCAACTATTTTTTGGAAGATTTGGAGCTAATTCACTAATAAACATATTTGTAATTCCATACACTTCTTTGGAACGACACATAACTCATTTTGGTCACATTATTAGACACTGCGCAACAATTTTGAAAATTGCTTCACAAGTGAAATGTTATCATAATAACGGTTAACATAAAAACGCTACAGTTAAGAAATTGGTTGCAGTTTACTAAAATATCCTAAATGAGTCTACTAGCAAATACACAGTTAAACGCTCATCCCAGCTGATCACGTGACAGTAGCTGCACTTCGTTGACCGAATATCGATGAATTCTTAAGACTGACAGATCGATACTGGATGTGACGCTGCGGCTGAACTATAATACGATTCTAATGATCGCCCCGCAGCGCCCGTCACCTGCTGCAAGACCCGTGGCGGGGCCACAGAGGCGGGGCCACACAGAGGCGGGGCCGCAGAGGCGGGGCCACAGAGAGGCGGGGCCACAGAGAGGCGTGGCCACAGAGAGCCAGGGCCACAGAGAGCCGGGGCCACAGAGAGGCGGGGCCATCAATGTTCACAGGAAGGCGTGGCCAGTAATATTCACAGGAAGGCGTATTTCTCTCTATTTATCGCTCAGTATTTCTCTCTATTTATCGCTCAGCATTTTGCTCTATTAATCGCTCAGTATTTCTCTTTATTTATCGCTCAGTATTTCTCTCTATTTATCGCTAGGTATGTTGCGCTATTTTTCGCTCAGTATTTCTTTCTATTTATCGCTTAGTATGTTGCTCTATTTATCGCTCAGTATTTCTCTCTATTTATCGTTCAGTATGTTGCTCTATTTATCGCTCAGTATTTCTCTCTATTTATCGTTCAGTATGTTGCTCTATTTATCGCTCAGTATGTTGCTCTGTTTATAGCTCATGCTGACCCTTCAGAACAGATCGATAGAGAGACTAAGCTAGTAACGCAGGACGCGGCGCTTCGATAAACCTGATTTTACGTCTTCAATGCGCAACCTCAGCCACCGGCTCAAAAATGAGAAGTGGTCATACTATTGGATGCAGAATGGATGGATGCAGAATTGCAGATATATATATATATATATATATATATATATATATATATATATATATATATATATATATATATATATATATATATTGATCTCTATATATATTGATCTTTGTGATAAATAGTTTTCACGTTAATGTGTTCGCATAAATATTGTAGTTCATAATTAATTAAATTTTCAATTATGGTATAATACTGTACGATGTAAATGCTAAGCTGTTGGTGTCCTGTTCGATGGACTTAGGGCTCCTCAGAAAGCCACAAACCATTGCTCACTGTCTCAGTTTATAGTATTTTGTTTTGTTATTTTGTAAAGTGTAGAGGTTTGAAATAAATAAATAAATAAATAAAGATGTTGAAATATTTATTGAAAAATCAAATAAAAGTTAACATGGTACTTCTTAATACACGTACTAGTAAGATAAGTTAATACAAATATCATATGATCTAATGATATTCATCATTAGATCATATGATAATGATGTCATATATCATATATAATGTTTAACATCATAATTATCATGATAGTCATACTATATTATAAAGATATTCATCCTCATATCATATTATAATGATGTTTATCATCATGCCTTATGATGATGTTTATCATCATATCTAGATAATTTACTATGTATTTTGCTGCATGTCTCACCTCAGCTGTTTTAGATTTATATGAGCAAGGTTGCAGCACTGTGAGCAGTCCACTTTCCTTCACGGACCTCCGCACGATATATCCCAATATGAGTCCCAGCAGGAAGACGACCACAAACAGTAATATCCGTAACACAGCCCCCTTCAGTCAAAAAAATCAAGCAGCCAGTCAATCGATCAATAAATCAGTCAACAACTAGATTTATTTAATTCAAGCATTATTAGTTTGTTAATCAATTAATAACTTAGATAATCCATCGAATGCCTGTTACTATATATGATACTGAAGCAGATATTAACACCAACGTTAACGAATACGTCACATGTGTCTCATTCGGATATGAAAATTATGGAAAATATTAATAATATTATATTTTACAATCTATGGCAACTAAAATAATTATGAAGGCATTGATATGGTCGACACTGCTATGCGGATGTAGAGCAAGGACGTTAAGGAAAGATGATATTAGAAAACTAGAGGCATTGGAAATGAGGTTACGGGAAAAGAAGGAAAGATCAGTCAGATTCACACAATTAGAAATGAAGTTCTTGAGGGAGTCAGCACAGATAGACAGTTAGTAAATGTGACAAAAAATAGAATGGCCTTAGTTTTTATTAAATTTCTTATGCACATTTTGTTTTGTACTTACTGGATTTATGGCACTTATTACTTAGGTTCTGATAATGCTTATTTAATTTTTAATTTATCACCCGTTCATTGGTGTGATTACTCTGTGAAATTTTGAGAAAATGAAACATATTTCTTTGCAGTTAAGGGCTCCAAGATGGTTTAAAGATGAAAGAGTGTCAGCGCATTATCAACTCGCCTCTCAATTGTGTGCTCTGTGTACTTAGTTGTCATCGTGTGATGCTTTGGCTCCTGTGTGCGAAGAGTCTGCAAGAGGCGTCACTGACATTGCCTTATGGCGAGGAACAGGACGTTAAATTCATATTGATTGATTGATTGAAATGATCAGTTTTCTGTTAGCTAGTTGCCATCACCAGGCTAGTTGACTCGCCCGTCACTGATCTTACTTTCGAATGAGGAAACTGACGTTAACCTTAGATTTTACCAGCATCAGGACAAAGACTAAGAAGGACAGGAGAACCTTATATCCGCTGAGCCAGCCGTGGCTCTTGGCGGCTAGACCACTCGTCAGGCTGTCCACTCTCTTGTACTCCACCCTGATCTCCTCGCTGTCTGACTCGTACTTACTGTACGGCTGCTGAGGCACCCCTGGTCTGTAGCCTGCAGGCATGGCCTTCTTACTATCTACTATCAATCAATCAATCATTCAATCAATCAATCAATAAGGCTGATGAGGCACGCCTGGTCTGCAGCCCGCAGGCATGGCCTACTTACTAGCTACTATCAATAAATAAATAAATAAATAAAACATTCAATCAATCAATTAATCAATCAATCAATAAAACAATCAATCAATCCATCGATCTATAAAACGATTAGTCAAACAATCAATTAACAAATCAACAAAGCAAGAAATCAATTAATCACAAAATCATTAAATCGATGCACACAATGCAGTAAGTTAATAAACAACAAATGACAACACGGGCAGTGTACGATTGGTGTGTTCTTCAGTGAACGGACATGAAGCTGGTATTTGTTTCGATGAAGAGATTAATTTTCATTCGTGTCTCCTAGGTGACGCTACGGATGCAGAAAACTAACCCTTTTCCGCATCTGCTCTTCAAGCGTCATTCCTAGGTGACCCTACGAATACAGTCAACCCCCTCCCTCCCCTCACTACCTCTACTCTTCTAGCTTCATCAAGTCCTAGTGTTCATCCATGCTGCAACCTCTGCAGATAGGAAGAGGTTATGATGGAGTTCACGATAAACAAACTCACGGTCACGTGTATTAAACATACATCACCTCATACTGTATTACAGAGATTGTAGTACACATACTGTATTACACAGTCTGTATTACACAGATTGTATTACATAGACTGTATTATATAGACAGTATTACACAGACGGTACTACACACACTGTATTACTCAGCTCCTCCCAATGTAACTTTCTTTGTTTTGTTCGTATAGTTACACACATGACACCACATGTGCTACATAGTTTCCCTTCTTGGTTTCTGTTTTTGTAATTTTAGTTATTTCCTTTTTTGGCGCATCAATTGCAGCCGGCGCGAATTTAAGAGTAACCTTCCGACACCCTCGGGATTTTTTTCAAAGCTGTTAAGACTCGGTCTTCCAAGGTGGTCGCCCACAAAATACTATCCGGCGCGACGGAGCTTAACTTCATTCAACTGACGCGCAGCTTAACCGATGAGTGCTCTAAATCCCGCACCTAAACTTAGCCTTTCCCATCCCTCTAACTGTTGTAAAGCCCCTTCCAATGTAGTACAGTCCATCCAACTATAGCGTAGCTCTTCCTGCAGTAGTATTTACTGTACAGTTCTTTCCTCTACTATGCAGGCACTGGTAGCAGGGTGAGTAACGAGCAGAAAGGTTTGTCGTAAACATGCGCTAGATGAATTTTTGAGCTATTAACAACAATAACCCGATAAACAACAGGATGAGAGATTGTAAATAAGTGCGCAAAGTGTCGTCAAAACACTCAACTTAAAATAGAATACACGTCGTAAGCATGTTTATTTAAACTTTACTGTTTTTAAGCAGTTAAACTTCGCTGATGACTTGTAAAGTTCCTGAAATTTAGAAGATTTTAAAATTGAGATCACAGATCACAGTGCCGGTTTTAGAGGAGACAACTGTAGGTTCTTCAATACAGCAGATTTATAAAAATTGTAAAGTCAAGCATTATCGTGTGTTGTTCGGGTTGTTGAAGAATAGACCCACCATAGATTGCAAATGTCGTAAAAGGAAACAAATCACTAAGCTCCAAACCAAAGTCAGAAAGAGCATTTGGCTGGTCAGCGTCTAGGCTCCAGAAGAGGCTACAAAATTTTCTAAACCAAATGAAAATGTTCCTCACCCACAGAGACGAGTGGAGAAGATCTATTCGTATCCTAACCCTAGCTAAAATATGATTTAAGTGAGGATGATGATGACGTAGAAATCAAGCAGTCGTTTAACTTGCATTGAAAAGCTATCCGCTTCTGTGTGTAACAGCTGTATAGTTTTCCACAACAGCCACAAAAGAAATTGCCACAAAAGCCGCAAGCTAGCACGCCACTAAACTCCACAATGGGACATTAAATCTCAGAATGTTGTATTAATCCTCAACATGGGATAATAATCGAGCAATAGCGTCCGGTCGTCTTCTACAATGTCCATCTCTCTAGTCCCGCTGATCCATCAAAATTTTCCATTACCCGCTAGCCCTGTGAGACACATGAAACCGATCAAATTTCTGATCCGTGCTTAGAGTAACCTACCCCACCCCACTCTACTACAGCCAGCCGAATACCGGAATAGTGGAATCAGTGGTGGGTGGGGGATGGGGTTCGACCCCTATTGTCATTTAACATCAATTCAAAAATTGACAAACTCAAATAACATTGGATCCAAATTGATCTGTAGTGACGTGTGCTGTGGGGACTTTCCTAACATTATTCTTGGATGAGGAAACGGACGCTAAACTTTTATTATTATTATTATTATTATTACTATTTTTTATTTATTTAAGGATTTTAACAATGACTACATGGGACGGATTAGAAACATGGGCCTGCTTAAACTGTTACACCATTACCGAGGAAACTCAATGGATCTCTTTCTCTCTCTTAGTGCACTGCCTACTGGCAGTCCATGGTATATAATTCCTCCACTCCTCTCTCAGTGCACTGCCTACAGGCAGGCCCATGGTATATAACGCCTCCAATCTTCTATATTTGCTGTTTTCCTCTTCATGTCCACATACGAGTGGAACTTTAAATCATCTATAAAATTCCTTTCGATATACGCCTACCATTATTCTTCGGGATTCTGCTTATGACGAGGTGGGTCCCCTGTGCCTTCCTCAGCTTCGACTAACATTTACTGGGCAGGGGCGTCATTCCCTGAGAATACTATCCCGTTTACCTGAAGATAGAAAGTTAAAACCTAGGTTAACGTCAGTTTCCTGATCGAATAGCATGTCAGTGACTGGAGCCAGAGCACTGGAATTGAACCCTCCATCCAAAGACCCGCTGTCGAACAACTTTCAACATTCTAAGAACGCAGCCCAACAAGACAAATGATTCATCATTAAAGGTAATTAAAACATAAGAAAAACTTGTCTGATGAAAAATTAGCATCTTCGTTGACTTCGGGTGAAATCAACGATTAAAATATAAAAGTAATATTAAAAATACTAACGACTGTCCCAAGTTTGAAATATGAGGAGAGTATGCGGTCTACTCGGCTATTAGAAATACTAATGTTTCTTGACAAACTCTCCAATTGTTACAATTTTAATACAAAGACTAATAAATGTACTTGTGGATTAACTCTCCAGTTATTACATATACTAATAAATGTACCAGTAGATTAACAATCAATTTATTACAAATAGTAATACAATTACATGTACTTGTGAATTAACTATCCACTTATTGCAAATCCTTTTACTTGTGGATTAACTCTCCGTTAATTACAAGTACTAATACATGTACTTGTGGATTAACTCCTTGTTATTACAAATACTTGTACAGTGATGTATTTGTGGACTAACTATCCGTTCATTATAAATACCAATACACGTAATTGTGGATTAACTTCCCTATTATTACAAATACTAATGCATGATTTTCAGTGAAGTACTTGTAGATTAACTCTCCAGTTATTAATACCTCCAGGTACTAATGCCACCAGATGAACAGTTATTACAAATAATATTCGTCGGCGAGCTAAAATCTCACAAATCTAAATACTAAATACTATAGACCCTCCCTTAGCCAGGGAGGTTTTCTAAGGCGAGATAGGCAGCTTCGAGCTTCCGTCTTGAAGAGAAGCCATTCGTGCTTCTGATCTTGACGTTAAACCAAATAATAAAGAGTTAGAACTAAAAACTGAAGCACACGGAATTTCTCAGCTTCCCGACAGACAAATCAGGATCTTATGTTTTTATACAAATCATATTTGTCTAAATCTATTTTACACGCAATATCCTTGTAAAATTCATGCATCCCTGCGTGGACTATTGTTTTCACTGTTTTATTTTAAATTTTGTTCGTTTTTAAGGTTGCTAACATTTTCGTGCAATATACAAGTGGATAAATTTACAATGTAATTTAATATAGAATGCACTTCTTTGAAAGCCAATAAATTTACAGTGAGAATAACTTTTTTTAGAATTCTATCCGTATATTATAAAGGTATTGAATAAAATTACATTATCAATAAAGTTATTAATTTACTGATAAAAATCTATTGATCTATTTGTCGATGATTACAAAAACTTATTAAAGTGGCCAACTTTTAAGGTTGTATAGACATCAAACGCAAGATTACGTGAAATAACTAAAAATTGTGGAATTAAAATAAATAGTCAATAATTATAATATCGGTATTACTGAGAGCCCTACAACTTTGAGACTAATGCTCCTCGCACTGGCAATCCAGTGACCGACAGAGCTGCTCGAGACCAGAAAAGTTGCTAAAATAAAACAAACTGTTGTATTCAACCATTTTCAGGTTGCTAATGTCAATTATTTTAAACCAGAGTTGCAAAAGTTAAGATTAGGACCTTGCATATAATTTGTCAGTTCCAATGAACTACGCAGTTTAAAATTATATTTCTTTCTGTCGTGATTTAAAACTAAATGTACCGTTGAGTCTTTGGGTCTGTAGCCTCAGCGTTGCAAGATGGGCTCAGTAGCTGATTACGATCATCACATCAATTACTTAGATATTTTATAAATTATATTTACCAACATTTTTAGGAATTAATAAAGTTGACTGGCATGTTCATGGTACATAACGCCTTAACACTTCTCTGTCTTCCGCTTTCCTCTTCATTCCCTCATATGCGTGGGTCTTTGAATCAACTAACATACCTAATCTCGGCCTGCCCCTGCCTCTTTTTCCTTACATTCTACCTTATATGACCTCTTTTAATAGACCTTCCCCCCTTAGAATGTGTCCTATCCAACTCTTCGTCCTATTTCTTAATACATTTATCAACTGCCTATCTGTACCCTAACATAATGAATTTAAATAAAAGTATGGAGTTTAGGGTAAAATTTTTGGGGCCCCCTTGTACAAGTGCCTCAGGTCCCCCAAGGTCTAAATCCGGCACTGATCCTAAGCTAACCGATGAAAAATACAGAGGTCCATTAATTGGGGCAGAATTAAGAAACAGCGAGCCGATAAAATTAGCTGGAAGTGGAGAGAGAATCAGCTGCTGAGCTGTTTCCTGAGTCCAGACAGTGGATCCTGTGTCAAAGATCAGCAGGTCCGGCTGTATGGACTCGTAGGACACTTCCACAAACATACGCATAGGCTGACAGACATACATGTATACACAAGTACACACATACATACATACACACACACACATACATTCACACATACGTACACATGCATCTACACATACATACACACATACTTACACACATACATACAGGCATACTCATACATTCACATTCATTCACGCATACGTACACACATACATATATGCACACTCATTCACACACACACACACATACATACACATATACAAACACGCACACTCATTCACACGCATACAAACATATACAAAAACAGAAGGTTAAGTTGAATTTTGTTGCAAACTTGTGTTAATAGCCTGTAGTAACAAAAGGCACAAATAAGATAAGCGATAGTCAATGTAATAAAAGTATAAATAAATAAAGAATAAAAAAATAAAGAATAAAGAATAAACTGGAAGAATAAAAGTTCTTTGGATCCAAACGATTCTGTCACAGTTCTCATAGATTTGTTTGTGGAGCGATAGAAAGAAGTACAACAATTTACTGACTGCTAAATTCAATTCACATCAAATCTTTGTCACGATGCTGTGTGTAAATCCAGTTTTGTTCCTCAGTCACTGAATGATCCGCTCCAGCAGTAGACAATGGAGATTTATAAAGGTGCTCAGTGGTAAATACCCCAATAAGAGTTCTAACGCATATACGACGTGGCCACTTTCTGGAGTCAGTGGTGACGTCGGTAAGGTACTCGACAGCGAATCAGTATGTGCGGGGTTCAAATCATAGGCTCACCCATCACGGACATCGCTTTCGAGTGAAGAAACTGACGTTAACCTTAGCTTTACCAGCTTTATATCTCATTTGAGTTTTAAATATTTTAAAAATTAAAAAACTGTAGGCGAAGTATCGCACTGACAACCGAATAACAGGGCTATATGAAAAATTTAGTAATGGAAGCTGTAAAAAGATGTTGACATGATTTTGAGTAGGCCTAATTGCAATGGTTAACCTATCTTTTTCACCTCTGTCTGTAGCCATCAAATTCAAATCAAATCTTGGGCTCACCCGTCACTTACATCTCTTTGGAGTGAGGAAACTGGCTTTAACCTTAGCTTTACCAGCCTTGGAGCAATCAATTGTACATCAGGTTGGAATAAACTATTCGGTATTGATTAGCTAGTTATTTATACAATTCGAACACAACGTATTCGCCTATCTGATTTTAAAATTCATATTCTCTGGAACAGCGAAAATAACTTTTAAAATATCCTAGATTCGTTGATTTTAAAGATTCTCAAAGCAGCAGAAACTAAGTATATAAAATACAGCCTTGCAAAAAGATAGAGTGAATGAAAGAGACTGAAAAAGAGACAGAGAAGAGAGAGAAAGAATATAAAGAGAAAGAATAGAAGAGAGAGAGATAGAGAGAGGAAAGAGTGAGGGAGAAGAGAAATAGAAACAGAGACAGAGAAGAGAGCGGGAAAGAGAGAGAGAGTAAGAGAGAGAGAGAGAGAGACAGTGAGAGAGAGAGAGAGAGAAAGAGAAAAAACATAAATCAGAATTTAGGCAGTGGCGTTATCTCTTGAGTAGTTCGTTAGTTCATGATATTTGAGGCAATCGATCAGATGTTTAGAATGGGATCAGATAGCTTATCTAAGCTCAGTCCTCCAGGGCAATGCCCGAGCCCAACACGGGCTGAAGCTGTACAACGACACGACAATAGCAGATTGGTCGACGTAGACAACATCGAGCACTTTATAGTGATAAATATTCTCGCAACAAAAATGAGCGCAACTTAATACCGAACAAAAATAGTCGTAGATAGCATCGAGTAATTGGATATGCTAAAGCATCCAAGAAAATATTGGGCCCATCCTAGACAACATCGAATTTATTCAGTTGCGGGTTGATTGGCGACTATGCTGAGCTGTTACTTCTGAATAGTTAATTCTGTACAACTAAGCTGCAATATGATATACCAAAAATGTAACTAAATTCAACAATAATTAAGTTTAATAGATAACAATTTAGTTTAACGATAGCCAAATTAATGTATCAATCAGTTATTTACTCAATCAATTAGTCTACTGCAAATCCTTTCAGAAATGTTGGTATAAAGAGTCTCTGCTACTTCCACAGTTATTTACTTTAGCTAATCCTACTGTGGCACTTACTAAACCTGTAGTAACAGTTACGGCTGCCATAACTGACGTACTAGCTGTCAATCTTCTTGAAGTAGCTGCTAAAACTAATGTAGCAGCTGTCAATCTTCTTGAAGCAGCTGCTGAAACCAATGCAGCAGCTGTCAACTTCATTGAAGAAGTTGTTAAAATTAATGTAGCAGCTGTCAATGTCAATGTAGCAGCTGTTAAAACTAATATAGCAGCTTTAAATGTCTTTGCAGCAGCTGTCAAAACCCATGCAGCAGACAGCCCTGTTGTAGCAGCTTTAAAACTAATGCAGCAGCAGCTGATCTTTCTGTAGCCGCTGCTAAACAAAGTTTTGCGTTACTCCACTCGCAGCCTCAATCTCACGGAATATTTTCCGTTCATTGATTTTTGTCCCACTACAAATTCTCCAGACCGAAATCAAGTCAACGACGCCGGACCTCTTCAAGTGGAAAATGGGTGAAGTGAGATGGGAGTGGAGTGTGGGAAGTGGAAGAGATGGGAGATCTGATCTGTGCTGGAGTCACACTGATCTCCACCGAATCACTGAGGAGGAGGGGTAATATTTCTGATTATGGGGGGCGGGGAAGTAAATTATTTAGAATGAATGGGAAATGAACGAACCGAAAAACTGAAGTTAAATTTTCATATATATATATATATATATATCATATATATCATATATATATATATATATATATATATATATATATATATATATATATGATCTTTTAACGGTTTCATATCATATATTTGTTCATCACAGCACAGACTATACAAACAGTAGGAACGTCAATGTAGTTAGGTAAACAAATACCAATACAAAGGAGGAAATGCATAATACATAAAAGAGCCAGAGCTCTGTGCGGTAATACCATAACAAGTAGCTACAACAGAGTCTGCATACCATTCGGTTGGTGAAATTATAATAAATAATAATTAGATTTCAGAAGCTGCTTTAAACACTCTCCTAATCATAAAGTATAGGCCTAAAATATATTTACAGTATAAGATTTTAATTTTTAATGAAAAGCCGTTCCATTTTTTCAAAATACTGATGATGAACAGATAGTTGTGTGTATCTTAGATTGCACTGTAGGCCTATTTAACGACAAGCTCAGATGCACAAGGACTTGACACACTCGAGCTATTATCATCAGGCCTAAGTTAATTGTTAGACAATGCACTCGGGAGACACACTAGTTCTAGTAAGAGATTCAAAACGTTACAGTAAAAATAACTTATAAATGTAGCCAATGACGACAAAAATGGTATTTTATTTCTGTTTTCATTACTACCAAATCTGCAAACAGCTACATTTCCGTCAGGAACATTTAAGTCATATCCTTTCAGTAGAAACTTGATTGCCTAGTTTTGATACTATCCTTTCTAATTACATATTAAAGTTTAAAATGTGCTTGCTGGATAATGCTAATATTTAAGTGTTTTGATGTTCTGAGCTTATTGTAGGTTTTTATGCCTAATTCTATAAGTAACTGTCTTATAGCTCAATCTATGCGCAACCTATTTCTTTTCCGGTTTTTGTTGCATTGTTGTATGAGCAAGATTCATGTATGGGTTATTACGCCTGAAATAAAGAAATAAATAAATAAATTAATTAATTAATAAAGTCTAAAAACAGCACCTTGACGTGGCTTTTTTTCCTGATTTCGTCATAGAAGAGAACTCATTATATAGAATTAGAAGTGAGTTGGTGTAGAACTTCCTTAATTTAAGTTTATTTTTAATAGAAATTTCTCAATTTAAATTTCTTTGGGATTGCTGCAACAAGAGTAATTCACGACCTGACGGATTGGTGTTACTTTAGAGAGGAATGTAATAAAGACGAGATCTGAAGCAGTGACGTCTGGTGAGAGAGATTTCTGCATGGGGAGGGGTGTGAATAGGTACCTGGGGGGTGTAAATACTCCTTGGAGAGGGGAGCGGAGGGGGGCATGATTTAGGAGATATATTCGAGTTTATCCTCCTGATAGAGATTTACTGATAATAGAAAAGATTCGCTAAACAAATATACACAGGATATGTGAGAATAAGAGACAGATTAAGACAGGTAGAGACAGATAGATACAGGTAGAGACAAATAGAGACAGATAGACACAGATAGAGACGGATAGAGACAGATAGAGACAGATAGAGACAGATAGAGACATGTAGAGACAGATAGAGACAGATAGAGACAGATAGAGACAGATAGAGACAGATAGAGACAGATAGAGACAGATAGAGACAGATAGAGACAGATAGATACAGATAGATACAAATAGAGACATGTAGAGACAAATAGAGACAGATAGAGACATGTAGAGACAAATGGAGACAGATAGAGACATGTAGAGACAAATAGAGACAAGTAGAGACAGATAGAGACAGGTAGAGAGACATATAGAGACAGATAGAGACAGATAGAGACAAATAGAGACAGATAGAGACAGATAGAGACATATATAGACAACTAGAGATATGTAGAGACAAATAGAGGCATATAGAGACAGATAGAAACATGTAGAGACAAATAGAGACAAGTAGAGACAGATAGAGACAGGTAGAGAGACATATAGAGACAGATAGAGACATATAGAGACAGATAGAGACAGATAGAGACATATAAAGACAGATTGAGACAGATAGAGAGAGAGAGAGAGAGAAAGAGAGACATATAGAGACAGTTAGAGACAGGGAAATAATCAAAGACGGAGTTTAAGACAGAAATGGCGACAGAGAGACAGAGCAGTGAGAAAGAGAATGAGAGGTCAGTAACAAAAGAAGAGGTAGCGAGAGAAGAGAGCGAGAGAGCGAGATAGAGAGATAGAGATAGTAGAGTCTAATAGAGATGACAGAGGAAGAAACATAAATTGAGAGAAAGAGACAGAAATAGAGACGGAGATGGAGATAAAGAGAGATAGAGATAGAGAGATATAAAGATAGAGATGGAGATAGAGAGAAGTTAATAATGTAAAGGTAAGGAGAAATGAGGCAGAGAGAAAGCAAAAGATTGACAGCGAAATCTGATCACTACATGCAAAGCTAAGCGTCAAACGAAACTTTAAAGTAGAACAAATCGAAAGAACCAAACCTTCAGTGAATGACTTCACAGGGATAATCCTTTATCCAGCAATCCATTTAACTCCCCATCGCCGTTCATTCGCAAATTAAAGATGGAAAAACCACAAATAAGTACATATAGGCCTATAATTGTCGCATATATACATGGCAATTATATAACATAATTGCCAGGTATATAAGTGGCAGTTTAACTTGTTGATCTAAGGAGTGCTCATATAGAGCCAGAAAGCAGACTTTGAGTATGAATAATAATAATAATAATAATAATAATAATAAAGGTTTAACGTCCGTTTCCTCATCCAGGGATGATGTCAGGAACGTCTCCAACAGCACATATCACTACAGATCAATTCACCCAGACCAATCTGCGAAAGAAATGTGCTGAGGAGAAGCAAGGTCCTAAACGAAAGCCAGTCCGGTGATCAAAAAATGGTCAGGGTAGATTGATTATGTCTATGGTGGGAAAAGGTAAGTTTTAAGCTTGCTAGAGAAAGTTGAAAGAGAAGAACAAGAGCGAAGATTAGCAGGTAAAGAGTTCCAGATTGTGGGTGATGTGTAAAAAAATGAACGTCTGCCCAGTGACGTGAGAATATTTGGAACTGAGAGAAGATTGGCATCGGTGGAGCGAAGTGTACGTGAGGGGCGATAGGGAAGAACAATTTCAGATAAGTAAGAAGGCTTGCCAAATCGCAGAGTTTTGAAAGTTAATAGAGCTATTTTATACTTTATGCGTTGATTAAGGGAGCCAGTGAAGACTGCGTAGAAGAGAAAGAGAGCGAAATTGAAGTCGAGAGGACTTACAAACAACACGTGCAAGAGAATTTAGGACGTGCTGCAAACGATTGAGAGAAGAAGTAGGCCATCCATGTAATAATGAATTACAGTAGTCGAGCTTTGAATGAACTATAGAATTAGCAAGGATAGTGGCTGAATTTCTAGTAAGGGATGAACGTATTTGCCTAATCTGACGAATCTGAAAGAAAGAAGCACGACAAACAGAAGAGATTTGGGATTTAAAGGCAAGGTTTTTATCAAATATGACTCCAAGGTTTTTGGCGGATCGAGAAGGTGAAAGAGCAAGATTCTGAAAATTAACAGAGTTATTAGTAATTTTACTTCTTTGCAAAGGAGTGCCAATTAAAAGGTATTCAGTTTTGGAAGGATTAACAGCAAGACGGTTAGCGAGATCTAGAAGAACCAAGGCAGAAACCTGTTTACTACTCATGGCCAAGCTAAGATCATTATGTTTACGAAGAAGAGCGGTTTCAGTAGAATGGAGTTTTCTATAGGCAGATTGATAATGAGAGAGAGATAAGGGAAAGAGTCAAGATGAGTGCATAAACGGGTATAAATTACCTTTTCAAGAAGTTTAGAGATGAAGTTAAGATTGGAAATAGGACGGTAACTGGAAAGATCATCTTTTGGTAGAGAAGGCTTTTTTAGCAAAAGGAGATACAACTGCTTGTTTGAAGGAGGTCGGGAAGATACCTTCTGAGAGTGAGAGGTTGATTAAGTAAGTAATAGGAGCAACTAAAACATCAATACAGGATTTCAGTAAGCGTGTAGGAATAACATCAAGGCAGCAAGATGAGTCGGTAGAGCGAAGAATAAAATTGCGTATTTCTTCTGGTTTAGCTGGTTCAAAACTAGAAGTAGTGGTGGTTCAGGCATATTTACAGAAATGGAGTTGTCGGTGTCAATGGAGTTGGAGGGTATAGAGCTACAGAGTTTGGCTATTTTGTCATCGAAAAAGTTAAGAAAAGAGGTGAGGCAAGAGAAGATGGTGAGGTGGTAGAGGGGAGTGACTTGGGAATGGTTCGATCAAGCAGAGAGTCAAGTGCTCCCCATAATTTCTTTTTGACAATTTTGATTCTGCAATATTAGATTTTGATAATACAAGCTTTTAGCAGAACTAATCATTTTATTTACTAATTTTCTTTGCTTGATGTACTTGTACTTAATGTCTGGATTTCTTAGTTCAGGTGGATTTTTCAGATCCTTCCTGAACTTAGTTTCGAGTTTTGAACGTTCAGATTTTTGCTTAAGGATTTGTTCAGAAATGAATGGTTTCCTAGGGTTTGAGCGGCAATGAATGGTCTTGAGAGGGGCATGTTTGTCTAATATGGAAGAAAGTACGTAGCCAAATTGAGCTGAATATTCGACAACAGTTGAAGACGGATTAAAATGCAAAGAAGAGGACACAATATCAGCAGAGAGGGCATCAATGTTAATAGAAGAGAGTTTTCTATAAGTTTTAAGTGTTCTGGAAGGGTGTACATTAACAGGCACAGGCAATTTACAGAAAATTGCACTGTGATCTGATAGTGAAGGATCATAGATTCCTTCATCAAGAAAGGACATGCTGTTTCGAGTGATAAGAAGATCAAGAATATGACCAGAGGAGTGAGTAGGGGAAGATATAAGTTGTTTGAGATCTAGGGCATCAAGTGTTGATAAAAAGGAAGAAGAATAATAATCATTAGAGTCTAGGTGGATGTTGAAATCACCCATAATTATTAAATCAGTGGGTGATGAGGCAATGTCTTCAAGAAGCAAGGAAAAATCAGAAATGAAATTGGCCTTGGATAAAGAAGGTGGTCTGTAGACAATCAAAAAGAGATAGGATTTAGATTTGCACACAAGACGGAACGACATATATTCAAAGGATAAAAAATGTACGTCCAATATGTACCTTGAACCTGCCACTTGGCAGTGCACTAAAGAGAGAGATATGTGATAGCAATTTTTATATAGCCTAATCTATATACATGTATGTATTGTACGATATTTGATTGACTTTCAATAAATTATACTGTTTGGTTAAATAATTAGTGCTGTAATGGATTCCATTTAGTTGTGAGTACTGGTGATTTGAATGTCTATATCGGCATATAAACCAGTTGTCAGAATATTATCTGAGAAAAATTGAATACAAGTAAATTAATCTCACTAAAAGTCACACGGAAAACTTCTAAATAAATTGACTTATAAGTGCTTAATTCTCTTGCTAGACTGATATCAATTGCCTTATATTGCCGTATATTTCAGATCCGTAACATCAGCAACATTTGATCAATAGCATTTCTAAAATGTTACTGACACAATTCTATTAATATATTCTACATCTTCTCAGTAAATATCATGACTAATGAAATAAAAAAAAACGATTCCATTTTAAAATTCTCAAGTTTAACTTTCCATATGCTGAGCGATGATTTCTATACGTTATATGAAACTGAACAATGCATTGTACGGGTCAAAAACATGCATTAGATGCTTCCTGACCTAGTATTGCTAGGTATATAAAAGGAACTGTAAGATTGAAATAGGATAACTGCATTATGGAGCGTGATGCTGAATGTGAGTAGGAATATGTGCCTTGGACCTACCGCTTGGTAGAACACTTGAGAGACAGAGAGAAAGAGAGAGAGAGAGAGAGAGAGAGAGAGACAGAGAGAGAGAGAGAGAGAACTGTATTGTACAAATAAAATAGCATAAATGGACTGAAAATGGAAAATGACTAGAAAATGACTGGAAAATGACTAGAAAATGACTAGAAAATAACTAGAGCATGACTAGAAAATGACTAGAAAATGACTAGAAAATGACTAGAAAATGGCTAGAAAATGACTAGAACATGACTAGAAAATGACTAGAAAACAACTAGAAGATGACTACAGTAAGAACGACTGTACCGGGTTAAGGAAGCCATTGTATTGATGGCGGAGTGACAGGTTAAGCTGAAGAATAAGAATCCCATGCAGATGATATGCAAATATCCGGGTACTCCGGCAGAATTTATTGTCCTCGAGGACTCGAGCAGGATTTATGGACACGCCTACCACACGGTAAATCCCGCATGAGTTTACAGTAGCGTCATTAGAGAGTACTGTTTGGTAGTCTCTATTCCAGAGGCTGGAAGAGTCCGCTTAGTTCTTAAATGAGCGGAGTATCCACTGAATGATCGATTGTTTGAAGCCATTCAATAAATGATCAATCAATAAGAATTTAACGTCTGGTTACTCGCTATAAGGCAATGTCAGGGACGTCTCTAGCAGACTCTACACAAACAGGCGCTAAAGCACCACACAATGACGATCACAAGATCTCTATGTACTTTGGACTGAATTTCTGGATTTTGGAATTTGCACCGTTTTTGGAACTTCTTTTTTGCTCGCCGGCTTGATTTTGTCTCAATAGTGCTCGATGTTGTCATTGATGATTGTAGCACTCTAATTGCTGTTGTTATTATTATTATTAAGAGAAAGCAAGATCAAAACAGTGCAAGTCCAAGGAACTGAAGTAGCACTTGAGTTGCATATCGTGATTTTTGAACCGGGATCTTAACGGTCTTGCCTCAATGAAGCTATCGCGCAAGTGAGGGGTCAGGTTCATGGCATAAATCAGCACACAGGTCTCCTTAATTAATACCTCCCACAATGCTTTCTTTTACAATAGATTGACAGTTGAACTTATCCAATTCTCAATCCATCTGAACTTCACGGAGAATGAATTCTAACACTGAATATAATATAATTATCGGCTATATTAAAAATACAAAAAAAAGTAATTATAATCCCACTCAGCTTTAGGCCTAAGGTAAATAACAAAGACGATTAGGGGATTATGGTAAAATATTTTGAGTTTTACGGCGTAATCAATTAGCCTAGCTCAAGAATAAAAATCAATTCTTAAAGACCACTATAATTATACTGTGGTCTCTGTCTCGTTCAACAATGAACATAACTTCGAACACTTTATAGAGATTCTTTATATAAAGTTCTTAGTCAGTTTTTGCATTCAGCTCTTTACTTATAATACGATAGAATACACAGTGTTTATTCTATCCTAATCTTCTCATAATGTAACTGAAATACATATCAGTGGAAAATGATTAACCCAGATAAAATCTATCGTTTTAATTTTCTATGCTTAAATTCAACCCAAATTTATCCAATATCCATTTACCGGTCATGTCTGACGAGAGACTAGGTCTAAACTTTCTTCTTCTTTTCTCTGCGTAACGTCACTTTGTGGACGCCAGAGCAGCCTCTTTTACCTTCTGTCTCCACTGATACCGGACCTGGGCAAGATCATACACATCACTCTGTGCTGGGTTAAATTTAGTATCTATTTGTTCTATGTCCTTGTTATATGGAG
Source organism: Enchytraeus crypticus (assembly GCA_905160935.1). Lineage (NCBI taxonomy): Eukaryota > Metazoa > Annelida > Clitellata > Enchytraeida > Enchytraeidae > Enchytraeus > Enchytraeus crypticus. The sequence continues at coordinate 292,101 of CAJHZI010000706.1, read as the reverse complement.
TCTAAACTTAGAATATGATCAGCTGGTTTGGAATTAGAAACTTGGAAAATTCAATTCACCTTAGGGTCAGCTATAGATCTTTTCGATAATAGCTATAAATAGAACATCGGGGATACCAAATGTAAACAGTGGACAAGAAAACGTAACCACTGCATAGAATATCATTGAAATGTACTAGTTTTTCATAAAATTTCTAATACAAGCTTTCTTTAGAAATGTTATTTACTTTACAACCTACCATACGTATATTAATTAAAGAATAACTTAACACTTATAGTTTAACTCTTTCATCCATTATAACGGTATGCATACATTATAACGAAGTTATAATGTAGACCCATTACATTTACATGTAAATATATGTATCAGATGTCAACATAAACAAACCAGTGTTAACATGCAACAAAATATGTTTTCAATTACCGAACTGATCTATTTAAAATGTCTAGCAGCTTTCTCTTACTATCTCTCATTTCTTTCCCTTGATATATAGGAAATTTTCTTTAAAGAAATATCTCTTATCTTTCCTTATCCATTCATATTGGGTTCTATAAATAAGAGTTTGACTAAACTAAGGGTGATGTGACATCATCGCGTGTTGAGGTTTGAAATCCACATCACGCTGCGGTAGTAAATGTCTGGTTTACTGGGGCAGCCGACATAACCTGGTGTTAGTCCAGGCTTCCCTTAATTAGCTTTATCCATCGAATAAAACACAAACTTCAAGTCAAAGCTTGCCAAGCTTGGAAATATTAAATAACCTGTTGTTCAAATCTCGGTTTGTATGTATTAGCAAACTAATAATAACAATAATAATATTATTATTATTATTATTTCAGCAAAGTAAGAGTAAAGTAAAAAAGTAAACAAGCATTATAGTGAAATGATCAACTATGTTGATTTATATCACTTTTTAATTCCACTAAGCGTTTTAATACCACTTTTTAATACCACATAATACCACTATTTTAATACCACTAAGCCTTAGCCTGATAGAGAAAGTCAAAGAATCTAGACAACAGCGATGATTGGAAGATATAAAACTCAAAGAGGGGAGGGAACGAGTTTATCATTAGATTATACTGCTAACATTATTTATTTAATTATTTACCTTACTGGTGCCACTTTAGAAATAAACGCATTCTTCGGGATAGAAGATGCCACTTTAAAAATGAACGCATTCTGTGGGATAAACTTAACGCGATATCTTCACAGCCTGAATTCTCACCGGCAGCCCCACGGATATCGGTGTTTCGGTGTTATATGAAGTAAGATCTCGCGTGGACTGAACGTGGAACAAGAGCTGAGGAATGTCAGGACTAAGCCTCTCTGACGCGCTCCACACGGATCGGGTGATGGAAATACAAGTCCATCTTAATCCTAAATGATTGGCGAGGCAGTCCGGCTAAAAGCTCCGTCAAATGAACAGATGGAGAAGTGGCCTAGACTGGAACTGTCTATGTTATCAATGCTCGTCTGAGTGGCAGGTCCATGTCATAATTCATCAAATAAAGACGAGTTAACTTAAAAAAACATAACGGCACACTGGATCAGGAAGCACAGATGCTTGTTTAAGACCTATTTCCTCCTTCCTCTCCATGGTTATTAGTAATCGTTGCCTTTTGATGGCGCATCAATTGCAGCCGGCGCGGATTTAAGAATAACCGTACATCACCCAGGGATTTTTTCCTTCCTAAGCTTTTACCAATACTCGGTCTTCCAAGGTGGTCACCCACAAAGTACTAACCGAGGTCGATGCAGCTTAACTTCGGTAATTGACGCGCAACTAAACCAAGTGCGCTAATCCCGCCGTCGAAACTTTACAAACATTTCTCAACCAATACTGATATCAGGGATTCTCAATAGTGCTCGATGTTGTCATTGGTGACTGTAGCACTTTAACTGTTATAATTATTGATTGCTCTAAATTTTAGAGGTGTTTTGTTATTGACCATGACCTCGAGGGATGAACGGGACGTTAAATGGTCGTTGTTAGTATTTTACTCTATGGTCTGGAATAACAACAAGATTAGGTATAGACCATGGAAGAAATTACTGCGCTTGTACGCTGCGATTCACTATATAATCTTTTATTCACCAATTCTTGGCAGAAAACACGCACATATATAATTACATTGCAAAACGTGACACAACAGAATGCATTCAAAAAAGTGCACATAAAAGTTCAACAATTTCAAATTTTTCGCAAACTGCAGAATAGTTAAAACAGAGCATTTTTAAAATAGCACCAGAATTTATAACGAATACTCGACAAAAAGTCATTGCTATCTATGGCAAATTTACTTTTGATGTTTAAATAATCATTGTAATCGGGAGAGTCCAATTGCTGCTTAGCACTTAACTTATCAATAATTATTAAATTATGCAGGAATGTATTAAATTATGCAGGAATGTATTAAATTATGCAGGAATGTATTAAATTATGCAGGAATGTATTAAATTATGCAGGAATGTATTAAATTATGCAGGAATGTATTAAATTATTCAGGAATGTAATACACAATGTTTATTTCTCTCTCTCTCCCTCTCTCTCTATCTCTCTCTATTTCTGTATGAGGAGAGCAACATCGATCAATTTAGGGGAGACAATAGCAAGTCAAGGCATAGCCTGCTTTGAATGTAAGAACCTAATGCGCTATGACGCGCTCCTTATAGGGAGCGTAAGAGCAGACTCGAGAGTATGAATATGTATCTTGGATCTGCCACTTAGCAGAACACTAGAGAAAGAAGGAGAATGACGGAGTGGATATACCGGATAAAAGCGATTCATAAGCCTGAATTATGTCTTAATTGTGGAGCTTTGGCACTTATTTGTGCATGATAGAAATTAAAAATTACTTATCACTTTTAATATTCGATACATGGCAGGCTAACGGTAATGTTAAGTTTTGAAGTCAAGTCTATCAAAACCCTTACATTATCACTTCTCTACTCTGTAGTAATTTTATTGATTGCTTAAATTACGTAATGTACATTTAAAATTTCCTAATTTATTTTAGAATTTCGCTATCTTTATTTACCAGCCTTTCCAAATATTCATAATTTGCTGATGAATTTTAAATTTAACTACTAGGCGTCTGTGTATATACACATAATTGTAGTGGAACTAATATCTGGATATTATTATTGAAAAAACAATAAATATAATATTATATAACACGACGATATAGGCTGAGGAAGGCATAGGGGGCCCACCACGTCATAAGTGGAAGCTCCCAAGAGTTATGGTATATCAAAAGGAATTTTGTAGATGATTTAAAGACCCACTCGAATGTGGACATGACGAGGAAAACGGAAGACAGAGATGAGTGGAGGCGTTATATACCATGGACCTGCCAGTAGATAGTGCACTGAGAGAGAGAGAGAGAGAGAGAGAGAGAGAGAGAGAGAGAGAGAGAGATTATGCACATAATCCTGGCCCTATAAATGAGATGAACAGATATTTTGGAAAAACACAAGATCATTGATTCAGAGAGACCTGAAAATAAGCAGACCTCATTCAGTCTATCTCAAATTTAGTGCGTTATAATGTCTTTCATGGCTTTTCTCGCAAAACTGAAATTTTCTCACAAAATTTGAGAGAAAACTGACGGAGATAAAGCGGACAATGAACACGCGTTATGCTGCAGGCTTCTATAACGTTATAATTAGATTAAGTTATAGCGGAGTTATTATGCCACTATATTGACATAGCTGGAGTGCATGTGTCTCTAGTGTTAACAATCTGGCTACATCATCTTCTAATTTCACTCCGCAATTACAATTCCGCTAGGTGTTGCTGCGTGGACCATGGGCTTGAGGGTGATTTTTACCCCCCTCACCGGCCCCCCACACCTCTAATCTGACTATTCACAAGAAATTATGAAATTTTCACCGCTAGTGCAGATATTAGGGAGTTAAAGAAGTTCAAGTATTGTCGGACTTATTGGTAACTGGGAATTGGACTGAGAAATAAATTCGCCTTAAATCTATTTCATATTCTGAGCTCTCCCGTCACGCGTGTGATTTCGAGAAATGAAAATCTCAATCGTTAAATTAATTTTGTTATAATTGACTTTAAGTTTTGTATCACTTTACTAGGTGGTATATCATTGGACAATCTACAGTTTAAAAGCATAAGGCCATGAAGAAGTCAATATGTTAAACATAGAAATATTATCACTATTTTATTAATTAAACCTCTTTGTTACTTAATTACTTAAAAATTACTTCCTACTTATGATCCAATCACTCTCTCTCTCTCTCTCTCTCTCTCTCTCTCTCTCTCTATATATATATATATATATATATATATGTGTGTGTGTGTGTGTGTGTGTGTGTGTGTGTGTGTGTGTGTGTGTATATAAATTTATTATAAATGAAATTATTAACTCTTGATGAATGAAAACAAGTTTATTATAAATTAAACTTAATACAAAGAGTAATGAGTCACTCTATATTGGTGCTGCTGTGATGTGCAAATATTCTCGTAGGATCATTTAGATATAAGAATTCTGAATACTAACGAAGCCATCTTGTTATGAAATTTAAATTGTTTATCATACAATATAAATATACGTACTTGCTTTGATAGTAATGGCCAGTAGAGTCATTATATTCCTAATATTTTCAATAGTCTGATTTAATGACATAGTAATTTTTGATTTAATAACTTTGCGAATTCAAATATGCTTGTAAATTATAAAAAAATTTAAGTGAGATATTTTACTCATGAAACAAGAGACTATCTGGTGAAGCAAACAAATACTATAATAAATTATAAATCAAAAGAAATGCTCGAAATTTAATGAACTAGGTATGAAATAGTTTTGATACATCTTTACATTGACCCAATTTTAATCTATTTCAGTAGCAATAACCGTCGCTACTCTGTTTGAAAGCTTAATACACAAATAGGTTAAATTAAAATTAAACAATATACATCTTTTGCATTCTATGACACATGGCATAATTTACTCTGTAAATTTTGAATTGAAAAATCATTTGGTAAAACTAAGGTTAACGTCAGTTTCCTCACTCGAAAGCGATAGCGTTGACGGGCGAGCCCAGGATTTGAACCTCGCACAAACTGATCTGTTTTAATTGCGATCAAGAATTTGTTGTTATTCACTCAGAAGAAGTAATTTCTTCACCTGTCTTCACTGCAATATACGAATAGCCTGAGGCAAAACCTCTGCACCAAACGGCATCAAAGAACATCAGTATCATACCGCACATGATGTAATATAATTCAGCTACTACAGCATGTGTAAAAGTGGAATCGTCCATCTGATCCAGAATTTATATAAAATCTAACATCTAAACCTCTCTGTAGTGTTCTGTCAAAAGGCAGGTCCAAGATTTCTACTCAGCCTCTTACTGAATGTGAATGCTCAACGTTTTTAAAATTATACTCCTGCCTAATTTATACGCACGAGTTCACCTATTATCGTCTTTTCTTTCTCCATGTTCACCATAGTTCATATTTAATTGGTGGTTTTTCTTGTTGCATTTATTAGTTTTTATGTCTTGTTTGTGAACTCCAAGGGGTTTAAGGACCCTTTTTATTGCTCCTATTAAATGAAATTAAATAGAATTAATTTGAATTAAAAGGAATTGAACTGAACTGAACTAAATGACGGCTGATGGGCTCTCCATAGACTATCAGTTCTATATGGGTATCGGTTGGGTGGCCGAATGGATAGAACACTTGCCTGATAAGCAGCAGAGCATCGATTCGAATCTAAGCCAGACCGTCTCTGACAGTCTCTCTCTTAATGCACTGCCTACTGGCAGGTCCATGGTATATAACGCCTCCACTCTTCTCTGTCTTCCGCCTTCCCCAACAGTTCCACATATGAGTGGGTCTTTAAATATCGCTTGAAATATCGAAACATACGTCAAACTTATCTTCACAGTTCTTACCATAAATCAGCAGTTCAGTTGCCTAGCCTCTGTTAATAATTAAACAGCATTCAAACATTTAGTTTATGCAAATGTCAAAGAGGTCAAAGAGTTAAAAGACCAAGCATAGAGCCGATTTATTGTTTCGTAACGTTAAAATTAATGTTAAGTTTGTGAATTCGTTTCATTTACCTCGCGAAACTTTGAAATAGACCTTAAATTTTTTGCATCATTCTATTAAAATAACGCTTTATTAATGTTAATTTAATATTCTTTCATTCTGTTGTTAATGAATCATCTAAATTCTTTTAGAATTGGATTGCAAATGAAATTGTTGATTGGCCGTAATTATTTCGTATTAGCACCCTTTAAATAGAATATCGCATCTAAAAGAAAATAGCACAGTTCAAAGGAAACTTTATTACACCTTCACTTCATATGTCTAGTGTGATAACGACGTCTTTCAAACATAATTTACTGCAATTATATTGTATAAGGTGTTATCAATGTGCAGTATCTAACGTTATTTTCGCTTGGATAATTGATCTAAATAAAAAGGTGTTATCGTTCATCTAAACCGTATCTTATCACCGCTAAGCGTGCCCCCTGCACAACAATTGAAAGCTTGGCCCATTGATACGACATAATGGGGTTGCGTTATTAGCGGCTAATAGGAGAGGGGGTATTAGATAATTATTAAATTAGACCCCTACAAGCGTGCCGCTACAGAAGCCAAGGTTTTTGACAATACAGCTAAAGCTACCGCCCTCTCCCAGTAATTAGCTGATTCTATCTGTCACCTTGGCATGAGGCTATTTGTCACCTAGCCTGGCAAGAAGGCTACTAGAAAGGCTTCAGTGGATCCGAATAGATTGATGATATGGATTGACGTGAAAAAGGGATGGTATAAATACTGATGCAGAAGGTTCATAAGTCATATTTCTAGTTTGTCTTTCGAGAGAGATAGATCGTCTTCTGAGAGAGAGTTATAGTTTATCTTCGTTGAATCGGAAAATTAGTTTTATACATTGAACAGTTCGGAAATACTAGCGAAATTACTGACAAACTGCGATCGAATTTCAGTTTATTTAATGCTAAATACATTTATGAAAAGTTAAGATTTTCCTCGGAATATATTATAAATAAATTTTGCAAAGCAGTCGCTGAAAGCTACGTGGTAGCCGAAAAAATCATCGAAAATTGGACCGGAATAGACCTTCTAAAAGGTAAGAGACAAAATCTTATACAAAATCGTAGAAACTATGGACTACATTCTTTAATGTAAATAAAATTTGGGGTGACTGATTATTTAACTAAATATTGTATTAACAAGATATGGCTGCTGATATAATAATAATAATAATAATAATAATAATAATAATAATAGTAATAATAATAATAATAAAATAATAATAATATTAATATTAATAATAATAATAATAATATAGGTTTAACGTCCATTTCGTCATTCAAGGATGATGTCAGGGACGTCAGGATGATGTCAGGGACGTCATACCAGGTGATTATGCCGTCAGATGAAGCCGGGTATGAACTATCCTACGATAGATTAGCATTCCACTTGGATCTCTTCTGCAGCATTCGCTAAAGTGCCTATTTTTGCATGGAAATTCCAAACGTGTGTAAATTGTTTCTTTATTTTACTGTGATCAATATCTACCAAAATAAAATAAAAAACCCTTTTAGTATGAGGCCGAATCTTATGAATAAAGTATACGATGTACATGTATGTACCCGTAAATATAGGGCCTACTAGTGTATTTATTAAATATGTTCGAAAATATAGCTGCAGTAGATGGCAAATTTATTGCGTATCCTTTATTTCGTAAATTTTGTCTTTAATTGACTTTAAAATATTACATTTTTGACATTCAAACATAATTTATTATTTCTATTTTTGAACGAAAAAAGACAAACTATATGGTGTAGAACATATGATATGGGTATAAAATAGCCTTTTGTTAAGGGATTAATTTGATGATCTCTGGTGTTCTCTATATGTAGCCTGGAAGTACACTTTGAGTATGAATTTGTAACTTAGACCAGCCATTCAGTAGGACACTGGAAGGATATGGATTAAGAAAGAAGTAAATAATAATTGGATGTGTAATGTCTTGATAGCGTAGGGGTAACGTCATGAAGTTTTAAATGACAGACCCTGAGGTGAATTGAAATCTCGTGGGTTCGAACCCCAGCTGCGCTGATCTGAGAGTAAAATATCAGACATGCACTGGACTGGTTATACGGTAAATGGTTTAAATTGCCTAACGGTTTAAACAGATGAAATTAAAAAGTCAGTATAATGTGTGTTTACTTTTTAAATAAAAAAGCATTAATGCGATTAGTAATAAGGTTATTTAATGAATGATAATGTTCATTCATAGTAAAAACGCATAATAAATACCGCAAATTAAATACATTGTAAAATATAAATATCGATAAAAGATCAAGATGTATTAATGACTAAATCTTTGCAAAAGATTAAAAGTATTGTATTACATGCAAAAAGTTCATAATATTTTCATAAAATATAAATAAACTAAAAAATTAAAATAATGTTTTTAAGAACTTAAGTTTCGCGTGGTAATTCTTAATTCGGTTCGAAACTATTACGCTATGTCATAACTTGCACTTCTGATTCATCTCACCTATGTATTGTCTGAAGAGATCAAACTTTATTCCGAACTCATAGCCTTTTGTCTACCAGACAAGCTCTCTGCCAACACGGCCAGTATTCTATAGATAACCAAAACTCTACATGAATAAAAACTTACAATTTCATTGCCTCAAATTAATGTTTTCGCCATTTAAGTTAAAAATGTATACATCTGTAATTGAATTGCTATATTGCAGAGTATTTCAAGTCAACGACAAGCATCCGTCATGGGTCCATGGAAGCAGCTGGTACGGCGATTCACTTCTTCCAAGCTCAAGAAATCTCTTAAGTCGAAACACATCTCAGAAGCGGAGATCCACTCCGGGGATGAAACTCGGGACTCTGGGATCTGGAGCAAAACCTTTAGCAGCTGCGACACGACGACGAGTTCTATAGAGATCAGAATGAGAGCTGACAGCGTGTCAGACGTGACATTCTCTGAGAGCATCGTCTCTAGAAATATGAGCGATAAAGACTTCGATGTTAGCAGTCTTCATGCGAACACGTCCATCTGGGAAGACGAAGAAGACATCACAATAGTGACTGCAATAAATGAAGCAGAAAACACCACAATCTTGAGCTTAGTAAATGACATTACTTATAAAGAAATACCGAATGATGGTGTATTAGCATCCGATCAACTCTATCCCTCACTGGTTGAACCATTGGCCAATCAGCGCCTTCTATTCTTTAAATCCACCTTCCAGAATCAACTACGTCGAAGTCAACGTCGTCATATGCCTCTGAGAAGAAAGCCTCCAACGTTTCGAAGATTTCAAGCAAATGGAAAATCTAACCGTTTACGCTCCAGTCAGAAATACCCGTCGTCCGTGTCCGCTGCCATTCTTAGAGCCCGTTCCTCGTCAAAGTTATCCTCATCGTCTTCATCATCGTCCGTATCTTCCACATCACTGACATCTCTGGAATCCTCTTCTCCATCTTCGGGGTTCTTCTCTGGTTCTGACGAGGTTTCCTACTCCAATCTCTGTCATTTGATAGTGTCTCCAACTGGACTGAATTCAGAAGTGGGGACATCTGACGAATTGAATCTTAGTTATTAATGATGTTTGCCTATTTTTATATTACAGTATTGTTGATTGTAAGTGCGGAATTTGTTTAATTGTACATATTAGATTGCGATACATTTATCATTATAAATCTATTCTATGTGAACTGTGCAGAGTAAGAAAAATTTGTTACTATTCGTGTAAATGTGTAAATATTGTAAATTTCTATATACAGTATGAAAGCGTATGTTGTGAACTTGTGAAATGAAATTGAACATTTAATGAACAATTTAATATGAACATGGGTAGGAAGGAGTTGTACTATTACAGTTTAATAATCACAATTATTATTGAACCTGCATTTTGCCAATTAATTTTCTTATTTTATTTTGCTTGTGTACTTACTGAAACATGTTGTATTCGTATTTAATTGTTTGCTTATAATAGATATTCTGAATATTCTCTATCAACCGTCTTTCTTTACTAATTTCAACGCTACCATATGGCAGGGCGTCCACAGGGCTTATCGACTACGCAGAGAGTCTAGTCAAATTCCTAGGGAGAAATTGTTAGAGATCTAATAGCTTATGAACGGGAGTGACACCAGATTGTTTTCTAAGTAATTTTTGATAGTACATGCATATGTATGGCTACACTTATGACAACCGCACTTGTTTACAAAATTGTCAATATTAGTTCCTGTTTTTGTTGCTTTCGATATTTCCTCTTTTCTCTCCATGGTTACTGGTAATCTTTGTCTTTAATAGCACAATGATTTCAGCCCACGTGGATTTAAGAGATATTTTGCAATCGTCTGAATCTTCTATCTATGCTGTGTCTGGGTTGCTTGAAGAAAATGCCAACTGGTGACTGCACGTGTCGTAGAAGGCGACTAAAACACTAAAAGCTTTTAACGATTAAAAACAACTTTGCTAGTGATTGATTTCTAATTATCTGCATAACTAATATGCCTAATAATCCCAAGAATAGTTATTATTGACACCTTACGTCACCTGGTGATTGAAATATAGTTAATCGGAATGGCTTTGAGCTCCACTACGTCATATTGGCGGATTGACTGAAACTATTGCGCAAACGTCTGGTGTTTAAACATGGCCACGTGGGAACAGATCCAAGCCTCATTGAGAATATACAGAGCCAAGGGAGCCAATCCTCCCCTAATTTCTCATATCCATGGCGCCAAAGCTCATCTATTCTCTTTAAGTTTATTTATATAAGACCAGTGGTCTACTTGCCCTGCTGCACATCTCTAATAATTGACTGAATTTTTGAAATTAAAGATCGACTATGATAAGCTGGGCTCTGAACATTTCCTGCTTGTTAGAACACAAAACTATTCATACCTTAACTAATCTTAAGAGTTAAAATCCTCCAAGGGCGAGACTAGATTCGTGAAAAAGATGGGCTAATTGTGGGATAGTTAGATAGCTTATTGAAGGGTCTTGACTCTAACGCCTATATACTTATGTGGACAAGTGTTTGAACGTTTAGGGGCTGAAGATCGAATTCAGGTGGCTTTGCCCCCTAGTCTTGTCTCTGAATCATTTCAGGGGCAAAGTATCCCCTAATCCAGGTCTTTCTGAAATTGCATTTGTAATTACAGTCACTAATTTAATTCTTGCATTATACTAAGAATAACGATAACTCTGTTAATATATTTTACTTCTTAGTTTAATTTTTTGTTTTAAAATTTTTGATTATAAATTGTTTATTTCTATTCGGTTAAGTTTATTTTAGTTCACTTTTTAATTTAATTTAATTTAGACTAATTAAAATAAATAATTCACTTTTTAATTTTAGTTCACTTTTTCACTAGATCTACCTCACGATCTCCTTGTCGCATAGAACGCAATACTAACACTACTAACACGATTAATCTCCCACCAGGAGGGGATGTGGCGTAATGGTTAGAGCGTTCGCCTCGATGTAAGTGGCCTGGGTTCAAAGCACAGGTCACTCAACGCGCAACCCACTCCACGAGAGCACAGGTTTTACGTACACAACTCAGGACGTACTCAACTGACATACTTCACTGCACAAACATAACATTGTGGCAGAATATAACGTACCAGTCTGCCGAATTTCATAAGTCCAATTTAAAGAATCTCAGCCATACTCGTTTCAACAGCAACTAGTAACACAGTCAGCAGTCGAGTGATGTCTAAACGATATTTGAACGACTGTGACATACGCTAAGAAGAAAAAGAAGAAAAATAACACACTGCAGGCAGGCACAAATAGTACCTTTTTATTACTGGCTTGAGATTTGAATCTGCATGGTTTCATTATAGTGCTTTGATGCGAATACTCACACAGCCACAGCTAGTAATCAAGTTAGCTAGTTCTGATACTGCGGCTGTCTAGCAGCATCTGGCGCCAACTTGCGAGTGTTAGCGACTGTTGAACGTAATGAATGTAGTTATTATGGTTAGCTAGAGTTTTGATAAGCGGTCGGTAATTGTTTTCAAATCGTCCCAGTTGACCGGAGTTTTTTGCTTTCTTTATATAATCAACAATTTTACGAGCCGAGCCAATCGGCATACAGTGTCTGGAATATTACTATATACAGTATTACTATATATTACTATTACAGTGGCATACAGTAATACAATATCCATCTTCTTTTATACACTTTATTTGTTTCGGTATTATTTTTATTTATTTGAAATTAATTATTTAACTATTAATTTTTGTAGACGCATTTATTTAAGAAATTTTATGCGAAGGAATATTGTCTCGCATTGTCCAGCCATTGGCGATGTCGGTAAGATACTCGACCGCGGATCAGTATGTGTGGGGTTTAAATCCTGGGCTCATCCGTCACTGACATCACATTCGAGTGAAGAAACTAACGTTAACACTAGCATTTTTTAAATGAAGTCTACCACTAAAGTATTGATTTCTGGCCTACTTAGACCTTATATAATAAAATTATGTGCGTTAGTTAATCTGTTGCTTAGTATGTAACACATATATTCACACACATTCCATATACTTTATAAAACGACCTTTAAGTATCTAAATCATAGTTATATGATATTTGGCCTAGCAGATATATATATATATATATATATATATATATATATATATATATATATATATATATATATATATATATATATATAGAGAGAGAGAGAGAGAGAGAGAGAGAGAGAGAGAGAGAGAGACAGATAGACAGACAGACAGACAGACAGACTGACAGACAGACATATAGACAAAGTAATAGAAAGCGAAAGAAAGAGATAGGGAGAGAGAGAGAGAAAGAGAGAGTACAGAGAAAGAGAGAGCGAAAGAGACCTAGAAAGAGAAAGGATTATTAGAAATATACATGTAGATGGATACAGCATTGGCTGTATTCCTATTAGATTCTAGAGTCGATGCAGGCTGCAGAAGTTGCTAAAACTTGCTAGGCGCAGAGCGATACATAAAACACCCTGCTATGTATCTATACTTGTTTATATAGTCCTACATTATACGAGATATATGGATACTACAGGCAAATGTTGATGCTTTGTCATTTGATATGTTAGGCTTTAATTCAACTGTGAGTAAGCTAACGTGCTTAAGCAAATAGCCTTACAATGAAAATGGTATATTCTTGATCTTTCGATTGTTGCTGCGTTTAGGTATTTTAATTCATATTCAATCAGTCAAACGTGTTACTAACAAGAGCCGTTTATATAAGATACCGAAAATTGCGTCGACAACAGAAACAACCAAATCACGCTGATTAAAGTTATTGAATTAAAGTAGCATATAAACCGTAGCGATATTATTAATCAGCTTGATCAGGAAATGGTGTGCTCATACACGTGAGAGAATTAGGAGTTCATATTTAAAAAATGCAGTAGATAATTGTTAGGAATGTGTAAGAGAGTTATCGGGCTTCTGTTTACATTGATTTCTCGTATTGGATATTAGAAAACTGCGAATAGATCCACGGACAACTCAATATAATCGAAAAAGCTGACATATAGGTATATTAAGGAAGACAATCGGAAGCCATATAAATAATAGAATAATAAATAATAGAAATAAAAATAATAGAAAATAATAGAATAATAGAGTATCATAATAAAATAATAACCCATAAATTGTTGTTTCTTAGCTAAAGGACAATAAATTAGTTGGAGAATAAATGTACGTGTGCTGATCGTTTGCTTCGAGAGCATGTGTAAATTAATAAATGGATTGAATGTTAGAATTTACTTCAGGCTGCTAATTAATACGAACAAAAGTTAGATAATGAACTAATAAATACATTTCATAAAAAGTCAGCGAGACAGATACCGTATTGGATACATGTAGGCTATACAGTGTCGTCTATAAAGCAAAACTGGTAAAGCTAAGGTTAACGTCAGTTTCCTCACTTGAAAGCGATGTTGGTGACGGGCGAGCCCCTGATTTGAAACGAGCACATACTGATCCGCGGTCGAGTATCTTACCGACATCGCCACTGGCTCCAGCCCTATACCAATAAAACCATTACTCAACATTCACAGGTCCTCAGTATCTGGGAGTTGTTGTAGAAATGCAATAAATAGATAATTTATTGAGATAATGCAAACGACATCGGAAAGATAACATAAGAATATATCCAGCGGAAGAATATTCGTGATGTGATATTATATTCATTTCCGTATATTTAGGCTACTTTGAATTCCTTGTTGTAATTTGTAAGAAAAAACCCTCAGGATTTTTTAACTACGCCCTCTGCATAGTCGAAAACCTGCGATTTACCAACTTTATGGTAGCACAGTGACTTCTATGACATGGTAGTAAGCGCAGCCTTATGCAAGCTGCTCTGTATCCTATTTCATCCATCTGAATGGTTCCTAAACTATATTGACTGGTGCACGAGATGGGAAGTCTCCTATAATCATCCAAGGCTCATTGGCTCTCTCTCTCTCTCTCTCTTAGTGCACTGCCTACTGGCATGTCCATGGTACATAATGCCTCCACTGTTTTCTATCTTCAGTTTTAATCTTCATGTCCACATTCGAGTGGAACGATAAATCATTTAGCATTCCTAATCTTCATCTACCTCCGCTTCTCTTTCCTTTCATTCTACCTTCTATGACCTTCTTTGGTAAGCTGTCCCCCTTAGTAGATATCCTAGGGATAGCATAGGCTATTCCGTATGAATGTCATCACACACTCTGGAAGTACCTGAAAGTCTTCCTAGAATTGAGTTGGACTCAGTTTTCTCCCTATATTGTGACATGGAACATTTCCAGTGTTGACGCCCTGAGTCTCAAGGGTCGTGCTCTGACGTGTCTAGGCAACGATGAATAATTAAAAATAGAGACTTGGCTGAATTAGACACCTTACTTTATTTGCGGATGATGTTTTGTGTAAGTGGGTGGAAATGTCTCGTATAATGTTCAACGTCCGACTCCGTTCTATTAAACAGTCTATGAAACTAAATTCCATTTTTACAATACATTAAGATTTTTGGATTTTTTTTATTAGATAAAATACTTTCTTTCTGTCTTTGAAAGTTTTTACAAATTTTAAAATTATTGTTCTCGATACTTTTTAAAAAAATAGAAACACTTGTATGTTGTATAAAGTAGGCCTACTTTTTTCCTCATGTATTATCAATCAGCTATATTTATATGTATTTAACGTTTTCTAGCAGCAGCATTTTGTACATGTACAGTACATTTGATATGAATAATTATCTAAGCGGATAAACAACATATCACATAACACATCACAGTGCACAAATTGAATTAAGTGTTAGGTTTATGTAATTTGGATTTTGCAGTTAGAATTTAATTTCAAATTCCTATGTTGAAAAATAAATATAAATCAACTGTTAATACAATTATGCAGAGCTATTTATATTATTCCGGATATTCTTCCTGTTATGGACTACACACAGCACTACGACATAGGTAATTAAAGATAGAGTCCGGTTATTACGGATTACGGAATTAAGGATAAACACAATGGAAGCAAATCTCAATCAGTTTCGATACATCACGGTGGCTGGCGAGCAACAGGCCAGCAACGACAGAAGCAGGAGATCGGGCCGGGGATCGGTGTCCTCCCATCACGGGGCTGACCACCGCAACCCGAGCTTCGGGCCCCCGTGCGACATTCACGTCGAACCTGCGAAATCCTCCGCCAACAAAGAACCGAAAAACTTCAGAAGTAATGCCGCGACTGGGAGCTCTCAACCCCTCGAGGCAATCGAGGGGGACCCAAGCGATAACCCTCCGGTCAGGACCGTGAGCTGCACCCTGGGGTCCTTCACGAGTGACCAGCAGTTGAACGATCAGACGAGACAAGAGGGGGGAAGTGAAACGTCTAGGAGGGGTAGCATCGGCTCCATTAGCAGCATAGGGGAGGGGAGCAGAATGGGGAGAAGGTCCCCCTCTCGTAGAGTCCCTCCCACTGCCTCTCCCGAACCATCAGAAGGAAGTTCCAGTCACGCCCGGAATAGGAAACAAGACGATGACGATGATGACGTAGCTGGTGGTGATACGGAAATGATTTCCAGTGGAGGAGGAATTGAACCTTCTTTGGAAAAGTCACTTCTTCAGGCTCTGAGAGCTCTCGAACGTTCCATCAACAATCAGAATCATCTGCTGAACAAGAAGCTGAAGCGAGATAGGACACTGAAGGGTCCCAGTGATCGAGCTCCGGAACCAGTTATACATAAAAATGCTGCCATTAGAACAGATCGGGTAAGCTGAGATAATCTATCGTTTTCTATAATTATATCTAATAAATAAATGATGTCGGTAAGGTACTCGATCGCGGATCAGTATGTGCGGAGTACAAATCCTTGGCTCGCCCGTCAGTGACATCACTTTCGAGTGAGGAAACTGATGTTAATATTAGCTTTACCACTAGCTTTAGCTTTATCAATTTGCTTCAGGGCTTTGCTTCTGCAGCAACTGTTAGCTACTGAATTTGTCAACAGCAGCAGCAGCAGCTAGCTGCAGCAGCTGCTAGCTGCAGCTGTTTTGCAGAAGAAGCTACAGCTGTACTTTATCTGTTTATGCTAGAATTTTGCTGCTGCTGCAACTGTTACCTGCAGTGGTACAGCAGATGGAGTTACATCTGTACCAACTACAATCAAACAGGTTTTCAATGATTTGTTTTCGTTTATATTCGCTGCTGATGTTAGCAGCTGAACTGTTGGTCTTTTATCTCTTCCTCGTGTCTTCTTTTGTTGTCCGAATTCTGTTGCTTAAGGCCTCGACAGCATTTCTAAAACGACTGTTGGCCACCCAGTAAGTTTATTGCTATTGAACAAGTATTTATTATTCTGGAGAGAAAGTAAACAGGATTTATTAATCAGGGGAGAAAGTAACCAAATTTAACTGAAATTGAAATGTATAATTAAAATATATCGATATGATTTGGTTTTTAAAATGTCGTTGAAAAAATACTATCAACTTTTCTTTGCCAAATCTTCCTCTCCCACGCTGTGTCCGAGATCAAGCGCTGAGTCTTTCATTGACTTTCTTTTGTGGCAGGAAAGTTAAACTACGCTTTGGTTGTAGTAAAAGATAGTATCTTGTGCGACAAGGAGGAGGATGTTATATATATATATATATATATATATATATATATATATATATATATAATATTTCGAGGGGTGAGCTACAATATTGGGTTTCATCGTTGAAAGTAAACTCTCGGCATGGGCGGCAGAAGCTCCTTGAAAGTGGGCGGGAAACGGCATGAGCATTGCCCGATCACTTTCTACATGTATATTGCATTGCAGGGACCTGTAAATGATCCATGCAGTTTCAAGGCAATCTAGGTGAGTATTAATTAAGATTTAAGTTTTCAATATGGTCACTAAAAGTTAAATACATTTAGATGATCATGTTCCACGCATGATGCGTCTTTGATTTTACAAGTTGCGGTGCGCGGTGTTTGTGTTTCAGTAAGAGCATACGTAAACTACTTTCAAAATCTGTGCAGACTAAAAACGTGATAGGCCAAGAGATAGGGCTTGACAATAAGTACTAAAAATTGTACGGTCAGCTGGCGCCCTGCCCAATAGGCTTCGCCGTCAACGACTCTCGTTGTCTACCAGCTACCTAAACTATCTTTCTTTCTTCTTGATCCTCAAACTTTCTGGCCCTAATTGAAGGAGTTAAGGGAAGCCCTGCCTCATACACCTGCTGCTAACTCCAGCCATGTCTTCGACCTTTCTCTCTGCACTCCTTCATATAAATCTAAGAAAGCAACAAATAAACATTGATTTATGTTTGCTGCTCTTCTTTCAGCCACATCCACCTCTATGCGCGGCCAAGTTTTCTCTAGCTTCAAAATATTATTCTTATTATTATATGTTATTCCTAATCGGGTTGACCAGTTAATATAATATAAAATATTCGTATACGATGCTTGTGTGAGCTATTTTATTATATACGATGATGGTGATGAATGATGATGATATGATGATGTATTTGATGATATCTATATCTGTTCTTCATCTCGCTTTTAGAATAAGGTTAGTGTTAGCGTAACTCTGTAGCTATCATAATGCTGCCACAGTGCTGCTATAATGCTATCCTACTGGGCCGGATTTACCATGAAGCACTTTCAGCACTTGCTGAGGGCCCTCTGGCCAAAGGTGGCCCCGAGATTTCTATAAAATATTCTTTAGGCTTAAAAACGTTATCACTTCCATGACATAATGAACTTAAAATAAAAAGATTTAGAAGCTAATCTTTACCAAAAATTGCTTCATATATACTGTAGTCTTTGACAAAGAATAAACTAATGTAATTGAAGACCTACTTAGAATCTATTGGCTGTCTAAAGGTTATCTAGTAGCGGAAATGGGCATTGTAAATTGTTATCAAATTGCAATATTAAACATAGATATCGATTATACATGTAAGTAGGCCAGCAACCCTAATTCTTGACTGTGATTAACAAATGAATTTTTTATTCTTTTACAGTATTATCTTATCCACTGTATTTTGTATCTATTTGTGGCTGGTTGATTTTTAAAATCTTGCAATACATAATTTAGGCGTTAAGGTATTAATGGTTAAGACAAGGGTACAATTTGGGTAAGATTTAACATAACGCTATCATCATGCTATCATAATTATATTATGATGCTATCATACAGATTTCATGTAATGCTATCATAGTGCAATCATAATGCAATCATACTGCTATCATAATGCTATCTTAATGCTATCATAATGCCATCATACTGCTATCATACTGCTATCATAATGCTATCATAATACAATCATACTGCTATCATAATGCTATCTTAATGCTATCATAATGCTATCATAATGCCATCATACTGCTATCATAATGCTATCATCATGCTATCAAATGATATCATAATGCCATCATACTGCTATCATAATGCTATCATAATGCTATCATAATGCCATCATCATGCTATTATCATGCTAACATCATGCTATCATAATGCTATCATAATGCTATCATAATACTCTCATAATGCTATCATACTGATATCGTAATTCTATCGTAATGCTATCGTAATTCTATCATAATGCCATCATCATGCTAATATCATGCTATCATAATGCTATCATATTGCTATTATGTATATGAATCAAAGAGCAGTAATCAAAATCCAACAAGAATACTCAGAAGAAGGTGAAATAGGACGTGGAGTAAGACAAGGTTGTAGCTTTTCGCCGCTGCTGTTTAACATTTACGCTGAGGCAATGATGGAGGAAGCCATGGAAGACTTGGAAGAAGGAATAAAAGTAGGAGGGAATTTGTTACAAGATGTACGATTTGCAGATGACCAAGGAATGGTAGCGGGCAGCGAGATTGGATTGCAGAAGATAATGGATAGGCTGAATGATACGGCCCTAAGATATGGCAAGAAGATTAACATAAAAAAGTCCAAGGTTATAATAAAGGTGAAGTTAATATCACAATAAATGGTACGAAATTGGAGCAGGAAAGGAGTTTCAAATATTTTGGTCATACTATAACCGATGATGGGAAATGTGAGACAGAAATATGCAGTAGGATTGCACAAGCAAAAGCGGCCTTTGGTAGTAGAAAAGAACTATTAACAAAAAGTCCAAAGAAAGACACAAAGATAAAGATAGTGAAAACTTTGGTTTGGACCATGCTATTATATGAATGTGAAACATGGACCTTAAGAAAGGAAGATATTAGGAAACTGGAGGCATTGGAAATGTGGATTTGGAGAAAATGGAGAGGATTAGCTGGACTCAAAAGATTACAAATGAGGAAGTCCTGGAGAGAGTTGGCACAGATAGACAGTTGATAAATGTATTAAGAAATAGGAAGAAGAGATGGATAGGACACATTCTAAGGGGGGAAGGTCTATTAAAGAGGTCATAGAAGGTAGAATGGAAGGAAAAAGAGGCAGGGGCAGGCCGAGATTAGGTATGTTAGATGATTTAAAGACCCACTCATAGGTGGAAATGAAGAGGAAGGCGGAAGACAGAGAAGAGTGGAGACGTTATGTACCATGGACCTGCCAGTAGACAGTGCACTAAGAGATTGCTATTATAATGCTATCATAATGCTATCATCATGCTATCATCATGCTATCATATTTCAGCCAGTATAAGAGGAATGCATATAATTGCTAAATGTAAGATACACGATCCATTGTAATTTCATTTTTTATATTTAATTAGCATAGATGATAATTGAGTGATTGGTGAATTAAACGATGGGTATATCGTTGAGTATACGATATTTCTGGTAGAATGCTGGTATATGATATTCTGGTAGAATGGTGGTATATGATATTTCTCGTAGAATGCTGGTGTATAATATTTCTAGTAGAATGCTGGTGTATGATATTTCTAGTAGAATGCTGGTGTATGATATTTCTCGTAGAATGCTGGTGTATGATATTTCTAGTAGAATGCTGGTGTATGATATTTCTCGTAGAATGCTGGTGTATGATATTTCTCGTAGAATGCTGGTGTATGATTATGATTGTTTCTGGTAGAATGCTGGTACATGATAGTTCTCAGAACACTACGCCAGTCTATATGACGCTTATACATGGGGTGTGAAATACGATGCGTCTGGAATTCATCCCAACCTGTGAAATGACATTTACTGAGAGAGAGTGTTGCCATTTCCTCCAAAATATAATATCTGCAGCGGATGATCCTGCGAATAGGCGCAGGGTAACAGCGTTGAATTTTATTAAGAGGGGTGAGGTCAAATATTGTCATTATTTTACATGAGGTTATATATATCATGAGATCAATCACCATCATTATTTTACATGAATTAAAATATCACGAGGTAAAATATTATGATGTTGTAAAGTATGATGATCAAACAGAGTCTTATTAGCATATCTTTAAAGATCATATAATTAAAGCAATCAGTGTCCACTACGGCGCGAAAGATATGATATAATGAAAATTAGAACTTGAATCTTTACGAGTATTGAAAAATACTAGTTTAGAAATATAAATGAAAAATATAGTCCTATAAACTGATATTTATCATAAAAAAGTATTTGAAGTCACGCAGCAATGATGCATAAAATTCACACACATTTTTATTATAGAGCCCAAGCAATATCGTTTTTCTAAGATTGCTTCTCTATTGTGAAGATGGGAAAGGGATGATTTATTAAACTGCGAGATAACTTGAAGAAAGAAGACGCTAATTTGATGGGATGGCCTGTAGATCAAGGCTAGTGTTTGACTATTATGATATACTTAGGCCCATAAAATGTAGGTCAGGACTGTTCGAGAAAATTCTATCCGGAAAATAGATTTAGACGTAGGCTCTATACACATTATATGAATGTCTCAATAGCGCAATGGTTAGAGGTGTAGATAATGTCATGAAGTTTTAAATGACAGATCCTGAGGTGAATTGAACCCTCGTGGATTCGAATCCCAGCCGCGCTGATCTAAGAGTAAAATTTCGGACATTCACTGGACTGGCTACACGGAAAATGGACAAAACTGCCTAACGGATTTAACATGTGGTATTAAAAGTGATAGATATCAACATAGTTGATCATTTCACTATAATGTGTGTTATTATTAATATTAAATGTTATAATAATAATAATAATAATAAAGATTTAACGTCCGTTTCCTCATCCAGGGATGATGTCAGGGACGTCAGGGTTATAAAATTATCTCTCTATCAGTATAAATTTCGATAATTGTAGAATATATTTATAATCTAATGATTATAAATTGGCGATTGAGTGATGGAGCTTTCGAGCGTTAAAAGCGAATGAAAAATCTGCTAGGGTTCTATTTAAAAAATACTTGAACGTGCTATAAGTAGATTAAAAAATAATATAACAAACCTAGAACTGAGCTTGAATTATTTTACGTAGGAAGGTAATGATTTAGATACGAAAGAAGTAATAGTAAAAATACAAATTAAAAGTGTTCCTAAATTTCTATGCATAGAAATAGCCTGCGGGAGGTATTACAAAGCCTTTTTGTTAATGTCAGTGTCAAGGGAAAAGCTTTACAGTCAATTGAGGCTCGATAAAATCTTTTCCACTAGATTTTGTAACTTTATAAAGATATTCCATGTAATGAAATGTAATGTTTAGAGACATTAATTTGCCGAGACCTGCACTGATTTATGTGTATACAATTGTGTAGTATTGATGTGTGTATAGATCACTGTGTACAGATTATTGTGTAAAGATCTTTGTGTACAAATCTCTGTGTACAGATATCTGTGTACAGTTCTTTGTGCATGTTCTATGTACATGTTTAAACACATGTTATACTATGTACATGTTTATACACATGTTATACTATGTGTATGTTTAAACACATGTTACACTGTGCGTATGTTTAAACACATGTTATACTATGTACATGTTTATACACTTGTTATACTATGTATATGTTTAAACACATGTTACATTATGTGTATTTTTAAACATATGTTACAATATGTGTATGTTTAAACACATGTTACACTATGTACATGTTTAAACACATGTCATTCTATGTGTATGTTTAAACACATTATGCATACACAACCGTATCATTCATACTCTGACATATATGCACACACGCATGTGCACATAACAAAAACCACACACAAACAAAGACAAACATGTAGACCTACAGAGAGGCACATATAGAACCCAAATCCAGATCAGTGCCTTCAGCTGAAGCTAATAGACCAGAAAATGTCTCAATATTCTTGTTTCAAACGATGATTGACAATACGATACACTACATAGACCTAAAATAGATGTTTAAATACCACACATTCAGACCGTGATTACTATAAAATTAAATAGTAAGATAACTCACATTTGTTTCCCATAATAATGTATCCTCTACAATTTAACAAACTAAAATATATGATTGACTACTTAAATGAACGTATGACTCTGTTTGTCGGTAACCAAGATTAACGTTGACTGTCTTGGTCTAACTTGCGTAAGCAGAACAGGAATAAGAAGTAAAGAAGAAGTAACAAGAAGTAAAGATAATTTACCAGCTTCGTCTGTCAATACCCATCATCGTCAGACTGCTACTTTGATCTTTAACTCAGCCTAGCTGCAGCACGCTACCCCGATCATCAGTTCAAGGCTATTAGTCGAAGGTTGCTACAGCATGCAACTCATCTCTGCATGGATAACCTATTAAGCGGGCGATAAGAGATTTTTCTGAGACATTTGTTAATCGATTTATCGACACCAGTCATCACGGGTTGTGTTATGAACAATAGAATTGCCATGGGATTTGAGAATTAAAAGATTCCGCAGATTGTCTGAATTTTGTCATAAATTTCAGAACGTATCAAATCAAATCAAATAAATTAACAAAATATCAATAAATTTATGTTAGAACCCAAGATATTAGACAAGAATGGACTTCATACGAGAGCCATTCTTAACTTTAGACTTTTATTCAACTCATTTTGTTAGAAATTTATAATGGAGCCTAAGAAATCAAATAAAATAATAAATAGAGAATAAATTGATATATTAACCCGCCTACATATTAGCATGTCTACATGGGAGTCATTCTTAGCTTTGCTTTTTTTAAGTCTCTGGAATGATATTTGACTGATTTCCTTTATACTTATGAGGACATATATTCACAGATCATTTGAACTCTAGTTTATATGATTAGTACAGTCTATGATCTAAAGATAGCTACGAAATTTTCTAAAAAGCACGGAAGAATTTAATATCCGGAAACCTAGATAAACTGGGATTCAAGGAAAAATGATGATGCTGATGATTATGATGATGATGATCATTATAATAATGATGATGATGCTGATGATGATGATGAAAATGATTATGATGTTGATGATGATGATGATGATGAACTTTGTTGAACCAATATCAGGTTGAGAGAGTAACAGGCGGATATATGAAGTAAAACCTGTCACTTCTGCTTCAAAACAATCATAGCACGGTGCTACAATGAAGCACTACCAAGTACATTCTGTTCCGAGAAAATGAGATAAACTTTTCTCACGTACCTTATTTTATTATCTACCTCTGTACATGGTCAGCTAGATTAGCTCTTGATCTTCGTAAACAGATAACCAATTTGGAAAGGATTGTTGAAACTATCTCAAATGAATCCTATTGAAGTTAACTTACCTTTCCGCACAACATGTGAAAATTTTCAGTGACTGTTTTGCTGCGGTTTGAAACGATGCCTATATGTTTATCAGACAAACTAGACACCAAGTGAGACTACAGACTTGAGCTTTAAATCATATCTTCTCTCTATGCTATTGAATGTCTTATTTAATATTCTTAGTATTTAATATTCTTGTTTGAAATTCTTTTCTTTAAAGTTAAACATTTTATCAAACAATATCATGATCTACATATCCGAAAATTAAACGCTAAGACGGTTTTCCATTGATTTCTCAGTATTTTCCAAAAATATGTGTATTTTGAATGTTCCGTTAAGTGATACGGATGTAGGCAAATAATGTAGGCAAATAACTTTATTTAAATGATAGCCAAGTTAAAGTAGGTTGTGATACGTTGCAAAGGTTTGTAGAAAGGCAAACTTACAGGCATACTACTGTATACATTATATAAGATAAGGCTAGCCATACGTTATAAAAGAAAATGGCTAAGAATCAAATATATTCGGAAAGCGAGATTTCGTTTAGAAGAAAGAATTTATTCCAGACCGTTATGAGATCAATATTCAGATATAAAGTCATCTTTCCGTATCTCTCTCTCTCTCTCTCTCTCTCTCTCTCCAGTATTCTACCAAGTGGCACTCCGAGGAACATATTCTTACATTCTGCTAGATGGTCATAAAATAAATTTCAATTTAATAAATAACTGCTGATTAATCTTAATTAAGTCTGTATATTTTTTATGATAAAATTGTGGCAATTATATGTAATTAATTAAAATAATTATTTGCCTGATGGAGATTAACCCACTGAGTTTTAACACAGTAAGAGTTAGAGAGAGAGAGAGAGAGAGAGAGAGAGAGAGAGAGAAAAGAGAAAGGAAAAAAAGAAAGAGAGCGAAGAGAGGAAATACAGGGATGATTCATAGGAGGGGGCTGGAGGGGAGAAGCTCCCTCCCACTTAATTCGGTGCTAATTCCCCAACTTTATGCCCCTTGTCCATATAAATGTACAGGGGCTAGAATGAAGCCCCATTTAACCCCTCTATTGCATGCCCTCTATCGTCTTTGGGAAAAGTTAAAGAGAAATACATGTATTTTGAGCCATTAGGAAGATTTTAGCTTTAAACATGATATAGGTTTCTCGGTTACTCTGTAAGATTGTCTTAATTCATTTTCCTAAAGTTTCTTATAACACTATGTCGGTACAGTGTTGTACAAGGAAATGACGGTAGCTTACAGTGGCGTGTGGAAGATTAAATAAGTGCAAGCTATGTCAATTATTCAGTCATTGGTTAAATATTGCTCTCACGTTTTCACCCTCGTTCAACTGGACTGTTCTTTTGAAATATTCATCGAGTACCGCCACTTTCTATCTTTATTTTGATTTATTTATATTTAATCTTTATTTTTATCGAGATGTAGTTGGCAATTTACCTTTGTACACGCGTGCTCCGATTTCAAAGACTCTTAATTAGCAATTATCAAATTATAGCACTAATTACAATTAATTCTAGTTAATTATAATTAATAATAATAATTATTATTTTTATTATTAATTAATATACTTATAGCATTATTTATTATTATTATTTATAATTATAAATATATTTTCTATATTTCAACTGGAAAGTTTTTCTTACTCCATGAATGAAATCCCATTCTGTCCTATGGTATAACTGCCGACTATATCCCAGCCGTTAAATATGAACACGTACAGTAACTGTTGTAAATATCAGGTATATCACTGTTAATACTATTACTGAATTGGGAGGTCTAGGTGATCTCGATGGTTGTGGACTTCGTTAAGCCGTTTATCCTACAGAATGCGATATCAGCTACAGGAATTGAAAGGCAATCATTCGTTAGCCTGTTCATGAAATGACGATTAATATTTGAGGCAATTTGTGACAGGCAATTAATCAGCCAACGAAGCGGCACCTGAAACCAAATATCTAAAGAAAGCTATTTCCCATGTGTAAGCAACTGAGTACAATGATTTTGGCCTACAAGACTCACAATGAAATTGATGTCGATAATAAGTACAGAAACATACTTTTAATAGTGATGAATAATATTGACATAATGCATTTCTTTCTTGCAGATTGAGGTAGAATTCACATTTTTCGAATTTAATTTTCTTTTATAAATACCAAATTTATAAAATTGTGGTATTTAATTGTAAATTATTTTTATTTGTTTACCTTTACTTGCATGTGCCCCTATACTTGACGCTACAGAAAGGCACAGATGTGGAGGACATAATATCAGACCAGAGATTTTAAAGGTCATACGTTGTCTGATCGATTCGCCTCCACGTAATTGTGACTTACTCTCGTTAGATAAAAATCGATTCATGAGAAATTGGTTTGAAAGAGGTTTCATTGGAGGGGTGAACTTGATTGATGAGCCCTTAATTACTAGAGAAACTTACTAGACGAGTGGGAACTTGAATTTAAATCTGCTGATTGATCAATGAATGATTGATCTATTTATTACTGATTGATCGATTAAGTGATTGACTAATTGACTAATTAATTGATTGATTGAGTTAGCTTTCAATTAATTCTCCATGTCCTTAGTTCCCATACCCCCTTTGTTCGAAAATTATAAGCGAAAGAGGTATATTAACTAAAATCATTAGTATATATTTTTAAATTGTAGTATCAACACATATTCTTGCTTAATTTTAAAGCTGAATATAGGACCTCGCGCGAAAAAAATTATAACAAAATTGATTAACAGTATTTTACGTGAGCTCTCAATGACTTCGACAATTTAAAACTTTTCATTAATGACCACTGAAAAGATTTGTGAAATGTTGTCAATAATGTCATATCGATTGTTAGAACACAACTGATGTGACGGCTGGAGCCAGTGGCGATATCGGTAAGATATTCGACCTCGGATCAGTATAAGCGGGCTCAAATCCTGGGCTCGCCATCACTAATATCGCTTTCGAGTGAAGAAACTGACATTAACATTAACTTTTTATAACTGGTTCTCATGTAGCGCTGATGGTTGCAGGTTCAAGTCTACATTCGGGTAGTGTTTCTCAAGATTGGTGAGATCGACACAATGAAAGAGAACTTTATGGCTGACGCCTTCATTCAGGCGAGGTGGAGGGAACCTGCATTCGATGGGCAGGCCGCTCAGGTATAGAACTTAAATATTTATCTCTAGCATTCAAAAAAAGCCTAAGCTAATGTTAACGTCAGTTTCCTCACTCGAAAGCGATGTCAGTGACGGGTGAGCCCAGAATTTGAATCCGAGGTCGGTTCAGTAGTTCTAGTTACTATTATAGTAATTTCTAATTGTAGTTTGTAGTTTCTAATTATTACATTTATTTGCTTATATTTTTTATAATTTTAGCATACATTTTTAATATCCTATCCTACGTTTAGCTTAGAGTATGTTAGTTAATATTTTTTATAATATTTTTTTTGTGTATTATTTGTTTTGCCGATTGAATATTTAACCTTATAGTTTTCGCTTCAGCTTGGTTCGAATAATTAGAAGTGGTTGTGAATTGGTTTTGTAGTAGGCCTATTTTGCAAGTACTGGTACAGTTTATCAAAATTGCATAATATGAAATATTTCTTTATTACCTCTAAACCATTAGACGAAGTTTTTGATTCGCTATTTGAAAGAGACATTTCTAGTAACACCATTTAATTTAAATGTAACAAAATGACCGTTAATTTACGGTAATTTTTCGATTTCTTAATATCTTAGATTTTTCTTAACCTAGATATGCATGAAAATAGAAAATAATACTTCTTAACTATATGGCCTTAGTAGCATGATTTTATTTATATACAGCGTTCGTGAAGGATTGCACAGTCTTTCCACACTTTTTAAGAAATGATTTTCTGATAGGCATAAGTTAACTATTATAGGCTAAATATTGATAACAACAACAGTTTGTGTACTGGGTTCATTAAGTTTCGTATTGTGATGATTAGTATTTAATATTGAACACTTCGCGTACTTCGTATTGATTAATATGTTCTATTATTTGAGTATTTATTTTCGAATTTTTGCTAATTAGTATTTACTTTATAATGCGCACTTATGCACAGAGCTTGTTTATTTGATTGTTTGTATTTAACACCGTGCACTAATAGCGAGCGTCAGTCCATATTAAAGTGGTGAAACTTAAGCCTAACAATTTTTTTTAGTCCCGTAGTGCTAATTATAATTTTGAAAAATAATTAAATTTTAAGTCTAATATTAGCATTACGTTTGATTAGTTAATGTGCAGTAGTCTGCACTTCTGCGCACCGATGTGTGCAAGCAACACTTGCAATCGTAGTTACATAGATTATTAGGTAGGCATTATTTACAATCATAGCTTTCACAGATGTCGATACAATACAAAGCAATTTCAGTATAATACAATTGCAACACAAAAACTGCGAAAACCAGTTCTGTGCTACGGATTATATTTAATATTGGAAAACATTCATTCAAATGCAAACTCTAACTTCCACTGAATCTTAAAAACCACATATTGCGTAATTCCAGACTTCCTGAAAATTACTGAACCGGTAGAGTTCCTATATCACAGACTTCATGTTAACTTGACAAACAGCGACGCTGCTAAATAAAATGTGTACGTAAAATTTTTGCCGAAAATAAAAGATAAGTTTATTAGCTTCAATACTCAAATTTTTCAAATAATCTAAAGTTACATTATTTGGCGCCATTTTTGTAGTGACATACAAAATAAAATACAAACAAAATCATGCAAGTAAAGCATAATAAAAATATATAATGAACATTTCAACGCAAATATAATAAACTCCAACAATCCGCTACAATATTAAATAAAACAAATTACATTATTTTTCCAGAGAACATGCAAAGTAGTTTCGCATTAATGACTTCTAGTGCACTGTTTACACATGGAAGCTCTATAGCAAGACATAGTTATGACCATTATTTCTCTCCTTAATATCATTCTTGGATGAGAAAACGGACGTTAAGCCTTTATTATTATTATTATTATTATTATTTACATCGTAGGATTTGCAGTCCATGCCAATAATTCTCCTTTGTTCAACTGCAAATGTCTGCAATAAGCATTGTCTGAAACAAATATCTACTTCAAAAATTAAATCTTCTATTTGAAATTTCTAATTTAATAGAAAAGACTGCATTTTATATAATATAGGCTATCTTTAGTAATCATTACATATTTAAATATTTAAACAATTTTGTCTACCTGTATAGCCTATACATGTAGATTTGACTAGTAAATTTTATATTTGCCATTATGTAATAGGACGTGCATAGTTACATAACAGCAATAAAATGCGTGTAATACGATGATTTATTTTAGAAATGTTTTGCTCTATAATATCTTGCTTTAGAAATTAGAATGGCATAAACTTAGTTTTAGTGCTTGCTTTGAAACATAGCCTATAATATACGCATGAAAACGCAGCAAAGTAGTTTTAATAATACATGGTTTATAGAGCAAAGATGACATAATGATTAATTTAAATTTATGACTTTTTGAGTTGTAGTTCATATCTTTGTAAGTGAAGATTTCTTTGATTGAGTTAAACTGAAACTTTTCCATGATGGTGAAATACAATATGACAAATCTTATTCAAAAGACTGAGTAGTTTGCATGTATTCAGTGTTTAACAATTTACTTAGTGAGTGATTCTAATCGACCGCAGTTGATATGTTAATTAATAAATGTTATAACCGCACTGATGTTGCATTAAAGTAGCTGACAATACTGCACTATATAGAATTCACCTGACAATACTGTACTATATAGAATTCACCTGACAATACTGTACTATATAGAATTCACCTGACAATACTGTACTATATAGAATTCACCTGACAATACTGCACTATATAGAAATCACCTGACAATACTGCACTATATAGAAATCACCTGACAATACTGTACTATATAGAATTCACCTGACAATACTGTACTATATAGAATTCACCTGACAATACTGTACTATATAGAATTCACCTGACAATACTGTACTATATAGAATTCACCTGACAATACTGTACTATATAGAATTCACCTGACAATACTGTACTATATAGAATTCACCTGACAATACTGTACTATATAGAATTCACCTGACAATACTGTACTATATAGAATTCACCTGACAATACTGTACTATATAGAATTCACCTGACAATACTGTACTATATAGAATTCACCTGACAATACTGTACTATATAGAATTCACCTGACAATACAGTACTATATAGAATTCACCTGACAATACTGTACTATATAGAATTCACCTGACAATACTGTACTATATAGAATTCACCTGACAATACTGTACTATATAGAATTCACCTGACAATACTGTACTATATAGAAATCACCTGACAATACTGTACTATATAGAATTCACCTGACAATACTGTACTATATAGAATTCACCTGACAGTATCTGTACTATATATATAATTCACCTGACAATACTGTACTATATATATAATTCACCTGACAATACTGTACTATATATAGAATAGAAAGACCCACTCATATGTGGACATAAAGATGAAAGCGGACGACAGAGAAGATTGAAGGCGTTATATACCATGGACCTGCCAGTAGGCAGTGCACTAAGAGAGATAGACTTAACCTGACAATACTGTACTATGTAGACTTCATCAGCTAATAATTTACTATATAGACTGCATCAGATGATATTGTACTGTATAGACTGCATCAGATGATATTGTACTAGTATATAGACTACATCAGATGATATTGTACTCTATAGACTGCATCAGATGATATTGTTTTGTATAGATTTTTGCTTCTTTGCCAATCAGACTGTTACTACGACTGTGTCACGTAATTTCCATCACAAATGATGAAACCGGAAATGGAATTTTAAATTTTCTCAAAGCCTTCGAGGCTGATGGTGTGTCATGGTTGGATACTATTTGACTGGACTCCACATTGTCGGCCACATTTATAGAGAGATATTGAACGAAGATCATATGTTCTGTGTAGTATACTGTTTTGTTCGAGCCACTGATGATTAGATCAACCGTAAACTGAACGTGTCGTAAGATGCGGCAGAGTCAGAATTGAGGAAAGCCACGGAAAACCACTTCAGAATACTTAATTTTACCCTTAAGCTTAAGCTACCTAATTCACTATGACGTGGCTAAAACATAGGTCTTTGTGAAAGGTTTCAAATCAATAGAGTGCCCATTAAGGAGCTTGAAAATAGAATTCCAGTGGTAATATGTACCTTGGACATGCCACTTATTTGAACACTAGAGAGAGGGGAATAATGTTTATTCAACACTCCACGGAACAATGACGTGAGACTCTCTGTCTATGTAACTACAGTAAACTGTCTCAGTCCTACACTTCCTCCTCCTCTACTCTTCTCTCCTCGTCATCATGCCGCACTTCACTCAAGTGTGACAGATTCTTGATTAACCGCGACGTGAAGTACAGCAATCAACCAAAGTTAATATATAAAATAGACAGAGATATTGATAAATGGGTAAATAGAAAAGCAGATGTATTAGATAATGAATAAATCTACACATATTCTGAACAAAATACAATCAACACTCAGTTAGATAAGGTGATATGATATCACATTTGTGATAGCCTCCTATAGTTCTAGGTGATATCGACTTGCGCATGTGGAGATGGCATTGGCTACGCTAATATTTCTCCTCCAACTTACTCATGATTTAAATCGCATTACGAAACTGGTACAAATAGAAATTAAAAGAATGATTTCTTCAAAGTCATCTGAAACATCCAGTTCAACTTTTGCCCTGAAATGCAAATAAAATGCGCGAAATTTACGTTTTTTCCTGAATACACATTCGAAGCATATTATTTAGCTTCATATAAGCAATAAAAACGTACATTCGTACAGCAAATCGTATAGGGCATGTAGGTCTATGTCGTATAAGATTGAATATGTAGACCTAAAAGTGTAAGCGTGTAGGCGTAATTTAGCTGGTTCTAATTTATACTAAACTTTACTTAATCTATACTAAAATTGAAGACTTACGGGTACAAAAGCGAGCCAGTACTACTCACAATACTGTAATAAATTTTACATTTCAGACCGTGTAATCCAATTTCAAACTTTTGATTTCAGATTTTGAACTTGAAATTTGAAGTAATATCTTATTAAGATAAGTGTAATTAGCTGCATTATAAGACATAATTAGCTGCAAAATTTCACTTTAGCGACGGAAGAGAGATAAAAGTTAACAAATTACCTTAATGAGCTCAAATATGCATCACATGTAGCATTTATTGTATGCCATTAAAAATGAAGTAAATTAAATTTGAGAATTGAGCATTTTGTTAATACCCAAATTATAAAATCAAAGACCTACAATAAAGGCTCTGCCGTGAGGACTCCACGCCCACAAGGGGGTCTTTATTGTGACACTATAAATGTCAACTAATGATAAATATTAACAAGCAAACTTATCATTTTCCACCCATTTCATCCACCCCAAGGACGACGCTCAAGCACGGTGTATCGTTAGCGAGTTACATGTTGTTGTTGTTGACCGGTCTAGTTTCACTCACTACAGAACATAGAAGACATTGACTGGGACAGGATCTGGAACCCCAAGCTGTATGTTGAGAACAACCTCGGTGAGCCCAAGGAGACCGTGTGGCAGACCCTGATGTTCAGCGCTAAGGGAGAGGCGACGGTCTGTGAGAGACGCCGCATCAAGGGTTGCTTCCTGGAGAACCTAGAACTCGACGAGTTTCCCTTCGATACACAGGTAAATACAGTTAATTACAGTTAATTACAAGTAATTACAATTAATTACAGAGTTTGGCAATCAATGTTCCAGTAATTAAATTAATTAAATAGTTTATCAATTAATGGCACAGGAATAAAATTAATTAAATAGCTTATCAATCCAGATTACAGAGTTGAAATTAAGTTAAAATTTTATCAATCAACTTTTCAGCGATTAAATAATTTAAATAATTTATCAATAAATGCTCCTGCGATTAAATCAATTAAATAGTTTATCAATCTATAGTACAGTGTTGAAATTAACTTTATAGCAAGTCAATATATTTTACAGCGATTAAATTAATTAAATAGTTTATCAATCAATGTTCATGCGATTAAATTAATTAAATAGCTATTTAATTAATTGATAAATTATTTAATTTAATCGCTGTAGCATTGATTAATAAGCTAGTTAATTAATTTAACCGTTGAAACATTAAATTTAATCGCTGGAGCATTGATTGATAAACTATAGTTTATCAATCAATGCTCCAGCGATTAAATTAAATAGTTTATCAATCAATGTCCCAGGGATTAAATTAACGAAATAGTTTATCTATCAATATTCCAGATATTAAATCAATTAAATAGTTTATCAATCAATATTCCAGTGTTAACGTCACTTAAAGAGTCATCTATCAATATTCCAGCGATTAAATTAATTAAAGAGCTTATAAATGAATATTCCAGCGATTAAATTAAATAAATATTTTATAAATCTATATTCCAATTTTAAATTAATTAAATAATTTATCAATCAATATTCTGGGGATTAAATTGCTTGAATAATCTACCAATAAAATTCTAGTGCTCAATTAAATACATATTTTATCAATCAATATTCCGACCATATAACCATATCTTTTAACTCTACGCTATATTTGAGTGTGGATAAGGCATAGCCTTTTGTATAAATTATCGTTTAGACCGATTTACATGTAGTAACTCAACTCTTTGTAGCATGACCGCAGACTGTTCAAAGCTAGTTGTACTTAGGAGGTGCCACCGTATATATAACTAAAAAGTCATTGGCACATTGGCGAATGCGGCCTCCCAGAGCGTGGAGGATTTATTTTAAATATTTCTTTTTCATCTTTCTTTTAATTAAATAAAGTCTTTCTTTTATCTTACTTTTTTAGCCCAGGGCCCTATACAGCCCAGGGAAATTTTAAAAAAACTGAAAAGATAAACTCTGTTCATATTTCTCTGCCTAGCACCTGACGCTTACAATACCGACAGAGAGGTCAGTGACTGTGATCGTAGATTGTGATCGTAGACTGTGATCGTAGACTGATCGTAGACTGTGATCGTAGACTGATCGTAGACTGTGATCGTAGACTGAGCCTATATACTCAGGACCTGCCACGATGTAGACAACTAAAAGATAAACTCTCCTCACATTCCTCTGCCTAGGACCTAACGCTGACAATATCGACGGAGAGGTCAGAGACGGAGTTGGAACTGTTGGAGGACAGCAGCGAGATCTCAAGCATCAACGTCCAGTCGTTTGTGGACGAGCAAGAGTGGAAGCTACACAGTCACGTCGAGACTCACCGAAGAGTCACCACAAAGATCTACCAGAACTCAAAGTTCAAACATCCGGCTTTCTCCACGTCCTGTCGCGCTTCCAGAAGACCCGGGTTCTTCATCTGGAACATCTTCCTGGTCATGGTAGGCGCTGTTACGGTTTTGATGACAAGTATACTGATGTTATTGTTGCTCCTTAACTTGATTTTTGTTTTGTTTGCATAGTGCTTGATACTGTCATGAACGATAATAGCACTGGTTTTAGTTTTTAGTTGCTGTGACCGTTGATTGAGTAACCATTAAAGTAACAAATTTACTTTTAAACTAGCTGAAGAAAATCATGCCATAGTGCCGTTATAAACTATACTAACGTCCTTGGCTATAGTGACGTCAAAGGATATGGTAACGTAGTAGGCTATAGCAACGTCATAGGCTATAATGACGTCATAGACTCGATTTACGTCACAAGCTGTAGTGACGTCTTAAGCTAAAGTGACATATAAGCTATATTTCATAAGTTTTAATGACATCATAGGCTATAGTGACGTCATAGGCTACAGGCGAACGAGTTAATGAAAGATACATACTAAATCTTGAGAAGGAAAGACATTTGGATCTATAGGGTGCTCTTTTATTGAGCGTATCAGCATAGAGTAAGTACGAAAATGTGTATGGGACACGCCATTTAGATAAATACCTTAACGTAGTCTGTAGTCTGTATTTGCATTGCAGATTTTGAAGATATTAATATTTTTTGTGTTTTTCAGCTGTTTACATTGCTTGTGTATTTTGGATGTTTACACTGTTTGTGTATTTCAGTTGTTTACTTTGTGTATTTCAGTTGTTTATACTGGTTGTGTATTTCAGTTGTTTACTTGTGTATTACAGCTATTTGCACTGTTTGTGTATTTCAGTTGTTTACTTTGTGTATTTCAGTTATTTACACTGTGTAATATAGCTGTTTACACTCTTTGTGTATTTCAGCTGTTTACACCGTTTGTGTAAAATAGCTGTTTACACTCTAGGTGTATTTCAGCTGTTTATACCGTTTGTCTATTTCAGTTATTTACACTGTGTATTTCAGATGTTTACATTGTTTGTGTATTTCAGCTGTTTACACTGCTTTTGTGTTTCAGCTGTTTACACTGTTTGTGTAATACATCAGTTTACACTATTTGTGTATTTAAGTTGTTTACACTGTTTGGGTGTTTCAGCTGTTTATCTGTAGTTTAACGTTCGCAACGTTCTCGGTGGACCTACAGAAGCCAGAGAACAGGCTTCAGCTCTCGTTCATCCTCCTCCTCACAACCATCACATTCAAGTTTGTCGTCAGTCAGACGCTGCCCCGCATCTCCTACCTAACCTACCTAGTTAGTTCTTCATTTCCTACCTCACCTACCTATTTAGTTCTTCATCTCCTATCCAACCTATCTAGTTAGTTCTTCATCTCCTTCCTCACCTACCTAGCTAGTTCTTCTTACCCTATCTAACCTACCTAGTTAGTTCCTCATCTCCTACCTAACCTATCTACTTAGTTCTTCATCTCCTACCACACCTACCTAGTTAGTTCTTCATATCCTACCTAACCTACCTAGTTAGTTCTTAATCTCCTACCACACCTACCTAGTTAGGTTTTCATCTCCTACCTCACCTACCTAGTTAGTTCTTCATATCCTACCTAACCTACCTAGTTAGTTATTCATCTCCTATCTAATCTATCTAGTTAGTTCTTTATATACTATCACCTATCTAGCTCGTTCTTCATCTCCTACCTCACCTACCTAGTTAATTATTCAACTCCTGCCTCACCTACCTAGTTTGTTCTTCAATTACTACCTCAGCTACCTAGTTAGTTCTAATCTCCTGCCTAACCTACCTAGTCAGTTCTTCATCTCCTGTATAACTTATCTAGTTTTTGACTAGGATAAGTACAAGGCAATGTTTTTATGTAACTAGGATAAGTACACGGCGATATTTTTATGTAACTTGGATTAGTACAAGGCGATGTTTTTATGTAACTAGGATAAGTACATACTTACCTCGATGGCTATACTCTGTGGTGTGTGTGTCTGGCACGCCATCATACCGAGGTTCAAGGAAGAGGAGGCGTTGGCGAGGAAGATCGACATGTGGGCCCTCATCCTGTCCGCCTCTTCCTACTTCCTCTTCCATGTCTTCTTCTTTATGTACATCTATTTCGTCGTAAGTATCAGTGTTTCTAATGACTGAATCAGCCAATCAATCAACTATTCTATCAAGATATCTCTCGCACTATATTTTTCTCTCTCTATTTCTTTCTCACTCATTCTCTCTCTCTCTCTATCTCTGAGTGCACTGCGTATTTGCAGGTCCATGGTATATAACGAATCCGCTCTTCCCTTTATTCTCAGTTTAACTTGTGTCGGGATACGAATAGACCTTCGTCCACTCCACTCTATCATATAACATATCATCAGTCAATCCCTTCAAATGTATTCTATTTGTTTTAGAAAATGTTGTAGCAATTTCAGGAACCTAGGCGCTCTAATATTAATCCATTCACAAATTAATTATAATAAATCAATCTATAACGATTGATTGTAAATGTTGGTATATTTGATTGGCTTTAACTGATTGAGTCAGTTTAACTGATTGATTTATGCTGTGGTATTTTGATTGATCGATAAAATAGGCGATGAAGAAGCGATGGACATATGATCAGAAAGATAGAGAACATAGGGTAAGTTCTACGACAATATTACTTTGAATTTTTAATTGCTTGATCATAGATATGTGTAATAATTATGCAGTTTTATAATATGGTTGGACGAGTTTTAGCATCGTATCGTATCTCTTAGTATCGTTTAGTATCTTTTTGCCCTTTATGGTATCGTATGATAGCCTATGGTATTGCGTCGTAATGCATTAATGTATCTCCTAATGCATTATAATACATTGTATTATACGGTGATCATAACCCATCGTTTCCCATCATACTGTGCTGTATTTTCTCGTATTGTACTATATTGTATTTTATCATATTGTATTTCATGTTTTGCATTCATAGTGTATTATATTGTATTATATTTCATGGATATTGTATGTATTGCATTGCATTTTATTGCATGAATTTTGTATGTTATACTTATTGTATGTGTGCAATGTATTGTATGTATTGTATGCATCAAATGTATTGCAATCTATGTAATGCATGCATTGCATGTATGGTATGCATTGCATGTATTTAATGTATTGCATTTTATTGTATTTTATTGCATTTATTGTATATATTGTACGTATTGTATGTGTGCAATGTATTATATGCATTGTATGTCTTGTATGCATTGTAATCTATGTAATGTATGGATTGCATGTATTGTATGTATTGTATTTATTGCATTGTATTATATTATATTATGTTAATTGAATATATCGCACGTATTGTATTTGTGCAATATATTGTATGTATTGCATTATTAAATGCATTGTAATCTATGCAATGTATGTATTGCATGTATTGCATGTATTGTATGTAATGCATGTATTGTATGTATTGTATGTATGTCACGTATTGTATGTATTGCATGTGTGGTATTGTGTTTAGGAGCGAGTAAAGAAGCTACAACGTCTGCACGAGATAGCGAGCACTACAAACACTGAGCCCGTGTCTTATTCCGCTCCTGCTGAATCCGTCTAGTTGTCCGCGCTGTCTGTCTAATAGTACTCCTCCCTCTCTTTTTCTCTCTTTCTCTCTCTCTCTCTCTCTCTCTTTCTTTCTCTCTCTCTCTCTCTCTTTCTGTCACTCTCTCTCTCTCTCTGTCTCTCTCTCTCTCTCTATCACTCTCTTTTTTTCTCTCTCTCTTTCTTTAACCATCCATCTCTTATTACTCTCTTTCTCTCATTCTCTCTCTTTCTTTCGCTTTCTTTTTTCTCTCATCCTCTCTTTTTTTCTTTCTCTTTCGTTCTCCCTCTCTTTCTCTCTCTCTCTCTCTCTTTCTCTCTTTCTTACTAACTGGGAGTTTTTCGTATATCTCACTTACTGTAGGGAATGCACTGATCGACTGTAAATCTTATGAGTAAAATAACTTAGAAAATGAATTGTCTTCCTCAGTGAGCAATTTTTGACCACATACAGACGAATAAATGAACGACTATTCATGAGCAACCTAACAACGATATTATATTCAATGTTAAATAGAGTACATCATGTAAATGCATCTCTCTCCATGTTAACTCATAACCTTTTCCTGTTTGTGATGTCCACTTAGACTGAACTAACGATGTTTATCTTTAATGTTCATTCAAGCACAACTAATTCACATAGAAAGTTGTCTTGTAAAATAAAGTAAACAAATCGGGACATAGAACTCATTTTCTAGCCGTTCTAAATGATTAATCAATGTTACTGATTGAATGTTTTCTTCTATAGCACCTTCTTCCTTCACGATTCGACTAATAAATTCTTACAGTCTCAATTATATGTACATAGGCATAAATATACACTATACACTATATATATATATATATATATATATATATATATATATATATATATAATGTATATAGACATATACATATATATTAGCGAACTTTTATTTAAGTATAATATACATGTCTATATATATATATATATATATATATATATATATATTTATATATATATATTTATATATATATATATTTATATTTATATATTTATATATATATATATACATATATATATATATATATATATATATATATATATATATATATATTTACATTATATGTTATTGTATTTATTGAGTGTATACTTGTGTACATATTGTACATGCATAGATAAACATAATACTATAGTGTATATGTCAATATAATGCAATATGTATCTTTACAGTTTCACGCTACATACATGCTAACCCTTATTTATTCTAAATGCTAAACACAATTTTATATCATCGTAGTGTTCTTTATCTGAATGAATTTGTTTAGAAATCGGCCAGTTTCTATGCCATCATCCATGACAACACGGAGCACACTGCTGCCAAAGAAAATAAATTGAACCATAACTGACTGGATTAGATAACCAACACTACCCTATATGTAGAGCCATTGTTCCTGATTGCCTATTTAATAAGGCAATGATTACTAATAACCATGGAGAGGTAGGAGGAAATGGGTCTTAACAAGCACCTGTGCTTCCTGACCCAGTGTGCCGTTACGCTATGTTATACAGATGTAGTAACAAGTTAAGGTTAAGTCATAAAGGTTGCATATTAGTGGTAAAATAGAATTTAACTCCAGTTTCAACACCCGTTGAGATACCGGTGACGACTGGTGAGCCATGGTTTTTAATTGGGCACCTACTGCTCCACAGGCAGACGCTTAAACCATTTTACCACGGAGGCATTCATATTTTACTCTATGCGATTTGGATAAGTGAAAATTGAAAATCTATAACCTGAAATTATCATAGGAGGCGACTAATGAATTCAAAAGCGTTTAGGAAAAGGATTGTGGTCTGAAATCATAAACTTGCAACTATATTTTTGCCTCATTTCTGCATAAGGCTGCTGTTAGACTGCTGCAAGACTGCTGCTAGACTACTGTTAGACTACTTTAGACTGCTGTTGGACTGCTGGAAGACTGCTGTTAGACTGCTGCTAGACTACTGTTAGATTGCTGTTAGACTGCTGCTAGACTGCTGCAAGACTGCTTTAAGACTGCTGTTAGACTGCTGCTAGACTGCTGTTAGTCTGCTGTTAGATTGCTGTTAGACTGCTGCTCGACTGCTGTTAGACTGCTGTTAGACTGCTGCTAGACTACTGTTGGACTGCTGATAGACTATTGTTAGACTACTGTTAGATTGCTGTAAGACTACTGTAAGACTGCTGTTAGACTGCTGTTAGACTGCTGCTAGACTGTTGTTAGACTACTCTTAAACTGCTGTTAGACTGCTGCTATATTGCTGCTATACTGCTGATAGACTGCTGCTATATTGCTGTTAGACTGCTGTTAGACCGCTGTTAGACTGCAATTAGACTGTTGTTAGACTGCTGTTAGACTGCTGCTGGACTGCTGCTAGACAGCTGTTAGACTGCAGCTCGACTGAGGCTAGACTGCAGTTACTAAACTGCTGCTGGACTGATACCCCTGATACTGAGTTATAGCATGATTTCTCTAGATTTTTTTGTAGACCTAAACGACTGCTGGCTTTGTGACAATATTCTAAGTTAATAAATGATGTAACCTAAATTTATTGTGTAAATCATATCTCTTTACAACAAAGCATTGAACTCAGAACCTCTGTGTCAGAGACCCCCTCGTTATCTCGGTGACACTGAATCTCTAGGTCTAAAGTATACATTATTTCACGCTAAATGGCTTCAAAATATCGTAAACAATTTGGGCTTTGAAAAATAATTATATAATCACTGATGCATCGATTGTGAAAGTGTTACTTCATGTCGTTTTATCGTGTTTTAATTTATACTTGTTTTTATTTCCCGGTTTCACTTCATTACGTTATAATTTACATTTCACTTGAATGATGGTTTGCAGTATTGGATATAACCAAATATAAAATATATTTTTTACTCATTAATTGAGACATGATAAAAATTTTACATGCTATCCCTCACATTTTAATAAACACCCATTTAAATTTTAAAGATTATTAATGGTTGTCGGCAAAAATCTTTCACTATTAAATCTACATGTACTTTTTTTTAAAAAGTATTTCCAAAGTCATTTTTAGTAAATATTCTGGATGGAATTCACTAAAAATGGCAAATAATGATCATCATTCAATTGAATTGGAGAGGTTTTTTACTGCATGCATGTATTGTGATAATTGCTTTTAACTGTTGATATATAAATGAGCTCAATGTACATGTACATGCATTTGCACAGATTTATTCGTAAAATGTATTGATCAGATTCCTGACGTAGTTGATAATTTCTTTATTTGTATATACGATAATGGATCTGACAAGATTGGCGACTCTAGAGATACAGACATTATTACTAGTAGACGGTCCTGCTAAGAAAAGCTGGCAAAGCTAATGTTAACGTCAGTTTCCTCACTCGAAAGCGATGTCAGTGACGGGCGAGCACAGTATTTGAACCCCACACATACTGATCCGCAGTCGAATATCTTACCGACATAGCCTCTGGCTCCAGCCAGTGAGAAAGATGAAGAATCACTAAATCTTACTTAGGCATCAACTCGTTTTCTAGAAAGTTTCCCGGTGACTCGTCAAGCACTAGACTTGGACCCCACACCTCTTGATCTGCAGTCGAACATTAACGCGTTCGTAGGAGGATCTGCCCACTGGGACGAGGCTAGAACTTAGGCCTTTCTATTACGAAACAAGTATGCTATCGACTAAACCACCCAACCGTATATAGGCAGTAGATAGGAGTATTATACACAGCATACATTATCTCCCACACATATAGCAAAAATCATATTCAAAACACAACACATATCTGAACATATACATAGAGCACCATTATCTACATAAGCACAAGCACATATATACACATAACACGCTTTATTTACATCAGCACAAGCACAAACATAGGCGCTCGTTGAAGGCGGTTTTATAGATCAGGCATGAGATTTAATTAATGATAATTTCTAAAGTACAGTGTGTTCCATAAAAAGGTGCTAATAGCGCTGTGCGCAATAAATATTATAATAATTGCAATAATCTTAACACTATAATAGAAAGTTATATTACTTTGAGTTGAAGTGGATAAATAGTAAGGCTTCCAAAACCAATATCAACCGTGCAAATCATGGAACAAAGTGATCAAACTCAAATTAAATCAAAACAAATTAAATCAAACACAAATCAAATCAAACTCAAATCAAATCAAACTCAAATCAAATCAAATCAAACTCAACCCAAATCAAATCAAACTTAAATCAAATCAAATTGGTAAGTAACGCATATGTCATTGCATCATTACTTGATTTTGCTTAATAATCCTAAAAGCCATCACTATAACCTTTCGTTAAGCTTGATTTATTGTTCCCAATCAGCGGCTAGAGATACCGTCATCCATGCTAATTGTGTAAGACAATTGGGGGGTGCAGGGGACGACTAATTTCTGGCCCAGCCCCTCCTCCTAAGGGCCGAGCCATTATTTCGGGCTGATTACTGCGGTGATAGGGGGCCATATTCTTGTTAATTTTATCCACCGGGTTCTGACTGAACGACTCAACCTGGGGCGTGGCGTATCGGGTGAGCGTGTAGGCGGATGGGTTGGGTCGTGTTCCATAAGACCTCTGATAGGTCGACCTGTAGTCAGGTAGACGTGGGTCTACCATATCGTCGTCAGCCTGTTTCCTCCACTTTGCCTGCAGGCGCTCCAGTAAACCCCAGTTTGTCGGCTCAGCTGTACTCAATCAATCAATCAAAATTTAAAGTCCGGTTCCTTTCCATAAGGCAATGTCAGGGACGTCTCTTACAGACTCTACACAAACAGGCGCCAAAGCACCTCACGATGACAACTGAGTACAGAGAGACCACAATAGAAAGCGAGATCAAGAACCTGACAACTGAAAACGGGTGAGACGGGAAGATGAATAATCCGGTGGTATTTGAGACAACAAGTCAGCCGCTAACTTAAACTTTAACGCGAGCTTTAGCGAGTCAACAAGTGTTCATAAAATCCAAAAGTACCTATCCCTTCGATAAGTCCTTCGATAGCTACCTGTCGAGATGCCTTAAAATCGGTAATTACTGTTATAATTGACGAAAGACGTTTAGCATAGCTGTTATACAACAGAATTATCAGTTGCTGTAATACAACAATGTTATCATTTGCTTTTATTTACATATAGTAACGTTTTCATCGCGCAACAGCGTCATTATCAACGTTATCTTTTAGGTTTGGTACTCGCTAGTATCTAATATCATCATCATCATCATCATCCTCCCCTGAAATATAGTTTCACCAGGGTCGGGATACAAATAGACTGTCTCAAATCCTCTCTGTCCAACATCACACCACTAGCGGAATCCCCCATTTGAGACTCTTCCATTCATTTAAATTTTTCGTCTTCTACGACACGACTCGCTAGTTTGTATCTAACAACATCGCATAATTACAGCCTTGCCTTTCAAAGGAAAGTCATTTCTCTCTGGTCTCCACAGGTCATGTGACACACTCCACTCTCTCTCTTCAGGAAAACTCTTCAACCACTCGCCCTTCCTCGTGAACTGCTCGTCGTACACCGAGATCAATCTGCCGCCATGTGCCTTGACCCCGTCGTGGTGGAAGAGGTGCTCAACGGGCAGGCCTCCCTCGTTGCGCAGCTTGGCTCGTCGCCTCACTGACTCGTCCACTGTGGGGCCACGGAACGGCACGAAGTCGATGCGCTGAGTGCTGTTGTGGGTGTGGTTAGTTCGGATGAACTGCGATCAAGCAATTAAATATATCAATTGATAAGACGTAGCATAATAATGGACGTCCCTGACATTTGTTTTGAGGCGAGGAACCGGAATTCTTATCGATTAAAATTTATAATAAAATTCAACACTA
The DNA here is from genome assembly GCA_905160935.1 of Enchytraeus crypticus. NCBI lineage: Eukaryota > Metazoa > Annelida > Clitellata > Enchytraeida > Enchytraeidae > Enchytraeus > Enchytraeus crypticus. The sequence goes on along the minus strand of CAJHZI010000706.1, from coordinate 248,058 downwards.
TAAAATAGTAATGAATACACTGCTGGTGTGTTCATCACTCGAAATCGTTGGCAGTAAAATCATAGAATAAAATATTATGATCAATTTAATGTATATAATATATTTGCTTATATATGTTACAATATATAATCATATAATCATCACATCATCATCGTCTTCCATTATCCCAGTATTTAACTAGGGTCGGGATACGAATGGACTGTTTCAAATAATCTCTGTACTACATAATATCAGCCACCAGTAAATCCCCTATTTGAGACTCTTCCAGTCCTTTATTTTTTGTAACAATTTCTGGAGCCTAGGCGCTCACCAACCGAATACCCCTTCTGACGTTGGTATTGAACTTAGTGCTTCAGTCGCCTTCTACGACACATACAGTCATCGGTTGGTCAATTCTTCAAACAACCCTGACACAAAACGGGGAATGATATAATATAATAATATATAATATATATTATATAAAATAAAATCCATTCATAGAAAAGACATCGATAGAATTCAGAACATAAAACCTTGCGCCGGTCTTGGACCCAATTGTTGATGAGTACATCGGAGGTGGTGAAGGGTGTAGCGGGTTTGAGCCAGGTGTAGGAGACCTGGGGACAAATCTCGTCCTGACACTGTCTGTGCTGCTGATCATACTGCCTCAGTCTCAGAGGTTTTGGATTCCTCAATCCCTCCATTGTCTACTGCGACTCTGTCTACACATCTGACGTCAAATATTAGAATTTCCAGGTAATTACGACAGTTTAATTAAATCAATTAATTGGTGTTTATCAAGCTTGGGTAAAATAATAAATATTGAATAAATATGACGTCATATAATGTATATTTCTAAAGAAATACTGAAAACAAAAGGGTAAAGCCAGACTTCAGTTTCATGGTAATTTGACTAAATTTCATAGGTATCTTATTCAATTTTGTTAGTGCTCGTCGATATTGCAATAGACGATAGTACTCTAACTGTCGATTATTTATTCAATTATTTCCAACAAAATTATTGATTATAACTAATTAAGAGACAATACTACCGGGACACCTGTACAATAAGCACTTCTTCTCGGATGACTCTCACCTAGGATCCACGCAATGATCCCAATACCTGAGTACAGATATCCAGCGGTCATATACGCATCTCATGGTATCAACCCCGCTTTTTGTACAACGAGCGAGGTGGTTAATAGCCCAACACGATGGACGTTATCTGTTAGTTTTAAAGGGGTGTTTCCTGACTCTAATCCAATGATTTCATAAAGATGTTAAAGATAATTTTGTATACACGAGTTGTCACTCAAAAGAGACCCATTCTCCATTATTAGGTCCTTTCTTAGTAGGCTAATTTTTCACTCACTCACTTCGAAAACCAACGTCAGAACGGGCATTCGGTTGGTGAACGCCTGTAGACTCCGGAAATTGCTGCAAAACTTTCTAAATCGAATGAAATCTATTCCGTGTCCCGATAATGGTTGAGCTGGGATTCAGAGGAATAGGATAATGATGGTATGGATGTATATATACCAGTAAGCCTACTATTTTCTAGTGGTTGATTTAAGTTTTAGTAATTAAGATTCATAAAGTCAGATTTAGTAGAATCTCGCATCATGCGAACTTAATCAATGAATTTCTATCCAACTCAAGAATAAATTAAAAATGAGCGACATTTTGTCAGTTGTCGATTCACACACACTGCAACATTCTAAAAAAATAGTATTACTCTAGTCAGTGAAAATTTTAATCAAAGCACTATAATCAAAGCAAGCTGACGAAAGATAACATTCAAAATGCGTCAAATTCGATATCCAAACATCCAATGTAAGGAGAGGGATTAATTAAAAGAAAATGGGTTTACGTGCTAATCGCAATTTAAAAAAATCCAACGAACTTAATCATCAGTCATTTTGTGAGCGAAAAACAATTTTCTATATAAAATTCGAATTAATCTAAAATAGGGCCTCTATTTATTTAAATTGGCCATCATCATCATCATCTTCTCTTAAATCCAAGTGTAACTAGGGCCGGGATACGAATAGATTTTCTCCAGTCCTCTCTGTCCCACACCATATCATCAGTCAATCCCCTATTTTTCATGCCCTTCTTAATCACCGCATTCCAAGTCAGTTGTGGTCTACCTCTCTCTAGCTCAATATCCAGCTATTCCATTCCAACCCATTTTACTAATCCTCATCTGCTTTCTCACAATAGGCCTATGCCCATACCATCTCAATCTCGACTAAGCCAACTTATCCCTGATCCCCTCAACATTCAGATTCATCTTCGCTCCTAGTATCCTGAAATTTCTAAAAACCCTAAACGAATGGATACTATATCGGCTAGTCAAATTAAGAGCGTGAAATAGCTGGTATCACATTCAAAGAATTTGACAAAACAATTGATATTTTACCAGAACCAGAACTAAGAAAATCTTTCATAGTGACAATGGAAAGTTTACTTTCATTCTTTCGATTGAGTATTCGAGCATATAAGAATAATTGAGAGTAAAATAGAGAACGGAAAAGAGATAGAGGAAATTATTGAAAGATATAAAAAGGAAAATTAATCAACAATCCATAAATCACATTTACGAATAAACTTGTATAGCCTATAGACACGAATGGAGAGATCATTCTGAAAAACAGGGCAACAAGTGTGTAATATACAGCTTGCACGTACGTAGGCCTATAGCTGATTTCATTTGCTGAGGCATTATAGTCGCGGAAAACCTGCAAATATTTAATATTAACAACAAATCAGATTGACGCTGCCTTCAAAAAAAGGTTACGTAGGTTCTTCAAGATTTCAGTGGAACTTTCCTCCTTGACGTATTTTACCGTCATTCTTATTAAATTATATTTTAGAATGAGACTTGATAGTTTTGATTAATAATTCCGAGACAATACTACCGGGACACCTGTACGGTAAGCACAGTGTTTTGAACACTTCTTCTTGGATGACTCTCACCTAGGATCCACGCAATGATCCCAATACCGGAGTACAGATATCCAGCGGTCATATACGCATCTCATGGTAGCAACCCCGCTTTCGGTACAACGAGTGTCGTGGTTAATAGCCCAACACGATGGACGTTACCTCTTAGTTTTATAAGCGAATTTCCTGAGTGCTATCCAATGATTTTTAGAATGATAAAGATACTTGTGCTTATACGAGTTGTCACTCTCAAAAAGATTTAAGACTCAATTATAATCCTGATTTCCTCTCATTCTGTCACACATGCGCTATCTTAATCACACAATCGCTTACTCACTCACGTCTTCTGGAAGAAGAGCATCTGCCTTCTTTAACTTTCCGTCTCACTCGGCACGGATATCAGTTCGATCCACTAAAGTGACGTAGAGGTCGGCTCTAACGTTGGGTCAGCCTATTGTGCTTATCACATAATTCAACAGTAGCAGTAGAATCAACGTAAGGCTTAGCTTGTAAAAATTTGATGCCTGCGAGGAGGGTTGGATATAGGCTTTGGCTTTGGCGTCGATATTAAAGCCAACAAGGCCAGGCTTTAGCTTGGCATGACGTAGCTTTGGCTTCGGCTTTGGATGAAAGGCTGTGGCTTTGATGTGTCTGACTTTGGCTTTGGTTACCTCGCCTTTGGCTTGGAATTTTCAAAGCCACGACCTTTTTTATTTACATTTATTATGACAATGAAATAATTAATGAAATTGAACATGACCTCGGACGAACTAAAAATTTTCATATTTCTAACCGTTGCACATGTTAATTTTAATTATACACAATTATCCCAATAGGTCCACCTGTTCAGGTAACCAGTCGCAAGACGTGAATCATGACTTCCGAACCAAACTATAACTTTAGTGAGCGCAGCTTAATCCAAGTTAACAGTTTGATTTATTAGGAAATTCTTGTTCACAGCCCAGACGGGATTCTATGATGAAGTGATAGCATCGAGAGCGTTTCACAATCGTCAAACGTCGCGTGCAGAAGTTTTATATCCGCTCTTCATTTTGTCGCACTAAACGCTTGCAATGCAGTTTATTACGAGTTCAATAGTCTCGAAATCTAAAGCTGCGCTCGGACTATTTGCCAGCTCGAGAATATTCTGCAGCCTAAAGTTCAGTTCAGTTAATAAAAACATCATAGTCTTCACATCACACAAACAATTTATTAATTAAACATAGGGCCTATATGTAATTAATTTATCATTTATGAATATGATTACTAATTTGCATATTCCTATAGGCCTACATGAAGTTGTAGACCTACTAATCAAAACAAATCACTGTTGAAGACCTATTAAGTTGTGAAGTTCTAAGAAAATCAATGCATCCGTTCACACTAGTTGAGCTTTTCAAGTTACAGGTAATCTGGTTTAATATAACGAAAGAAAAGAAAACTTTCCATAAAAAATTTAGAACCGTAATTTAAGTTTGAGTCGACGTAAAGGTAATTCTACTGTAATATCCACATAATTGATAACATTGCATAACTCTTTATTTTATCCGAATAATCTCCCTATTTGAAAGTTTAATTAGACGAGACAAGATAAATAATGATGCCATTTATTTGTAATTTATTTACTCTTTTACAATTATCGTGTCCTTTGCAAAATTAAGTCTTATCTGATCCAATTACCTTTTGCCAGTATAGCCTATATCTGGTTGCGAATAATATATAATTTAGAGACAATACTACCGGGACACCTGTACCGTAAGCACAGTGTTTTGAACACTTCTTCTTGGATGACTCTCACCTAGGATCCACGCAATGATCCCAATACCTGAGTACAGATATCCAGCGGTCATATACGCATCTCATGGTAGCAACCCCGCTTTCGGTACAACGAGTGTCGTGGTTAATAGTCCAACGCAGTGGACGTTATCTTTTAGTTTTAAAGGGTTATTTCCTGACTCCGATCCAATGATTTTATTAAGATTTTAAATATTACTTCTGTAAACGATTAGTAATTCTAGAAAAGAGATTTGTCAACTGTTTAACTATCTTTATCTCGCTCTCTCGTTCCTTGGTGGATATAGTAGGCATATATGCACTTCATTTGATGCTTAGGCCCTCTATATGTCCTTTGCTACTGATTGTGTTTTGCTTTGATAATTAAAAAGTTTAAATTCTCTCTTGTGAACAAAATCTATAAAAATCTGTTCAACTCTTAGAATTATTAACTTCTTCGAAATGCAATTTGTTTAGTCGTCGATTAAAGCCACAGAATTTGAGAGAAAATATCAGGTTGATATCGTTAATGACATCGTTGAGCACTAGTGCATCAGATATCAAAAGCATGAGAGAAAAAAACTTGCAAAAGGTGCAAAATGCAATATAAAAACAGTCCAATCTAAAGAGAATAATAGAAAGAAAGGAGGTTTAGGTTCTGCCAGTAACTCAAATCATCTAATGAACTTATTCATTTACAATTTCGTGAATCATAGAAAATAGTACATTTTCTATCTAAAATCTGCATGAAGATTTATATACTGTTATATTCTCTCAATCTCTAGTGTTCCTCAAGTTGAAAGATCCAATGCATATATTATAAATGCAGACTCAGTGTCTCCTTTCATGCCTGTTTATCTCTGCAGTGTTATAGAGAACTCCATGGATAAGAGCATTCATTCCTTCATAGAAGGCATGTTTTATAGCAGGGCAAAGCTTTTGGTTCAGAAGCAGAGGTGGTTTCCCGTCGCCTTCTTCAGTTTTTACTGTGTCGTCACACGTGTAATTAACGATTGGTCTATTCTGCAGCGTTCCGGAAACATCACGGAAAAGTAATAAACAAACGGGAAATTAATCACCAAACAATACGAGTGGTTGACGAAGAACAGTGAGAGTTGATCAGCCGAGTGTTGAACGTAGCCATTATGCGGCGGATGTTACACTAAGACGACAAATTGAATAGAATAAAAAAGTCCGATATAATAATAAACTGATCGACAATAATCGTAAATAGGTTATTTACTTCTACTGGTTTTGAAACTGAAAATGCTTTCATTTTGAAAATCTAAAGTGGTAAAAAACTTACATTATTTTTTTATTGCGTACTAAATATCTGCGGCGACATAGCGAACGACATGAACTGGACGCTATTGGAAATTTAAAACTGTAAAAATGAATCAATTCTCAATCACAGAAACATAATAACTAGTAGACCTGCTGATAGGCGCACCATACTGAATCATCTTGCCTTAAATCCTAGTTTAACTAGGGTCGGGATACGAATAGACTTTCTCCAGTCCTCTCTGTTCCACACCATGTCATCAGTCAATCCCCTATTTTTCATGTCCTTCTTAATTACAGCATCCCAAGTCAATTGTGGTCTACCTCTCTCTAGCTTGACATCCAGCTCTTCCCTCCAAACTCTCTTTAACTACATCCTCATCTGCCTTTCTCACGATATGCCCATACCATCGCAATCTCGACTGAGCCAACCTATCCCCGATCCCCTCAACATTCAAACTCATCCTCACATATTCATTTTCCATTCTGTCCTTCCTAGTTCTTTCACACACTAGACGCAACATTCTCATTTCTGCCACATGCAAACTCTGCAAATGTTCCCTTTATAGTGCCCAACATTCCGAACCATACATCATTACTGGCCTTACCACAGAACACTAAAATTTGCCTTTCAGTCTTAGTGGGATTCTCCTATCAAACAACACTCCACTAGCAACCCTCTACTTTGCCCAAACAGCCTGAATCCTACTAGTAACCGCCTTTTCCAACTCCCCATTATCTTCTATTACAGATCCCAAATACTTAAAATTTGTTACCTTCTTTAGCTCCACACCATGACTTATTACTGAATTATTACGCTTTTTAACACCATATATATGTTTAAGCCGTTAGGTAGTCTAATTAGTCCATTTTCCTTGTAACCAATAAAGTGAATGTCCGAGTTTTTAATCTCAGATCAGCGCGGCCAGGAATCGAACCCACGAGAGTTCAAAAAGTAGTTCCAGCAAAAATACTCGAATATCATTTCGGACACATTTCACAATTCTGGCATAGTTGCACACTGCTCCTGTTGTAGACAACATCATACGGCTATGAACCTCGTTAAAGACTACCCAATTAATATTGCACAAGAAGAAGATCCAATATCGAAAATGGCGCAAAATGCAAAGATGAAAGGAATGCCATCAACAGAATAAAAACAGTTCAACCTCCACAAGAAACAATTTTCAGTTTAACATATTTCAATCTTTGTATAACTGACAGTTTGTGGATACTAATGTGCTAATGATGAAGATGTTATTGAAATAAAGAATAATGAGCAATACATTTGCATTTTTATTATTTGTTTCATAGGAATAGATCAAATTAGAAATATACAGTTTTCATCTGTAATGAAACCAGTTACGAAGCACTGTAACTATACAAACGTTTGTTTTTCTCATGTATCTAATTCTGAATTGGATTCACATGCAAAACACTTAGGAAATCGCACAAAAATCTCATAAGAATAAGAAGGTTTTACCGTATATTTAATAAGAAACCTATGAATATAATGTGATTCACATGCAAAACACATAGATAATCGCTTGAGAACGTCATAAAATTCACATGGTTTTGATAAAGGTTTCACACATGAAGAAAATTTAGAATTTAATGCTATTCACATGCCAATACATAAACAATCACACAAACCTCACACGATTCACTGGGGTTTGCTACTAATAAGTTTCCCATGTGCAGAAACATGAATTTAATACGATTCACATGTAAAACACATAGCTAATCTCCTCGCTGTGGCATAAATTTCTTATGAGAATTTACATAAGAATCACAAGTATTTGTCATTTGTTTCATATGTGTTTTCAGTATGTTTCACATGTTAGGAAGTCTTTTGTGAATCCAATGTTATTCTAATACCATGAGCATCAAATGTGTCTCATACGCGTTGTGTGCTATATTATCCAAATGTGAACCGTATAAATATTTCACATGATAAACAAAACGTTCACATGTGATCACGTGCATGTGATCACATGAAAACCCCACAGCCAAATTAACATATGAAAATTTAACATTTGAAATTTCTATGGAAAAATTTATGGCGGGAAGAGTTTTGTTTTCAACTTAAACGTTTTCTGCAGTAAAAGTTCACACTGCCGCTTAATTAATTAATTAATTAATCAGTCAGCCAGTCAGTCCTTCAGTCAATCAATCAATCAATTAGTCAGTCAGTCAATCAGTAAATCAATCAATCAGCCAATCAATAAAATAATCAAGCTAGCAATGAAAAAATACATAAATTACACAGGCAGTTCGTTAATCAGTTAATCATTCAAATTAATAATTTAACTAATCATTCGTCAGAAGTCAATTAATAAAAACTCACAACAATACACACTTCCACCAAGTAATCCGTCAGTAAATATATTAAACAAAGTAAAAAGTAAAACGTAAACACGCATTATAGTGAAATGATCAACTTAGTTGATATCTATCACTTTTTAATACCACATGTTTAAACCGCTAGACAATTTATTCCATTTTCCATGCAACCAGTCCAGTGAATGTCCGAGATTTTACTCTCAGATCAGCGCGGCTGGGATTCGAACCCACGAGGGTTCAATTCACCTCAGCATCTCTCATTTAAAACTTCATGACGTTACCCCTACGCAATTAAGACACTCATAAGGCAAAAGGTCAATTTATAAATCAATCAGTCACTCGATCACTTCATAACTCAGAAGATTTTTTATTCTATTGTCTTTTACAGGTTATTGTTATTGACTAAATTCGCCATGTAATGTAGTTAAAACAATAGCATGCCTTAAACTGAATAATTTCTCCTGACACTAAGTGAAAATTTCATTTAATAACAATTGAATGGAAATATAACAATACATCTAAAATATGACATTTATAGATATTATGGATATATATATATATATATATATATATATATATACATATATATATATATATATATACAGTACATATATATATATATATATATATATATATATATATATATTATATGTATACGTATACATTATATCTATCTATCTATCTATCTATCTATCTATCTATCTATATATATATATATATATATATATATATATATATATATATATATATATAATTTTACTACTGTACAATCTGAAAACTGTGTAATTTAGTTGCACTATAGATGTCAATTTCATGAAATAAATGTGTAGTAAAAGTGCAACATTTAATCTTCTTCTTCAGTGCACTGTCAAGTGGCAGGTTCAAGGTACATATTCATACTCAAAGTCTATTTTCCCGCTCCATAAGAGCACTCCTTAGATCAACAAGTTACCCCTTCACAAAGTCTATGCTTTATCCACACTTTATTTAGCCTATAGCTTGGGATCAGTATGGCTTCTGAGGTGGTTTCCCGTTGCCTTCCTCAGTTAGATGGATTAATGACCATTTAATACTGGAGGAAAATATTTCATGGTGAGGTGAGTCCCCTCTTGCCATCCTCAGCTCCTGCCTTAGTCGCCTCTTACGTACACGCAGCAGATTGTTTGCGGTTTCCCTATTCTCCAGTGGTTCAACCACACCCGAGCACAACACGGGGAACATTTAATCTAAAACACGAAAATTGCAGATAACGTTCTAACCTCACTTGTTAATATATGGGACGAGGAGCAGGCGAGTTAGAGGATGGCACAGCCTGGCGTCTTTCTGTACTTCAGGTACAGAAACAGTGACGCCAGACTGTCCTCCACGGGACAGTGCCTTCCAGACTGTATAGTTATCCCTAAGAATCAACAGCAAATCGTGAAGGCAAGGAGAAAGTACTTCAGCAAAAATTCTATCTTTCTGTTGTCGTCATTAGCTGTATAATCGTCATTATCTGTATAATCATCATTAGCTATATTAAGCGTCATTAGCTACGTGTATTTAGTGGAAGAGAGGATTGACATTTCGGTATAAACTGCTACTGACAAGTCCTTGCATTAAGAATTCGGATTTAAATCTCCAGTCATCGTGAATAAATCTTGTATTAGTAGGAAGATTAATTTTTAAATTTCTGTGAATTTAAAAGTATCAAGCTATATGGGATTGAAATTTCAATATAAATGTGATACTAATCTATAGATAGGGAAAACCTAAAGATAAGAAGTTTAAAATAAAAGTTATGTCTGTCATATTCATATTGCGCCTAATAAAATAAATTATCCATGCAGTTTTTGCAATACATGATTTGCAACGATTCGATTAAATTACTTACCGGTATATTATCACAAACGCAGTATCTAACATTGTAACCACCGTTAGTTGACTTTGATGCATTGACGTTTGAAGATCATGTAGAGCAAAGTACAAACCATGAAATGCCAGGGCAGCTTTCAATCCAACACATTGACCGTCTTCGAAGCCAAGATCTTTGGCAAGCTGTGGAATCCTCGAAGTATCAAAGATCTTGTTGGTGGGGTGGAGCTCATATCCTAGAGCCCTCAAATCTGAAAGACCCCCGTGAAATATGAGCAGTTTTCCCTACATAAATCGCATGCGCATGAAGGTTTCAGGGTAGAATATACAAAGCCTTTTAATTAATGCATAATATTTTTTATTAATGCACTATATTTAAGATTTTATAAAATATAAAGCATCTCATCAAACCTTAGCTAGAACTCTTCAAGCTGAATAAAAATCAACCAATCCTCTAAAAAGATATACTCACATAGGCCTATTCGGAATGGTGGTATTTTTAGAAATTGAAATCTACCTTCTACTGATCAATTGTAGCTACATATTTCTTGTAAAAATCCTCTGGGGATAGGCCTACAGATGGCAAAGTAAACTTTAAGTAAACTTCATTGTCGTTTTCAGTATCAACTAATACACATAAATCAAATATCAAAGCAACACTTTTAGTGTCCAGTTTTAGAGCGGCAAATGTAGTGGTCAATTTCGCATTTTGTGTAGAACTGATCGCTCTAATTCAACTCGCTGAAATGTTAGTGTATTGCATTGTAAGATGAAGAATAAACGAGTTAATATTTTAATTATTGATTACTATTAGGCATATATAATACTTCAACAATAGCTAAGATTAATATTAAATCACAATCAAACATCTCGAGTTTTGACCGTATCGACCTTTTGACATCATCTGTTATCGTCTATTCATTTGAGCTTCCATTTATAATACTACTTTATTTGGCTGACTATTAGATAAGGGCTAAATTCAATGTCAGCTTCTTGCTCGATGGCGTGTCAGTGACGGGTAGAGCATTGGATTTGAACCCCACACCTACCGATACGCTGCCGAAGTTCTTGTCAACAAGCTACCGGCTCAGTTCATAGCAAGCAATAGTAATAACAAAATCAACAAAATTATTTCTAATGATACCTTTTCTTAAAAATGAAGATATTTAACAAACTTACTTAATATTTCACATTGCCTAACTATCAATATAAAAAGTATAATAGTTATTGTTTACGTTAAACACTGATTATAATGCATATTACAAGAAACTTCCCTCCTGGAAAAGTAATTTTACTTGTTTGCGAAAGTAATGCACGAATAGCAACAATTAGTGGGTCTCAAAAAATACTCGCATAAACATGCACATCGACTCATAGTACACATCAATGCACGCATAAACACATTAACGTGCACGAAATCGAAGCAATATAAATGTAATCAATATGTTTAATCTTGTGTAACACAGGATAACTTTTCTAACTAAAAAGCTAGAAAACATTTTGTATAGAAGGACTTGCGATAGACTTCTAAGAATCGATTATGGTCGAATCATTTGATATACTTCAGGGAAAAGTTCATAATTATAATCTATGGACAAATCAGCATAATTAAAGATATTAGCGGATACATATTGCACTTACTGTGAAGTAGAAAAGCTGTATTATAAATTAGTTGTAATAATAGCGTTTCCTTCACAAGCATTTCTTAGCAGTGATAGTCACATTATGTCAATTATAAACTTATCTTATCAGTGATAGGCAATTTTAGGCATATCATAATGATGATAAACATATTTTGTTACTGATAAACCTTTCGTATCAGTGATATATGCATGCATTATCAGTGATAAGCTTAACGTTACGAAGACTCTATTCGGCTTCATAGAGACCAGTGTAGTAAGAATCTTGGTCACGTGTCCAAGGAATTCGCTCTAGAACTCAGCTAGTGACAGTGAAGGTAGGATTCTAATTTCTAAAATCAATATTTCTGAGAGCTGAAACTTCTTCACAGTAAACTCTTCAATATGTTATAACAACGAATGAAACTATACAATAATCTGAACCTAAAAGATATTGTCTATTAATCAAATTACCCGGAGCTGCTGCACTGCGTCTATGTTGATCAGACGAATGTGAGACTGCAATTCTTCCGGACCAATGTGCGCAGATGTCCAATCTTCTTGCCCGACAGTACCATGAGCAGAGGGATAAAACTGCCGGAATGGTCGACCGCTGAGATCTAGGAGAACGCCATGAGCTATACACATAAAAAGCGGAAATATTAGTTTCATATATTTATTTGAAGCTGAGGAAGGCATAGGGGACCTACCTCGTCAAAAAGCATATCCCCCAAGAAAAGAATAGTATATTACGACAAGTGGAGGCGTTATGTACCATGGACCTGCCAGTAGACAGTGCACTAAGAGAGAAATATATATATATATATTTCATATATTTAGAGACGTCTCTTGCAGACTCTACAATCGGACGTTAAATTCTTATTGATTGATTGATGTAGCATTTATTCGGAGCTACTCTTTGTTTTAAACGATAACTACAATGGATTGATTTTAGGATCACAAATAAAGCTCCAACTCCACAGCTAAATGTAAGTAAATTGAAATTAAACACAAAAACTATAAATTTACAGCAAAGCCGGAAACAAAATGTTTTCTATTGCCGTGAAAAAAGGCCGGTTCGATTTTACGACTCCATATAAACTGAGAATCATCAGAATTGTAATTGTCTACAACTGAAACTAAATGCACAAATGGACACCAAAATATATCTGTAACTGTAACATACATGTATATCTAAGAGCTAACACATTTATCAGCTTCCCTATATGCAAATAACTTGATTCCGTATTCCAAAAAATAAGTAGTAGAAAAGAGATGTATAGAAAGGACTTAATGAATGGAAATTACATCCCATGAAGGTACTTAAATGCTCCGGATGCAGATCAGTAAAAACAAAGTAGTAAATTAAAATTAAAGAGCTTCAATCATATAATTTGAGTGAAAAATGTACCGATGTTATTTCAAATCACTTTTCTAAATTCCATAGCTCAAACGATTAACATCTGTTGTGCAAGACATCTTAAAAAACCAATATTTATACTCAGAAAGCAAGTCCCTTTTAAGGACTACTAATGCATTAAGTTTAGAACTTTACTAATTGCTAAATTAGTTCCATAAGATCCCTTTAAGTGAATAATTAAGCATTAGAATAAACTCTGAATTAGTAGTTAATATTAGTTTAAACACACTAATTTTCAGTTTAACGTTTCAGAGTTTTACATTTCAATACAACGTTTATCAACGCATCCAGTTAAATAAACACACCTAGAAAACCTCTGTTGTCGTCTCTGATGTTGTGCTTAAATTCGCAATCAAGCACAACAGCAGAGGACAGCTCGCCGGGTCGAATACGGTATCCCCTGAGATCAATGTTAGGATGCCCAACACAAAATGGGACGCAGGGTGAGTCATGCTTGATCTTCTTAAGAGCAACTGCAGGTTGGCCAGTGTGAACAACCTTCGCATCTAGTCTCTATAATCAACCAATCAGCAAAAATACTGTACTATAATTAAAAAGCATATACTAATACTATCGCTATTGCTAATAATATTTAGTATTAGTGGCTGGAGCAAGTGGCTATGTCGGTAAGATATCCGACTGCGGATCAGTATGTGCTGGTTCAAATCCTGAGCTCACCCGTCACAGATATTTCTTTAGAGTGAGTAAATTGACATTAACCATATATTTTACCAGCTTTTATTATCAATAGATTTAGTATTATTACCGGTAATAGTAATAGTATCAGTATCTGATTTTAGTACTATCAGTATAAAAAGGCCTACAGATTCTAATACAACTGTACAATTTTACTAGTACTAGTTTTAGCATTACTATTTGCAATTGCACTAGTGTGGACGTTAGTATTTGTATTTATATTAGTAAGCCTACTGAAGTCGAGTATGTTAATGTACATTTTAGTGCTAAAACGATATTGAGTGACAGTGGTAGTGATAGTGTCAGTGGCAGTGTTAGTGTTAGTGTTAGTGGTAGTGATAGTGGTAGTGGTAGTGTTAGTGGTAGTGCTAATGGTATTGGTAGTGGTAGTTTTAGTGTTAGTGGTAGTGTTAGTGGTAGTGTTAGTGGTAGTGATAGTGTTATTTATTTGAATTGATTTAAACCAAGTCTCTATAGGCCAAGGATAAAAAAACAGTATTTCAAATAACCAATAATAATAGTCTTAATCGAATCGCTCAGTCTCTTTGCAAAACATGTGTTTAGCATTTCATCCATCAATTAGACCATTTTTCAAAATATGAATAATGAAGCGAATACACAAATGAAGTATGCTACATGTAATTGATTTATCATTAAGTCCATGAATTAGCTGCTCTTAGAATCAGTCAGTAATTAATAGTGTGTATTGAGAGTTAGTTAGAGGATCAGTGAGTGGGTAAGTCAGTGATTCAGTCAATGAACAGTCAATGTGACCGTCAATGAGTCAGTCAGTAAGTCAGTCAATGAACAGTCAATGAGTCAGTAAGTGGGTAAATCAGTGAATCAGTCAGTGAATCAGACAGCGAATCAGTCAATGGGTCAGTCAATGATTCAGTCAATGGATCTGTCAATAGGTCAGTCAGTAGGCCGCCAGTCATTTAGTCAGTCATTAATGTTAAAAATTCATATAGGCAAGAAGTAGAGTCGGTAATCAGTCGATAATAGTTAATCAGTAAATGGCAGTGAGGTGGTCAATCAGAGGATTACTCAATGGATTAGTCAGTAGAATAGTCAGTACTTACTAGTGGAGTAACTCAATGGATTAGTCAGTAGAATAGTCAGTACTTACTAGTGGAGTAACTCAATGGATTAGTCAGTAGAATAGTCAGTGCTTGCTAGTGGATTACTCAATGGATTAGTCAGTAGAATAGTCAGTACTTACTAGTGAAGTAACTCAATGGATTAGTCAGTAGAATAGTCAGTACTTACTAGTGGATTACTCAATGGATTAGTCAGTAGAATAGTCAGTACTTACTAGTGGATTACTCAATGGATTAGTCAGTTGTTCGGTCAGTAAGTCAGTCATTGGGTTGATTAGTGATTCATTCAGTCGATGGATTAATGAGTCATATCAATATATGATTATCTAGATTGCACTAATGTTTAAACTGAGTGAATAGTTTTCTTATGAAATGTGCGTACAACGCAATAAACAGGCAACTACATAATAATAGCATTCTAATACAATATAATTCTGAATATATAATGTGAGAAAAGATTTGCACTGAGGGAAATGGATAGAGCGAGAGAGAGAGAGAGAGAGAAATAGGTAACGAAATTTCTGGCATCGCATCTCTTGTAAAATAGTAAAGCTGATGTTATCTTTAGTTTCAACTCTCGAAAGCGATATGAGTGACATGCTAGCCCAGGATTTGAACTCCGAATATACAGATCTGCAGTCGGATATGATTAAGACATCGCCACTGGTTCCAGCCAATTTGCATAACTGACTGCCTGACACGGATCAGCACCGAGTATTCTAACTAAATTGAAGGCAGACAATTGAGAAAGGAGCTATTTTATATCATTTTAATTCTTCAGATATATATATATATATATATATATATATATATATATATATATATATATATATATATATATATATATATATATATACATGTAAATATACATGTACATATGTAATGTTTATACATCTATATATACATTATTATATATACATGTATATATATACATGTATATATATATATATATGCATGTATATCAAAAGAAATAATAATGCTAATAACAATGGATAATAGACAAAAAATCATAGATAGACTTTTATGCTAGCAGTAATTGATGTGCATTTATATACCTTTAGCGTCTTGCGCTTTGGCAGTGAATTGAGCAAACGGCTGAACATCTCTCGAGTTATCTGCAGTAGTCGTACCAGTCCTTGACGTATCGCTCCTACCGCTTCAACCTTCTCGTACTCTACACCTCCGTTCCCCTTCTCAACAGCTACTTCCATCAATTCCTCCTCTTGTTCCCCCTCACGATCTGAGGTTCTGACGCGCTGCATCATGTCAACCAGGTCCAGCCAGTCCTGGTGCTGGCGCTCCTGCAGCTGCTGCAGGCGCTCCCAGCGCTCCTTGGTCTGATTGTAGTCAAATAGAAAGTCCATCTTGGCCTTCAGTCGTTCTGGGAGAGGTAACTCTGGGTTGTTGTTGAGAAGATATTGTGCTTCTAACAGTAGCATTTGTTGCTGTTGCTGCAGCTGAGTTATGCCTATATTGGCATCACTTAAGGTCTCCATTTTCAATATAGCCTACTACAGTCTTAGTATCCTACTGTAGACTAGTCTATCTATTTAGATTAGTCTATTTTTACACTGTATTACTATTTTAAGATAACATAAACTATCGATATCTTTATTACATCAAACAGCAAAAATATTTAATAACGATAACTGTACTAATGAACACATTTCAATACGACGGTAGAACTGCAATCAAAATGAGGACAAACTAAAAGAATAATACAGAATGCTAATAATCATTTAGTATTACTATAAAGATAACATGATAATTTTAATTTGTAAATGATAATTTTACTTTCATGACAATTGATAACTAATAATTTATTTAAATTACTTTGTATAATGACAATTTATAATTATTTATGCTACGATGTAAAGTGAAAATGTTTGCTGAGGCCAAATGAATGAAATTATTTCAGTTAATGTGACTCGTCTATTATTGGCGATCTCAGATTGATTGAGACAGAATCGATCCAATTCTAAGATTGAATGATTCTGCTGATGTCCCTGGGCAATAAACCGTGTACAAATGTAGAATATAGAGACTTATAGTAATACATTCCTCGTGTTGTGTCCGGGTCATTGAAGATTAGATCAACCGTAAACTGCATTTGTTGAAAAATGCTGGGACTGAGGAAGGCAATGAGAAAACACCTCAGAAACCATAATTTTCAAAACTAAAGGCTATATCGTGGATGTAACTAAGGCACAAACTTTTGTGAAACAATTGTTATTGTTGATCGATGGAGTGTTCATTTTGCGGCGCGAAAGCAACAAATGAATAAAATATGTACCTTAGACCTGACATTGAGCATATCACTAGAGAGAGCAGAGAGATAGCAATAATTTTTTTACAAATATATACAACTGAATACGATATGTCATTAGGGGAGACGTTGTTGAAAGATATCATGGAAAGAAGAATGGAATCGAAAGCGGATAGATACAGACAGAGGCAATGGACGCTATATGATTTTACAAGTTTCGCAAAAATGAAAGGAAACCACGAGGTTAGAACTGATTAAAATGAACTATATGCCAGGGGTACGCCTTTAATCAATGCTCAGAGGGGGTGAGAGTAACTCCTCCGATAAGTAAGAGAGCATAAATTAGAAAAAGATAATACATGTAGCATTACAAATTTATTTCTGCAAGGCTAACAGTGTAAAAAAAACTGATGTCTTATGTAGCATAATTAGTTTGAGGTCAGAGGCCGACCCAGTATCGAGCCCGCCATTATCTAATCTCATCGTCGATTCTCAAAACAATAACTAAAACTAAATTACCGTCAGGTTCTCACTGGGGTTACTCATTCTGTAATCCTGCCGCCTAAAATCTACATTCCTTGCATGGCACCGCATCTGAAAAGCACCGCACATCCGTCAGCGTCAACATCAACCACCATAACCCTTCCCTGGTTATATCTGTCCTCAAAAGAGATGTCATTGCATACAGACCTTCTAAATTCGCAGACGAGGGGATGAATCGTACGATGACCACGATGTGGAGTTGCTGCAGCTACATGAGCCTAACTCTTCTACATATATTATCAGAGAACATGGATTGTTAATCCAAGAACAGACCTCGTGTATGAATCGAGAGAGAGTTTGAAACAACCTATGGCTTCTATGAGAGATCTCAGAGTTAACCTCCTCCCTACTTTTTCTACTTCATGCCGGATGTTTTCAAACTTAGTCCTGGAGAAGATTGATTTCGTTTCGCTCAACTGGGTTCTTTCCGTAGCCCCACTGGCGAGGAGTTGGTAAGACTACGGTTGACAGTTTGATCTGTTGCCGCAGGACAATCGCATGGCGTAGAAGCAGAACGAATAAGATTACGGGAAAGACTAGAGAGGAACACCAGAACCACTGCTCCAGTGCCATGATTCCCTTGATCTCAACTCCGGCTATCGCTCTTCCGCTTCGCTAATTCAGAAGGACCTTCTTCTTCTTCATCATCTCCAGATTATCGCAAGGGCAGCTGGTTAAAAATGCTAATGTTAACGTCAGTTTCCTCACTCGAAAGTGATGTCAGTGCAGGGCGAGCCGAGGATTTGAACCCCACACATACTGATCCGCGGTCGAATGTCTGACCAACATCGCCACTGGCTCCAGCCGGTGGAGCCAGTGGCGATGCACGCACTACAATTGATGTCCAGCTGGAGACAGGGAGAGGGATACTATCCCTGGTCGACACTGGAGAGATACCATAAACGTTTATGATTTAGAAGACGAGATTTAGCGCACTTGGTTGATCTGCTCGTCAATAATCGAAGTTAAGCTGCATCGGCCTCGGTTAGTACTTTGTGGGTGGTAGTACTTTAATATTTTGTTATCCCACTTACAGATCAGGGATTTACACTATGTGCCAGTAAACCAGATATCGGCTAGGTCACCAGCCCTCCAGGGACATCCAAGCCATCAATACTTTACCTGTGGATGATTCAACAGGTCACATCGATGTGGATGATTCAAAACGTCGCATTGATGTGGATGATTCATTACGTCACACAGATGTGGATGATTCAATAGGTCACATCGATGTGGATGATTCAACAGGTCACATCGATGTGGATGATTCAATACGTCACATCGATGTGGATGATTCAATACGTCGCATAGATGTGGATGATTCATTACGTCACACAGATGTGGATGATTCAATAGGTCACATCGATGTGGATGAATCAACAGGTCACATCGATGTGGATGATTCAATACGTCACATAGATGTGATGATTCAATACGTCACATCGATGTGGATGATTCAATACGTCGCATAGATGAGGATGATTCATTACGTCACATAGATGTGGATGATTCAATAGGTCACATCGATGTGGATGATTCAACAGGTCACATCGATGTGGATGATTCAATACGTCACATAGATGTGGATGATTCAATACGTCACATCGATGTGGATGATTCCCTGATGTTTGCATCACCACTGGGAAGAAGATCCACTCTTATGTCCATAGGTTTGGATGAGACTGACTGACACACACCTATCGATGTCAGAATGACAAAGCTCGAGGTCGGGATGATCGGCCCTAATCTTTCGGATCATTTGGACAGATTTTCTGAATTTTTGAATTTGCACCGTTTTGGACCATTCATTTTGCTCTCCGGATTGATTTTGACTCAATAGTGATCGATGTTGTTATTGATGACTGTAGCACTCTAATTGTTGTTATTATCATTAATATCATCCATCTCGCTGTCCTATAAACCCATCCTTACATCATATCTTAGTACTCCATCATTCGACGAAACCCCATCTTGAGACTCCGACCAGACTTTCTCTTCTCATGAATTCTCCGGCAGGCTACCCCTCTCCCTTGTACGAGTGTCCCGGATACATTCGATGCCGCTCTAAGGCTCTCCCTCCCTCCGAGGCTTTGCAGACACCGATGAGCCGGAGGATAAAATGACGGACCAGTATCCGGGTAGGCCGCCCCTGGTGTATCATCTAGATCAGCTCCGTCTCTTGACATTTACGAGGAATCTAGATCAGATTGTAGCCTCTTGGGTGAGAGGAAGGTAGGGTGTTGATGACGATGATTGGACAAAGGGGCTGTCGTCTGTGCTAAAATCAAGGCTGATGGGAAGCGGGTTATCCGATCTGATGCATTGCAGAGGTCATAGGTGAGGATTCTTCAAGGAATGGAGAGTAAAGAGGGGTCAGATCTTATTGTCCAGTTATAAGACGGTCATCTGCACATTCCTCAGAAACCAGTTCAATAATGTCCATGCGAATATAATCGAATGAAAGAAGATTTAAAGATAAATTTAATCCATAAAAAATATAGATAGAGGGAGACAGAGGGGGGGGGGATACAGAGAGAGAAAAGAGAAGAGCAAAAGAGTGGGAGACTAAATCTAATAATGTTAAATAAAATATAGCAATAACTGACTAGCACCAGTTATGTCTAATGCTAGTTATGAACGCACCAGTTATGACTAATCCTAGTTATGAATGCACCAGTAATTCCTAATACTAGATATGAATGTACCAGTTTATGCCTAACGTAGTTATGAATGCACCAATTATGACTAATCCTACTTATGACTAAACCAATGATGACTAATCCTAGTTATGGCTAAACCAATTATGACTAATCCTAGGTATGAATGCACCAATTATGACTAATCCTAGTTATGACTAAACCCATTATGACTAACCCTAGTTATGACTAATCCTAGTTATGTCTAAACTTAGATAATAGGCCTACCAGCGAGTTTCTGGTACGCTACTGCAACGTAAACTTCCTTGTGACGCATATTTAATCTATTGTTAGATTTGTCTATTGCTGGCTACAGCAGAACTGAGCAATTTTTCGAAATAAATACATAAAATTAATTTCTAATACGATTTTTGTAAATATGCTTTAGCAAATTACTCCGTCACTGCCTATTGGCGAAATAGATATTTCAATGGCATAGGCTACGTAAAAAAATAATAAAAATAGAGCTCATGACTGAATGCCTAGGCCTACATAACTAAAATAACTCAATTATGCTTTAATATACATGTACATTTACCAGTGGCGGACTGGCTCCCAAAGGCCCACTGAGGAAATTTTTGCGACAAGAAGAATCAAATTACAACAGAACCTGTAATTTCATGCAGTAGTTATTTTGGCAACGTTGTGATATTATATTCTTACAGTACTCCTCCTCCCGCTCCTAATATTTATTCGCCGGTTTTAGCCTGATCTCAAGTGGTCAAATTTCACATTTTTACCGTTCAAATTCAAATTTTTCTTTCGCTTTCATTTAATTTTTTTGCTGCAGGGGGCCCATGGGGTCCACAGGGTGAGGGGGGCCCACTGAGGGATCCCTCAGTCCCTCACCAGGCCAGTCCGCCCCTGACAAATTCATAATTCGAGTTATCGAAACTTAGATATACGCGAACACTAGGGCTCAGTTACCAATGTGAAGGCGGGACCTGTTTCGTATATTTTTAAATTAAGAAAACAACAAATCGTATCACTACTAGCCTATAATTTTAAGCTTTGGGTTTCGAGCCCAACTATAACCAGACTCTTACGATAAGATCGAATTGATTAGTCAATATTGATTAGAGTTAAATTAATGTATTAATTGCATTACTTTATTTACGTTTGTGCGATATGTATTACGTCATAGAGAACAAAAACAATATAGCAACATCACTCAATCCTTTCGTTGAACGATTTACGACCTACTTTATGTTAAAGGATCGGACACTCAAATAATGGCAGAGAGAAAATTAACTAAAATGCGTAACAGTTTTAAACACCTGATTCTAAAACTATTCCTTATATTCGAGGATTATCATTTCACTTTAGCGTTTTTTAATTACATTTAAAATGTACAAAATAACTACAGTATGACTTCCACAATAAGCATCGTCAATTGTCTTTCCTTCACTTTCCTCTTCATTCCTCTGTTTGTGCTCTTTCATAGGCCTATCGTTCAACATCTGTTCTTAAATTCAGTGGAAGTTTCCTGCTTGCTCCACGTAGGCCTATTCACCCGTCATTCTGTGGAAAAACATGGTAGAATTGAGATTCGGTCATTTTGATGTTTAGACAACTAATTCTGAGACAATACTACCGGGACACCTGTACGGTAAGCACAGTGTTTTGAACACTTCTTCTTGGATGACTCTCACCTAGGATCCACGCAATGATCCCAATACCTGAGTACAGATATCCAGCGGTCATATACGCATCTCATGGTAGCAACCCCGCTTTCGGTACAACGAGTGTCGTGGTTAATAGCCCAACACGATGGACGTTACCTCTTAGTTTTATAAGCGAATTTCCTGAGTGCTATCCAATGATTTTTAGAATGATAAAGATACTTGTGCTTATACGAGTTGTCACTCTCAAAAAGATTTAAGACTCAATTATAATCCTGATTTCCTCTCATTCTGTCACACACTCACTCACTCATATACTCACTCACTGAGGAAAAGTATGTTCTTTTTAAAATCCTGTCTTGCTCGTCACTGATGTCCACTCGATCTATGAACCTGAAGTAAAGACCGGCTTTAACCGTAATTTAGCTTTAGAAGCCTACGGATATAAAGTGAGCAATTGTGAGCACAATGAATGCCAAGCAACTTTTAGAGGAAATTGTTATTTACTAATTACATTTTATCAGTGCCATTATTACCATACCGCATTGATAATAGCCTATGTTAAGGGAAAACAATAGTCCTAATAATAATAAATACAATAAAAGTTTAACGTCCGTTTCCTCATACAAGGATGATGTCAGGGACGTCAGGATGAAGTCAGGGACGTCATCCTGACATCATCCTGACCTAATGGTCAATGTTAATTGAAAGCTCAGAATATATCTGTACGCACATATATAGTATAAGACGAATCGGATGAAATAATAGTTAGCTTATAAAATACATATACATATATATATATATATATATATATATATATATATATATATATATATATATGTGCAAATACATATGTACTGTAGTATAAATACATATTTATTTAAAATAAAAATGTGTGAGAAATGATTTAGACATATTTATTGATATTGTCCACGTCATTATGTTATGATCTAAGACTAAATTACACGCGTAATTAAGTGACAATTTCTCGAAGTTCGCTATTAAAGCTTAAGTCCTAAATCTTCTAATGATAATTTACTAGTAACTGGTCAGTGTCAATGAATCCGAACGTCCCGCATTCCGCAAATACATATTTATTATTCAAATCAATAAAACCAACAACTAGATTCATTTAAATATTACCAGTTAACAAACTGGTAATAATAAATATGTATTTGCGGAATGCGGGACGTTCGGATTCATTGACACTGACCAGTTACTAGTAAAACCAAAAATCAAAAGCATATCAGCTGAAATATTTAAATCTTTACTTCAATACTCAACAGCCAGACTACATTTTAATGAAATTTATCACTTTCAGAAACTTTCTGCAACGCTTCACGTCATAGAAAATTAGCACACCCATCAGAAAGGACTAATGACCATGGAGAGGAATGGAGAAAATAACGAAAAACTATAAAAGCAGAAACCAAGAAAGGAAACTACGTAGCACATGCGGTATATCATGTGTTCATAACTATACGAACTCCACTACATAATAATTTTATTATTTTCCAGCTGTGACAGATTGACGAGTCTTGAGTTTTTCCTCTGATCCTGTCACCAGGTGTCTCAGGCTGTCTGACATCTGAATGTCCTTCTCCTGGATCTGCTTCATCAACAGCTTTACCTGATCAATCAATCAATCCATCAATTAATAAATCAATCAATCAATCAATTAATCAATTGATCGATCACACAGTAAAGTATAGCTGGTAAGCTGAGGTTAACTTCAGTTTCCTCACTCGAAAGCGATGTCAGTGACGGGAGAGCCAGGATTTGAACCGCGCACATACCGATCCGCGGTCGAGCGTCTTACCGACTTCACAACTGACTCCTGCCAATCAATCAATCACTCAAACAGTCTGTCCATCAATCAATCAATTAGCCAGTCAATCACATTAATTATTTAACTAGTCATTTGGTTAGATTTCAATTAATTATGACTCCGATCAATAAATATTTGGACTTGAAGATCGTCAGTTAATAATATCATCAGCGTAGGACTTGATTCGTGGTTCCTATACAATTAAATACGCACTGCTTTGTACAACATCCACAGTATCGCTACTTGTGCAATTAATCATATTCTCGATCGAATAGAACTGTTTTTGAGTTTCTTCTGGAAGCTACTCAGGGATAGATCAGACTGACGCAGACTGACGGGAAGATTATTCCAAACAGTTGGTCCAAATATGTAGTATATCCAGGCACCCATCTTTGTGATGCGATGCGATGCCTGCGCCATATCGTGCGAGTATCGAAATAGCTGACGTTATTGTTATAAGGTCAATAAAGTATGGTTACAATATAATAAAATATTTAAATAAACTGACTCTAATATTAGCAATCTAAATATCTGACCTTATTGTACTGCTTAATCTCGCCTCTCAAATGCTCGTCACGAGCTTTCTCGAGCTGCGAGGCGAGCCGCTGACTCATCAGAGCGTCCTTCTCGAGTCTTATGATCTGCATGTCCTTCTGCCGTATCAAATTCTCCTGAGCCACCACATTGTCCTTACAGGCTAACAGTTCAGCGTTGGGCTTCGTGAGCTCCTGGAATAATTCAATCAATTAATCAATCAATTAATCTATCAATCAAGGGTTGATGCATTGTTCTTGTAGGCTAGCAGCTCAGCGTTAGGCTTCGTGACCTCCTGCAATCAATCAATCCGTCAGTCAATCAGTTTATCAATTAATCAATCAATCAAGGGTTGATATACAGTCCTTGCAGGCTAGTAACTCAGAATTGGGCTTCTGCAGCTCTTGTAATCTGTAAATCAATCAATCAATTAATCAACCAATCAATCAATCAATCAATAAAGGGTTGATATACAGTCTTTACAGGCTAGCAACTTAGCGTTAGGCTTCTGTAACTCCTGCAATTAATCAATCAATTAATCAATTAATTAATAAAACGATTAATTAATCAATTAATCAATCAACCAATCAAGGGTTGATACACTGTCCTTGCAGGCTAGCATCTCCACGTTAGACTTCTGCAGATCCTGCAATCAATCAACCAAATTAAACCAATCAATCAATAAATCAATCACCCAAGAGTTGAAAACTATCCCTAGCGTAGCGAAGAACTAAGCATTTGCTTAGTTCTACACTCCCATTATAGAAATTCTATGATTTTTTAATTTATGTGAAATTCAAATGTAACTAAATGTTCAACAATTTTCGGCGTTCTAAAATATCAGCTAATTACGAAGTATTGCTTATAGTTAAACAACCTTAACGCAGTTCAGAAGAGCTGTGAACACTGAATAATAAAAGAAGGTGCTCAACTTTCCAATGTCCACAACCATTATCAGTGACGAGAATCAGTCAGGAATAAGTGTATAAGTGTTTAAGTGTATAAGAGTTGTACTAGCAAACCTTTAAGAGCAGATCTCTCTCACGAGTGACTGTGTCAGCCCGCTTTGTCTCAGACTCCAGTTTCTTCTTTAGTGTTTCAACAACTGAATAATTAATTATTCAATCCATCATAATTCCAAGAATAAATAAAATAGACACATAAGTCAATCCACCAAACTATCAATCAATATTAAATAATTGTTTAAATTAGTAACTAATTAATCATGAAACCATTCACCCCAACAACCAATCTAACTTTCCATTAATCAATTAATCAATCAATCACTTAAGATATCAGTAAATAAATAAGTCTAAAACTTATAATAAAGTAAATTTATTAAGTGAATTAGTCCGCAGTGTTCACAATAGGAACTCAATGGGAACATAGAAGAAATAAATTAAATATTTAAAGAAAATCAGAACTTATTTTAATATTCATAATCGCTATGGCGCACTATATATTAGTGAATGTATATTAATACATTAATGAATGAATGAATGAATGAATAACTGAATGAATAAATAAATGAATGAATGAATGAATGAATAAATGAATGAATGAATAAATGAATGAATAAATGAATGATCTAACGCTTGAGGGATTCATTGTGGTTGATCCTATAGCTATCTCTCTGAGTAGTCACTTGTAGGATAAGAGTCTCCACTGAGTGCAGCTTCTTCTGAAGTTCCTCTCTCGACTTGTTCAGCTTGACGTTGTCCTGGATGACGTTCACAGTCATCTTCTCTCTCGCCTAACCGTCCAATAAAATTATTAATTTTAACGTCAGTTTCCTCACTCGAAAGCGATGTCAGTGACGGAGGAGAGCAGGATTAATCCATCAGACAATAACAGTAAACAAATATAGCGCGTTATATATGCTAATTGTAAATCAATTTATTTGACAATCAATCAATTAGAAAATCAATTAAGAACTCAATCAATCAATTAATTACTAAATTAGTTACTCACTCAATATTCTTCTTCTTCTTCTTCAATTCAGTACCAAGTGGCAGGTTCAAAGTACAAATTCATACTTAAAGACTGCTTTTCGCTCCATTAGATAACTCCTTAGATCAATTAGTTAATCCCTTCACAAAGTCTATGCCTAATCCATACCTTATGTAGCCTATAGCTTGGGAAAAGTATGGCTTCTGAGGTAGTTTACCGTTGCCTTCAACCAATCTATCTATTAGTAAATTAATGAATTATTTAATTACTCAAATGGTAACCAATTAATTCTTCACTTAATCAGATAATTAATTAATTAATTACTCAATCAATCAATTAGTGAATTAATTAATTACGCAAATAATCAATTACTAAATTAGTTACTTAATCAATCTAACAGTAACTCGATTATTTACTCAATCACTCAGTTAGTACATCAATGAGTTATTCAATTAATCAGGCCGTAAATCAATTAATTACTCAACCATTACGTACATTAATTGTTAACCCAACATATCAAAGTGGCATCAGGTACAATTTCAAAAGTTGTAATGATATACAAGTAGTTAAATTATTGATAAAGGTAACGTCCGTTTCGATGACACGAGGGGTTATAGTCACAAAATAGGTGGCTTAGGGTTGAACAAAGGACGTCTTGTATGTAAGAAAAACGCGTTACTGATTCAGCTAACCTATCTCTAGAAATATTTAAGATCATACCTTCAAGGATTCCTTCACGTCGTAGTTCTCAGCGAGTAGGCTTTGATTGGAAGCTTCCATTGCAGTGTAATCGTTCTGAAGCTTGTTCACCTTTATACCACAAGCGTCTCCGTCCTTAAGTGCCTTATCTAGAGATATCTGCGTGATAACATCAACAACAAAAACGTCACGAGTGATGGCAACAACAACATCACGAGTGATAGCAACAACACTATGTTCATCTTTATACCACAGGCGTCTCCATCCTTCAGGGCCTTATCTAGGAATATCTGCGTGATAACAACAACAACATCACGTGTGCTAACAACAACACTATGTTCAGCTTTGTACCACAAGCGTCTCCGTCCTGAAGAGCCCTATCTAGAGATATCTGCGTGATAACAACAACAACATCATGCGTTTTACTTATCATCCTCTCTATATATTGATTGACGAATTGCTGAGAAAAGGAAACTATAAAATATAAAATTTATTATGAAAAAGGTGAATAAATACTTTCATATCACGAGCAATCCGTTCAAATCTCGCTCTATCAGCTGTCTGCTGCTCCAGCAGTGACCGCAGCTGCTTAGCTTCACCCTCGTTGCTGTCCACAGCTGCTCTCATGGTTCTCATGTCTTTGTCCAGCTGTCTCCTTCTCTTCATCTCGTCGTGCATGTCCAGCCTAGAGCGTGCCAGCTCCTTCTCCAGCTACCGTCAATCCATCAAGCGATCAATTATTAATTAAGCGATCAGTCAATCAATCAAGCGATCTATAAAGCGATCAGTCGATCAATCAAGATATCAATCAATCAAGCGATCAAACAATCAATCAAGCTATCAATCAGTCAAGCAAGCAATCAAGCGATCAATTAATCGATCTATCAGTCGAGTGATCGATCAATAAATCAATCTAACGATCAATAAGTTTATCGATTAAGCTATGGCGTTAGAAATCTATTCTAAAGTCTTTTTAAAACAATAATCACTCAACCAATGCAAACAATCTGTCAATCATTCATCGATCTTTATTTAGGATTAACCAATAATAATTAATTTAATTAGTCAAATAATCAATCAGCCTTACCCAGACGAGATACAACGAATCCTATAGAGTATAGATTGCAAAACTCTTGAAAATATTCAACAGTAATCATCATCATCATCTTCCCCTAAATCCCAGTCTACCTAGGGTCGGTACTTGAATGGACCTTCTCCACTCCTCTGAGTCCTATATCATATCAAAATCTCTTTCATTCGTTTTTGAAAATTTAGTAGCAATTTCTAGAACCTGGGCGCTCACCAACCGCATTCCCCTTCTGACATTGATTAGAAATTTTTTGCTTTAGTCGCCTTCTACGACACGTCGCCTTCTACGACCGGTTGATCTATTATTCAAACAAATCGAACACAATACGGGAATCAAATGTTATACATTGATTTCTCATTAAGGTACTAATGTGCAATTACTCTGAGCATACATCAGCCACTCTACGTAAAGCGCTGTCGGCCTCGGCCGTCAGTCGATCCTCGTTCTTCTGAAGTCTGTTACACTTGGCTCTCAGATCATCTATCTCAGCTTGCATCTCATCTCTCTGAGCCGTCAGGCTGTCCTTCAGTCGTATCAGCTCAAAGATACTGCGTCAATCAATCAATCAGTCAAAGATGCGATCAATTATTCAATCCATCAAGCAATCTATCAATCAATCAGTCAATATATGAATCAATCCATCACTAAATTTAAAAAATTCATCAATAAATCAGTCAAGCAACCAGTCAACATGTCGATAAAATCATCTTTTATTTAATTCATTAATCAAGAATTGATCAATAAATCTGTTAAACTTTTAATCAATTACTCATTTAATAAATAAATCTGCAATTTATCGTCCTACTGATACAGGAGATAAGTTAAGCCCCACCTCGTTTCATCGCAGATAAATTAAGCCCCACCTCTACTCATCGCAGATAAATTAAGCTCCACCTCTACTGATGGCAGATAAATTAAGCCCCACCTCTACTCATCGCAGATAAATTAAGCCCCACCTCTATTCAAGGCAGATAAATTAAGCTCCACCTCTACTGATGGCAGATAAATTAAGCCCCACTTCTACTCATCACAGATAAGTTAAGCCCCACCTCGACTCATCGCCCTGTTGCTTGGCGCTCTCCTCAATGAGTTTAGCGAAGGACGCGATCTCTTTCTTCAACACGTACGTGTTCGCTCTCGTCTCCTTCTCTCGATCATGAGATGTGTCGATCATCTTCAGTATGCGCTCCAACTCCTACACATCCATGATAATATCACTGCTACACATCCATGATAGTGCGTTGAGCAATAATCATGTAAAAATGAGACCCCGGAAGTACAAACCACAATATCAACTAGGACATTCATTGTACATGTATTAGTTTTAAGTTGATACTCTATGCCGCGGGAGCAAACTTTATAGATATTAAGAGAAATCAAAAGTTTCTTTAAAGAACTAACACATGAATAAATTAACATAACGGGTTGCCAACTTAAACAAGACTCTTTAACAACCTGGCTAAATATAAATAATTTTAAATAATTTTAAAAACTTATAAAAAGATCAAATATTCGAAAAGGAAACTATTAGTCCTAATTATAGATATTCTTGTTATTAAAGATGGATTATTTAATTATATACGAATTAATAAATAAAAATCATTTAATTCCATAAGTGTGAACGAAGAGTAACATAAATTCCGTCCAGTTTCCGCTTTAGACTTTGTGATTTGGAGTGACCCCCATCCATTCTTCCCTTCTGTAGTCTCTATAAAATATCCCAAATCTTATGCATAAAAACGATCACTTACATAATCATCTTCTTATGATTGAAAAATAACATTTCAGTGAAAAGTACGAGCAGCCTTTTCTTTTCTTTGTTGTTAAAACCTTTTTACCAGTACTTTTCTATCAAGTGGCGATGAGTTGTAACCGGCCACTCCTTTAGTTTCTGATCTCTGTACACTTTTCCCGGATATTGGATTTTCGCCAAATTTTTACTTTTTGTCAATCCTGCATAAAAGTCACGAAGTCACCGTTCACTTGACGACACTACAGCTGATAGTCGTTTCTTGTTAAACAACGCATTGAACACAATGATAAATACAGGAAAAATTATAAAATGCTGTTTAAATTGGCATTTATATTGGTATTTATCCCGTAGAAGCTGATGATTACATGCGGCTGCAAAGCATTTAACTATTTCCTATTTTCTAATAACAAAGAAGCACATTGAAAACGAATATTTTGTGCTTTTAAGATCAAACTGCAAGGATCGAAAATACAAAAACAGCACTTGTGTGTCAACAAACTGTGTCTGGCCTTCACCTTCTAGTGTCTCTTTACTTATTGGCTATATCGTTCAACCTTGCCAATGAATCGTCACACTTTTAGGATCAATTTATATTTGTACAAGTTTAACACCTTTTTTAGCGTCTCTACGACGAGTTGATCTTCCTCAGACATACTAAGCACAGCGTCCAGCAGCATCTTGTTCGGCTCTATCTCGTTGTTGATGTTGTAGCCCCGCATCACTAGTCTACATAGCAAAACAACACAACTCGTATCGTATCGCATCGTATACCGTATCGTATCGTATTGTATCGTATTATATCGTATTGCATCGTATCGTATCGTATTATAATTGTATTGTATCGTATCGCATCGTATCGTATCTTGTCGTATCATATCGTATTGCATCGTATCGTATTACATCGTATCGTATCGTATTATTACTGCATCGTACGTATAGCATTGTATCGCATTGCATCGTATCGCATCGTATCGTTTCGTATCGTATTGCATCGTATTGTATTGTATTGTATCTTATTGTATTGTATTGCATCGTATCGCATTGTACCGTATCGTATCGTACAAAATTAGACGATCATACTTATTGGGACAGAAATAGAAAAAACAAAGTAATAAAATAATAGAACAAAAATTTTCAGATGACATAGGATGAATCCTATATGACTTTGCTTTCCTATGAGCAGTTCTATATACAGTTGTAGACCCACCTTCTCTATCTTTCTTTTCTACCCAGTATCCATGAGTTACGAACAGCAACCTCTTTTCTTTAATTCCCTTTATTTTTGGCCTGATTCTCCGGAGTTTTGAATCAGCATCTTGTTTGGACCCTCTTTTTGCTCTCCGGCTTTGATTTGTCTCAATCTTGCTCGATGTTGCCTTTAATGACATCGGTAATCTAACTGTTGATATGCATCACATCGCATCGTATTGTATAGTGTCGTGGCGTATAGTATTGTATTGTATCGTAGTGTAACATATCGCATCTTATTGCATCGTATCGCATCGTATTGCATCGTATTGTATTGCATTGTATCGTATCGCATTGTATCTTATCGTTTTGACCTGTGTTTTATAAACTGTTTTGTATTGTATTGTATCGTATTGCATCGTATCGTAATGCATTGTATCGTATCGTATTGTATCACATCGCTGTGACCTGTGTTGTATAAACTTTATTGTATTGCATTGCATTAAATAGAATCTTAACCTCCTCTCATTCGCCAGAGCGAGCCTCAGAGCTTTCAACACTCTCTGGTACTCATCACTGATCCTCACCACGCCCCGTTCACCAGTCAAGTCCTTCAACACCTGTACATCACGTCATACAACACGTCATACAACACGTCATATAACACGTCATATAACACGTCATGCAATATGTCATACAACACGTCACACAACACGTCACACAACACGTCACACAACTCGTCATACAACACGTCATACAACACGTCATACAACACGTCATACAACACGACATACAACACGACATACAACACGTCATACAACACGTCATATAAACACTTTTAACACCTGTACAACACGTCATACAACTCGTCATACAAACATCTTCAACACCAGAAAGGTAACGGATAATGAACGGTAACAACAACAGTCAGGGCCTAATGTATCACCCAGGTTGAAAGAGTTTAACTGAAAGTCAATATTGCGAAACTACTTTGAACTCAGGAAACTATTTAATTAATTATTAGTTAAAATGTGTAGCTGGTTGTTTGAGTTAATGTTTGAAGAGAAAATTTTTTCAGTGCTACTTGGTATTTGCTTGATTGTATTTGTAGCTTTTTTTTGTCTTGGTACCTAAATCGTGTAATATAGCTCTATATTAATTCACAAATTCTTTGACTGATTACCCGGAGTTTGGTTCGCACCGTTTATGGATCCCTCACTCTGCTCATCGATTTTGATTTGGTTCCACAGTGCGCGATGTCATCATGAACAACGGTCGCACTCTAATCGTATTGTTGTTGTTGTTGTTGCAAAATAAATTGCAATGGTAATATTGGGTCAATAAATCACGCAGATGATCCGCTAACAAAAAATGTCTCAACTAAAATTATTGATTGATTGATTGAAATAAAATTAGATATTTTCAAACCTCATCGAAACCTTGCTGCAGTATGGTGAACTCTTTCTCTACCTCTGTTTCCTCCTGTAGTAGAAACACAATGTAAAACTTTAAACTCACGTAAAAAAACTCAAAAACTTGTATCAGCTGTGTTGTCGTGAACCTATAAAGTGATCTAAATTACTCATTGCACTGTTTATTACTTCAAGCGTCGCAAAATAATTATTAAACTTTGTTGAAATTCGTGTAATTAAACTTCACTTTAAAAAAAAATTAAAGTCTCCACTGAAAATTATATCTGGTGACAAGTTACAATTTAATTTTTGTAAGTAGCCTAAGACAAAAATGTACAATGCGATGTTATATCTGTTATTCAACATTCAACAGTAACTCACATGTTCTTCCTCTGGATCGTTGTCTTCCACTGCTTTCTATCACACACAATTGTTTACATTTAATAATTAACATGAATAAAAGTAACTCCATATACCTGAGATGAATAAATAATTACAACTAAAACGATTATTCTAACATCTCATTTCAAACAAATAAAAACTAGTTGATGTTGCCCCGATTCATTGTCCTACAGAGACTTTTTAATGGATTTTATTAACTCTTTTTTGAACTTTTTTAATGGATTTTTAATCTATGGTAATATTTTTATCTAATTCTCCAGCTATATCTTGAAAAAGAGAGGAACAAATAATAATTAGAGAATTTATGTAAAAACAAATTGTGACTATTCCGTTCTATAGTCCACTATTTAGCTTTATAAGTTTATAAGTTATTAATAACAGTTTCCTTTTAAAGAAAAAATGAAAAATCCATGACCTGTTATGCTACTTGCATAGAATATACAGAGTTGACCAGAAAGATTCAAATGAATTCAATCTTGTAAGTTGCTTCAAGATAAATCTATAATTGAAATTGTGTAGCAGATTTGCTTGTGTTATTATTTGCTACGACTATGACCTTACGATCAGAATGATTCTAATGAATTTAATGCATTAAGCATGGTGTGATTATGTAGTGTATATATATATATATATATATATATATATATATATATATATATATATATATATATATATATATATATATATTTATAAGTTATGAATAACAGTATCATGACTCATACAGTATCATAACTGTAACAGTATCATATTTCTGGTACCTATTTGTAATCCCTTCTTTAATTAAACATATCTTTAAAGTTGGTAGTGCCAGTTGCTGCGAAGTTGAGATACAATGAAATCGGATACATGATTAACCTTCCAGGGACCCCAAGAGCTGTCCATTTGTTTGGACTTACCTGGGCACTGAACCCAGACCACTTGCTTCCGAGGCGATCTGTCTAACCACTACGTCATATCCTCCGTCCAGAAATTAATCGATAAATTGAATCAAATCATTTAATAAAACAATAAGGTGCTCGATTGTCCGTACTCAACAAATGTTGTCAATCTCACCGGTAGAGTAACGGCTTACGTGCTGCACCTGCTATTAATTTTATATTTATGAATTTTTATTTCTTACAAAAAAAATAACAATAGACAAAAACCACGACAGTGGACAGTGTTTTGTGGCTTCCTGAGGAGTCCTGTCTTCTCCAAAGGCCATCGACCAGGACACCAACAGCTCAGCATTTACATGTACATAGTCAGTTTTGTGTTGCAATGCAAAGAGAGAATAGACACAGCGTTACGTACCTTTGCAGCTGCCGGGTCCTTCTGCAGTTCATGAACAACAATAAGCAAAAGTGTTAGCATTTAACAATTAGCAGTATTAAACGTGTTAGCATTTAGAAGTTAAAAGTTATAAAGAGAAGTTTAACTTCTGGTTCCGTAAAACAAGGATGAAGTCAGAGACGGTTGAATTAGACCCGGTCAGAATCCGGGTAGGAATTAGAACCGATGTGCTCCACAATACCAGGCAAGCTTTACCGATAGGCAAAATCATTAAGTTTATATTACTCGTAATGAATACAAAATACATTGTAAAAATATAATATAATAGTCATGATGTGCATTGCATTCAAGATAACCCGCATGCATCCTGTAGCATTGGTTCGGCCTTTTTTTTTCTTTTGTTTCATCCTTAAATTTCCACATAACACTCCCTTTATTAATAACCTAACGGCTATCACAGACTTTGCGACTTCAATCAAGCGTATGCTAACCACATTGCATAGCTTACAGCCAGAATAGGGCCTATACTATTCCGATTTTAATTTCTGTTCTGTTGACTTCATCATCTAGTTTGGACGTCTTTTACAGATTCAAAGCAGAACCGCCTAGTATTCTCAAACTTTATGTCTGTTCCCTCTCCCCACCCCACCTCCCTCCTCCCCCTCTCCCACATTCCCCACTCCCCGCCTCCCTTATTCTGGTAATTGTGTAGATGACACAGTTATTCTATCTCTCTCTCTCCCTCTCTCTCATTCTCTCTCTCTCTCTCATTCTCTCTCTCTCTCGTTCTCTCTCTCTCTCTCTGTCTCTCTCTCTCTCTCTCTCTGATGTTCTGCTAAGTGTCAAGTCCAAGACACATATTCTTACTTGAAGTGCGCTTTCGCGCTCATTAGGAATATTTCTATTGATCAACCAATTGAACTTACCTCTAAAACCAAACTTTTATATAAAAGATAGGCTATGGTATCCCTCAGTTTGAAAAGATTTAGTTCCTTAGCTGGTTTCCAATGGCCTTCCTCAGCTTCTACTTAGTATAGTTTCTTACAACACGTAAAGTTTACGTTCGGTTTATTCAGTAACGATCCAAACACAGCACAACACAACACGGACACATGGCCTTCATTTATTTTACATAATTATAATTACAATTATACAAACTAACCTTCTTTTTGCCCTTCTTCCCATCAGCCTTCGGCATGACTGCTTTTTAACTCTTATTTAGTATGAAACTCTTACTCTAATCAAACGAATGTACGGCTTGGCGTCTATTTGATGAACTTTTCCACAAAGAAACCCGAGACATACAAAATATGACCTCTATTGATTTGAAATAATTATATATTGTAAAATGCAAGAGTATTATAGTAGCCTACATGTTACTTCATTACACGTATAATCTAGATTGTGATAAATAATGAATTTTCGTGCATAGCGCGTTAGCAATTGAATTACATAGAGCAGTTAGGTATATTATATAATATATTTAATAAGAATAATGCAAGCAATGCATGTAGGGTAACTTATTAAACTTAGTACTCTAGAACTATGTCACTTTTTACCATAATAAATATATTTCAGTACAAAAATAGCCTAAATATATTAATAATAATCTAATAATGTATTTATATTAATTATAATAATCAAACGGTAAATATGATTATTGACTTTACATTTAAATCATAACAATAAATCAAAACTTATCTGACGTCGTGTAGGCCTAATCAAAAGATATAGGCCTACACTTTCGATAATTTATTCAATTCTTTATTCGTCAAAAACATACAGGAAAAGATGCATCACATACAGCCTACATTATATAAACACACATACGCATAAGAACATAGAACAATCAAATATTATAAGAAACTTAACTAGAGTTCCTGCTAATTTACAAACCGATATTGCCTAACATGTGTAATAACATTAATTTTATTTTCACATAATCCACATAAAAATGTTACGAAAATCTTATTATATTTTACTTTTGAATAGGTCTATTATGCATATTATAACATAGGCAATATTGGCTTGAATAAATAAAATTATTTGAAACTCAGAATGATGGAGCAAAATATTTTAAATATGTCTTATCTGCTTTTACTAGAAAACATATTACACAAAAATTAGTGTCTGAATTTTCTGCAAAAAGAACTTAGTTAATTTAAGTAATTTGGATTAATATGTCATGGCCAAGATGTTATCTGGCCCCGTATTAGCCTATTCAGTATATTAATGATAAATTACAGGTGAATCAATTTTATATCTAGGCATATAATGGTAAAATCAACTATTCATGGTTAGGCCTGTAAGATGGAGCATTATGTTCAAGCTTGGAGCCCTTACCTGTAGCTATATAGCCTATCATACATTAGAGAAGATGCAGGCTAGAGCGACAAAGTATCTGTAAAATGCCCAGCTAATTTATAACAATTTATTTAATAAATTTATAGAAATATAAATTTAGAAAATTTAAATAA
Organism: Enchytraeus crypticus; assembly: GCA_905160935.1. Taxonomy (NCBI): domain Eukaryota; kingdom Metazoa; phylum Annelida; class Clitellata; order Enchytraeida; family Enchytraeidae; genus Enchytraeus; species Enchytraeus crypticus. Next base: position 211,315 of record CAJHZI010000706.1, on the reverse strand, counting down.
TGAGTTAGTTGGTTACTCTCTTTTGGTTAATGTGCTTGCGCAATGTCGTTATTAAACTATGTATTTGTGTTAGTTAAGTGTTTTAGTGTTTGTGTTAGTTGATTGTTTTATGGAGTTTTAGACAAGGGTGTAATTTTTGCTTTCAGTACTGTGTGTTATAACTTTTCTATGTTTTCTTTTGCAAAAAAAACTCGTAGCTGTTAACAGTGTACCTGTCCAAGGGGCGTGGTTGAATCTGCTGATCTGATTAATAACAAAAAATCAAAATATAGGGACAACAATAAATATTTAAAAAATCAAAAATAGACTGGACAGGCAGTTTATCTGCCTACCAGTGTATCGCAGAACATCCTAATACCGCAATGTCACTTAATGGTTAGAAATTACGCATTTAAAATTTTATTATGATACATTAATTTATAGGTGTAACCTTTTGAATAATATTATGCCTGTATAGAGAAAGGTAATTGGAAAAAAGATCCAGCTAAAATCTACAATGCTAATTTTCAGACTGTTTGACAAGTATAGTATTTAACTTGATCCCTTTACCTATATAGCCTGTTTGAAGACTTCATGCTACATAACGTTTCGGATATTATACAAATATGTTGCGCAAACTAATCCCTGGTGTAGTGACTTCCTGAAATATTTTCTATGTAAGATTGCGTTAAAACGATGAATAAGAATTAGCGACATTTAAGGATAAAATTTATCATGACTAACATTCTGCTTTAGAATAATGTGAAATTACTGGAGATAGCTTCAATTTGTAGACTATTATATTTTAAATACAATCTTCAGTCACATCATATTTTGTCCGTGTAAAAATATAATTTATGAACAATTGTTTTATGAATTTTGATTCTGTCATGATCAGTGTTTTTTATGTATTTCTAGGATCATCAACTGGAACATCAGACTCGAGCAGTGATGATTTTTCTGTAACTGGCTCTGTAACGACATTTGACCTTCCCAACTCAACATATTTGGAAATCACAAACTCTGATTTGACATTCTCAGATCAGCTGACCAATCATACCACAGTATTCAATGAAACCGGATATGATTGGACGAGCACAACATTTCGTCCAGCCAATGAGACTTATCCAATCAGTGACCTAACAATTGGCTTATCATGCGGATCGGCTTTGTTTTTATTTACTTCTGTGATCATATCAGCAATACTGATAAGATATCTACGAAAAAAGATGAGGAAAGAAAAGGAACCTTCAGTTCGATGCCTAACATGTAAGTTTTTTGGAATTTCATTTAAATTGAATTAAATGTAGTCACAGTCGTATGAAAATTATTGTAGAGATTACCAGTATGATTTTATTACTAAACACCTTTATTGATATTGTTGTTATGGTGCTGCTATTTGTTATTGCTGCCCTATTTTACATACTACGACTGATACTTTAGTTGTTTGCTGTGTTACTTCTATAGCCTAACTGTAGATGTGTTCACTGGATATATTAATGCTTAATACTATAACATTGCTTCATTCATCTGGTAAGTAATTAAGTTGTTGATGATATAAATATAGGAATTCCATTGAATAAATTTCAATTAAGTATAACTAAGGTTATTGGATCATTTCCAAGATCAGTTGTTCAGAGGTGCTAAACTTGTAGAATTGTTATCAGATCAGTGAGTAACCTTTTGAAAAAACAATTTTGCTCCTGGAGCGAACGAGGTGCTCGGCCCCCATTTCACTTGCTATGATCATAAATAAATCGCAAAGTTAGACATTTGACTACATTGGCCTAGACATTACCAGCGATGTATTTTTGCAAGGACAAGTCTTTGTGTGTCTTTTGTCGCTATCAAGAACATAAAAACTCTTTTGCCTTTGGAGTGACGGAGGTTTTCAGTCCCCGTTATTTTAATGATTGTGTAGTTAAAATATTTTATTAAGTAATGACAAGTTTTATGTAATGATTAAATATTATTTATGACATTAACACATGTTCCACATGTTCAACATTATTAAGCCTCTCCTTTATTCTATGTAAAAGATAGGCTAATACAATATTATTTAGTAATATTGTAGTTGAGTTTGCATTCACTTAATTGAATGTAAATTTTGAAAGTTTCTCTTTCATTTTACTTTTTGTCTGTAGTATACGACAGCTTGGCGAGCGATCATTCACCGGTTATCATTAAATCAGTGAATATTCACTCAAAATATTCCCTGCACAACAATGCCTCGTTGAAGAACTGCAGCGCTGGAGAGATGAATCACTCTTTCATCAGCAGGTACTGATTACTAAGCTGATATGAATCACTCTTTCATCAGCAGGTACTGATTACTAAGCTGATGTGAATCACTCTTTCATCAGCAGGTACTGTATACTCATTTGCGTCGAATAATCGTATTCATGCATGTCTATTTTGTTTGCCATGTACTGAGAGGGAGGGAATGGTTTGCTGAAAGAGGTAATTGAGGGAAGCGTGGAAGGAAAATGGGTAGAGGAAGACTGAGACTTTGATGCTTGATGAATTGAACACATGTTCATATGTTGATTTGAAAAGAATAACAGAGGGTAGAAGTATGTGGAGGAGTTACATTCTATGGACCTGCCAATAGGCAGTGCAATGAAAAAGAAAATCACTTAAACAAACTAGCTGCTCTTCTCTGCTGAATTCATAATGTAAGGTGAGAGTTAAATTAATCAAAATGAAACTGAGATTTTTTAATTTAATACAATCTTATTGTATTAAATTAAAAAATCTCAGTTTCATTTTGATTAATTTAACTCTCACCTTACATTTTACAATCAAAATGAAACTGAGATTTTTTAATTTAATACAATCTTATTGTATTAAATTAAAAAATCTCAGTTTCATTTTGATTAATTTAACTCTCACCTTACATTATGAATTCAACCTCACCTCTACCTTTTTGTCAATTTTCAGTAGTCAACCCCTCCCCCCTATATGTTGATGATGCAGAATACAAATAACCCTTTAAGAATTTAACTTTTATTTCAGCTGTTCAGAGGTTGAGGGAGTTTCTAAATGCCAGGAGATTTATCAGCTGAAATCATTGAGTGATATTGGCCACTCTTACAACAGAGACAGCTGTAGCCCTTTATCCGAGGTTAGTCTTTATGGATATCCATATTTATTACAAAATAAACATTGCAATAAACAAGCAATAGACACTTATATTAATGAATAGTTATGTCAGAGATAATTGATTTATTGTTTCTAAAAAATAATAGTTAATTTAAAGTGCACAATAACTTAGGTTTATCCTAACTGTAACTTAAATTCAATGTAATATAAAAATTGACAGATTTAATAATGCTTCTCATTTATTTTCATTTTATTATTCCATTTTTTCATTCTTTCTTTTCAAATTTAATTTCAGTTCCTTTGAAAATACAGAATAGAAACAATTTTATATTCCTGGCTATCTTGAAAAAGATTTGATGTATATTTATGTTCATCGTTTACTTTCCAATCGTTTATATGGTGCGTTACATTTTGAAAAGTCGAAACATTTGTTTCAGTTTATTTATCGTTGTTTGGCGTTTAACAGATATTGGATTCAGATGGTAATTCGTTTACTCTGCGGCCAACAAAACTTGCCTGTCATGCAGATAGTGGTAATTGTCTGCTTATAATTCAGTCAATGAAGAATTTTTTGTCCTGTTCCTCGTTATAAATCAATGTCAGGGACATCATTGTTAGGTTACGTAATTGTTAAATGTTAAACAATCTAATGAGCAGTTGTTCTTACTCAGAATCCTGAATGTGCCAACATCGTATTGGGTGGTTTTATCTGCATTGCTGTGTCACTTGATGTAAATTATTAAACACGTGTTACTTAAATGATCATCCATAGTGATATCTGGTACTTTTAATATCGCATATTTAAAATGGTTTTGTGATTTTATTGTTCTATATACCGAGCCAGTGAACGTTAACTATTTTACTCTTTGATGAAATCACCTGAGAATTGAACCCCGACCTTAGGTGAAGCTACTTAAAACTGCCTGTTATCCGACTATTTGCATACTGAGCTATGAGCATTCTGTGTATTGTGGTACCAGTTATTTTAGTATCAGTTGTATTAATGTATTATAATTGTCAGTTGTTGCTCAAACTTCTATGCCCTCTACTTATATGTACATATATGTAACGTCTATATTCATTATTATATATTAGAAATTCTCATCTATCATTTACGGCTGAAAGGTCTGTTGTAATCTGTTTTTAGAAAGTGTGTGAGAGAGATATAGAAACAGGGTTGAAGATAACTATTTCATGTTACTTGATTACTTGATACTGTGTTGCAGCTTATTCTGGTAAAGAAAACAGAGGGAGGAGTTATACTGAAGAAGCTGCTCAAACATATCTTCCTGGTCTAACAGACGTCTCGTTAGAAAAGGTTTCTAGGTTTTACTTCACATAATGACGATCGGTTAAACAGGATTGTTTTCTCAGGGAATGACGCCCCTGCACTGTAAATGTTAGTCAAAGCTGAGGAAGGCATAGGGGGCCCACCTCGTCATAAGCAGGACCTGCCAGTAGTCAGTGCACTAACAGCTAATAGAGAAAGAGAGAGATATGACAATCAATTAATTTATAAATCAATCAATATCAGGCACTCAGTTAATGAGTAAGTGTATCGGTAAATCACCACTGTTTAACGTGATTCGTGGATTTATTGACTGATTGATTAATAGGTTAAACTGTTTTTTTTTGCAGGTGATGTCAAATGTAAGACGTATAAATCGCCTAAGCTCCTCCACTGCGACAGTAATAGCAGCTCTCAAAGTGTCTGAATCTAGCATAAGCTCTTCCCACCCTCCACTTTCTCTCCCTCTCTTCTCTACCTCTTCCAACTCCCTCTCTCTGACTCCCTCTACCTCCACATCTTGTTGTGGTCAGGGGGCCAAGGCAAAGAATTTGAGTGACGCAGTGATTGTGTACCAAGAACGTTCAACGGTGTAGTAAATAAGTTGAATTGCTGCACCGATATGTCTGTGATATTATCTTGTTTTTGTTTAAGCTTATCTGCATGCTGAATAATTATTATTGTGTAAAATTATTTGTATTTAGTTGAAGTTGAAATATTGTTTATGGTGTTTAGCACAATCCTGCATTATTCTTTTATTCTTAAGGATATTATTATTATTAATTTTATATCTCACTTGCTCTCACTCTATCTTTCTCTCTGTCTCTCTCTCTTTCTCTGACTCTCTCTCACTAGTTCAGTCTAGTGACAGATCCAAGGCACATATTCTTACTCAGGTTATTGTTACTTTCATTTATGAGCATCAATATTAACAACGAATGGATCCTACTTGAAGGATTAAGCTTTGTGCATTTATCTTTACATGTATCCTATTGCCTGTAACACTTACTGGGATTATATTACATTTGCTTTCCATATTGTCTACGTAAGTCGTATCTTAAATATTTACATTGGTTATTGGTGGATCAGTTTTAAAGTTTTCCAATACAACATGTTTTTTATTACTTAAATGTGTAAGTAAATTATAGTAATTTGTGTGTAAAATATATTTCTTTTTTGATTGATATATAAGTAGGTAAATAGTAGTATTAAGTAATTTTATGTTACACTTTACTGAGTTGAGTGATGTCCTATGAGTTAAAACCCATGCATCAGAGAGCAAAATATGAGACATAGGCCAACACTGAACTGGTATATGGATAATTCACTCTATTCATTTACTCGTCAAATTAATAGTGCTAGATATCATTATCATGGATTACTTTAAAGTGTGCTCAATTGTATATTATCTTGCATATCTATTCTTAGTATTATATATTTTGCATGTAAGATATATATTCTTGTTGATATTTAACCAGGATATTTTCTATGAACTGTTTTAATTTGAGTATAATTTAAATTCTTATTTTATTCAAATCGAATACGTTAATATGTAAGTACATTAACATGTAAGTAGTTTACATTCCATAATTGGTGTAATTTAAATAACGATTTTGAATTAGTTGTGTAACTCTCCAAAATGAAACCAACATATCTCAGCAATAGGTCATTTAGGCCTATTGCTGAAGGTCATGTAGGCCTATAAGCTCCTTGCAGAGAATGTAGGCCTATATACTTGAGGTCATGCAGGCCTATAGACTGGAGGTCATGTGGGCCTTTAGGCTTAAGGTCATGTAGGCCTATAGATTGGAGGTCATGTAGGCCTATAGGCTTAAGGTCATGTAGGCCTATAGACTGGAGGTCATGTAGGCCTATAGGCTAAAGGTCATGCAGGCCTATAGACTTTAGATCATGTAGCCCTATCTAGGCAAATAGGAGATCATGTAGGTCATTTAGTCTGTAAAGCTTATGTGGGTCTATTGCCTTAAGGCAAACCAACTGAGTGAACTTATTCCACGCATACTATTTAGTATAGATACACATTTTTAATAACTATTTTATAATTCTGTAAATATTGTTTGTTTAGTTATGTATAACTGTTAGACTTGTTTACTGATAAATGTGTGATTCTGTTGAAAGCTGTGATAGCTAGCGTCCGCAGTAGTCTAATGGTTTGAAGAATTTAATTAGTTATTCAATAGTATTTCTGAAATATTTTCATCTGAGGCCTACCTCTTTCAATGAATATTCATTCCGAATCAGATTCTGTTGTTTATTTACTAGCTCTCATCTCTCTTTCTTTCTCTCCCTCTCTCTCTCTCTCTCTCTCTCTCTCTCTCTCTAAATACTGGTGGTAATCAATCAATGAATCATTTACTCAATCAAAATATTTTTTCTCTTCTGTACTCTGCCTTCTAGATACTGCAGTAATAAAATAAATCAATCAATCAGCCGTTCAGTGAGTTAATTAGACAATCAGGCTGTTATTATTGTTTGCCTGGTTATCATTAGATATCAACATACCTGTACAACCAGTAATCAGCAGAAGATCTCTAGTTGACTTTACTTATTACTGTCTCGCAATTGTCATTGGACTCTTAATGTGTTAATAAATAAATATTGAAATAATAAATACTATTGAATTTTACATTATCAACTCACACTATACTGAAAGATCATTCATGATGATATCGGGCATTTTTAATATCATAGACTATGTTTAAATCTTTATAGGCAGTTGAGTTAATTATACGTATAACCTGTCCTATGATCACCTGTTCAATGTGATTTTACTCTCTGTTGGTCTCAGCCGAGAATCGATCCCACGACCTTTGGGATATATCATTAAAAATTGGTAAAGCAATCTGACTCTGAGGTGCTTATCATTCATGAACAGGATTATGCATTCACAGGCAGAGCTTTGAACGACGCTGTTCACTTCTTTAGTTCCAGAACATGGACCCTATATCAATCGTTGTGATTGAACGGAATACAGCTTGCTAAAGGCTGGCATCGATCGCGGCACTTATCTGTTGCTCATATCGAAGACTTTTTGATCTAGATGAAGCGTCTACATCTTACTTTAAGATGACTATTATTACATAATAATAGTAATAATAATAATAATAATAATAATAATAATAAACGTTTAATCTGAAAGACTTTCTGCTACCTGCTTCCTCTTATTAATAACTGTTCTCTACGATTGTTGTCCATATTTTTGTTGTTTGCAATATGTACGATTTTTGTACTTACGAATTATTGTTGTTGTTCCTACTGCAGTATATACATAGTTAATAGACTTGACGTAGGCACATCTTTACGTTGTGTACTCATATACATTTGTTTGTCTCTATTCTTGGCACGTGTGTGTAGAAAGTATCTGATTTGATTAGGAACATCTGTATCAATTCATTACTTGCTTTGTATGATTTAACTGTAGATGTGCTATTGTTTTTGAATAATGAAATAATTAAATACAGCTATAAAGCTAAGTTTAACGTCTTTTTCTGTACGTAAAGGAAGGGTTGGTCCGGCCGAGATTCTAACCGATGACCTCCAATCAGCTGGCTTTAGGCAAGTTTGATACCTCTTCTGCCATTGAACGGGTATTGTAATGTTGTAAATATTCTATGTTTAAATTAAGTTCCATTCGATGTTTATGATCTTAAAGTTAAAAGAGGATTCACCATTGGCTAGATATGATGCTAGAGTATAGGTATGATACTATAGGCTAGGTATGATTCTATAGGATAGGTGTGATACTACAGGCTAGATGTGATACTATAGGCTATGTATGATACTATAGGCTAGATATGATACTGTAGGCTAGGTGTGCTATACTCTACGTATGTTGCATAAAAGTAGGACATTAATCAGATGTAAGATATATGAAGGTATGGGCAGCTTTTAGCCTTATCGCTGTGAAGCACTTTACTGCATTGTAAAATAATATTCTTGGACTGGTTTTCTTGAATTTGGAATATATACCATTTTGGACCTTCTCTTTGCTCACCGCGGTTTGGATTTGGCTCAAGAGTGCTGGATGTTGTCATGGATGACGGTAGTACTCTAATTGATTTTATGTTAACTGTGTACTAGCTACATTGGTGTCTTTTTATGTTTTTTCTCATTTTTATATTATTGGAATTTTTGCAGATTTCTACCACGATATTTAAGTCAAAATTTATAAAATGTTGGTAATTGCAACTAATAGTCTTTGCTACATCTAATTCTAAACACGTTTATTTAGAAGGTAAAATGAATATAGAAATCTGTAGTTTAAACATATTGCGACCCGTCTTTAAAAATCCAGACCATGAACCTCTGTATACATATAGAAAATAATTATTCCTCTCTTTGAGTTCGCTTCCATTTTACCGTCGTTTAGATTTCTTGTGTAATTCTAATCGCCTACTTTAAGTTTTGTCAACCTTTATAAAATGAGAGCACAGGGTTTGACGTCAGTTTTCTCATCTGATAATGATTACAGCGGGCAATCATTGATAGGTTAAGTGCATCAATGTATTTATGCTGAACTAGTAATTGTGCCACTGACCTGGTTATTCGAAGTCTACAACGAATTGTGTAAACGACTGCATGTAAATATCAATCAATCATTGAATCAATCAATCATCCAGTTACTTGTACTGTAGACTCTCTTAAAATTCGACAAGTTAAATAACAATTTTACCTGAAATTGATCCAGTAATTAACTTTAAATATTGTAGTCTGTGTCCAGTTGAATTCTGCCTTATGTCACTTTTTTCCTAGGCCTATAATCAGTTTAACATGTTCTACCTGTGTGATCGTGCAATGCTCAACCCTGGAATCGATTTGATTCTATTTTCTGACTAACAATTGCATTTATATTTTTGCATGTGTAGTAGATTATCCACAGTAGATTGTTTAATGATTTATGTATTCATGCATGTAGTAAGGTTGAACTAGTTGATCTTGTTGAATTCTTCCTGGTTTAGGTTCTGCCAATGTGCTGCTATCCGAGTTATTGACTACATTTCATTATTATATATAAATGTGTGGTCGTAAATTTGAGGTGTTTAATTGTGCCGCTCTTTCATCTTCTGTCTGTAAAGATGTTAGATTAAGTTAGCCCTGTTTGCTACCTCGAGGAATAATTAAATGTTATCAAAGCCTGCGATTAGACTCTGATAGATTCTCTTTCTCTTAGTGCACTGCCTACTGGCAGGTCCATGGTATATAACGCCTCCACTCTTCTCTGTCTTCCGCTTTCCTCTTCATTTCCACATAGGAGTGGGTCTTTAAATCATCTAACATACCTAATCTCGGCCTGCCTCTGACTCTTTTTCCTTCAATTCTACCTTCTACGACCTCTATTAATAGACCTTCCCCCTTAGAATGTGTCCTATCCAACTCTTCTTCCTATTTCTTAATGCATTCAATCTGTTAGATTATCTCCCCTAATCCCTAATTATCATGCACGCAAACATACTTCAGCCATCTATTCTTATCCGAAAATTAATCCAATTTTTAATTATGAAATCGTTTTAAAATATGATGTTTGTAAAATTATCACATTTTACTAATAGTTACGACTTTTTCATCAGATTTACCGATTTAAATATATAAATATTACATATTAAGATGGTAGCTCTAATTCCGCAACTTCATTTTTCAGATGATTTTTCGCGGTATTTTCTAATTGTTAACGGGTATCTTAAAAGAAGATTTGATTTAAACTGTCCATTTATAATCCCATCATAATATTGTCTTATGAGGCAGTAATAATTTGTCAGGTTAATTAATCATTCAATTAATCTTTGTAGTGTTCTAATCAACCATTGAGATCGGAATTTTACTGATTGAATTATGAACTAAACAGATTATTGATCATTATTCAAATGATCAATCAATCAATCGAGTAATCGATCAAACTATCGAATAATCAAACAATCTAATAATCAAACAATCTAATAATCAAACAATCGATTAATCAATCAATCGATTAATCAATCGAGCAATCAATCAATCGATTAATCGACAATCGAATAATCAAACTGTCGAAGTGTTAAACGATCGGATAGTAAAATACGTAGTAGTCAAAGCCACCTAATTTAACCACTATTGATTTTTCTTGGATATTATTGGTGATTTCATCGCTGTTTTATTATCTTTGCTTGACAAATTCGTATTTCTGTTATTTTGTTGTTTGTTTGTCCTCTAATTAGTCGCAAACACTGAGTGAGAGTTTTCGGAGATAGATGCGAGAAAGGTGTGTTGGGGACTTTGATAGAATTCGACGAGATCTGTATACATTCCTAATTCATGTTGTACAAAGCTATAAACATGATAGAACATGATACCTAGTGCTAATAGAACACCTAATGGTGGCAGCGTAATCATTTCTTTTAGTGTAGCCTATACGAACTGATGCTCGATGAGAAAATCTCACCTCTAATCCAAGCAATGAACAGAAGACAAAAGATGTCCATATTTTTTATAACTTGGTTGTCTATGTGCCTAAGATATATGACTCATATTAAAATCGTTATTAAATCATTATCAACTCATATTAAATCGTTAAAAGTTGACTGACCTACTAGTCAATCAACTAGTAATATGATACTAGTAATGTGTTATCATGTTATTGATAACATGTTTGCCTGATAAGCGGATTGCCATAGGTTCAAATTTTAGCCGGCATTGTTGTATTAATGAAGCAAGCTTAACGCCGTCTCTTTCTGAACACTAATAACCTTTCTTATACAACTGAGAAAGATTTAATTGTAAAAGCTAAGGTTAACGTCAGTTTCCTCACCCGAATGCGATGTCAGTGACGGGCGAGCCCAGGATTTGAATTCCGCACATACTGATCCGCGATCGAGTATCTTACCGACGTCGCCACTGGCTCCAGCCAGTATAATACTGAACACGACTTGTTAAAGCTTCAGGGCAATTACAATATATTTATTACACGATTATGCTCGCTTGTTAGTTATTTCTGCATAGTGATAGTCGTAGTCTATTGTATTGTTTGTTTCTTTGCCTCGATATTTACTTTTAGAATTGCCAATAAAAACTGTGCATTATTGAGTATGGGTTGATATTGTCGTACTATATTATTATCTTTATCTTTTAATGGAAGCGATGCTACCCATGTTATGTCCGGGTTGTTTGAAAAATAGACCAACCGGTAACTGCACGTGTCATAGAAGCGAATAAAACACTAAGATCCAAACCAACGGCAGAAAAGGCATTCGGTTTGTGAGCGCCTAGTCTCCAGAAATTGCTACAAGATTTTACAAAACGAATAGATTGACTGTATAGAAGCGAATAAAACACTAAGATCCAAACCAACGGCAGAAAAGGCATTCGGTTTGTGAGCGCCTAGTCTCCAGAAATTGCTACAAGATTTTACAAAACGAATAGATTGACTGTATCTGTAGAATAAATTATCAAGGAAAACACAACAATGCACGCTATATAATAATCTCCGTTTAATCTCAACAAGTCAAGAGTTTAAGAGAATAGCAGAAGTCACGTGATTACAGTGAAATACATAAAAGAATCACAATACAAATCCATCTGTATGATTAGACAGGTGAATAATCAATGACACTCTAATACAAATCTTACCTGTATGATTAGACAGGTGAATAATCAGTGACAACCCTACCCTTACACATTTCCATTCTACACTTACATGTGCAACCAAAGAGTTAGGATAAATCAGAAAGATTCAGATATCTGTTGAAAGGGCCAATACAAAAATGTCACGTTTAGCTCTATAAAATGCATATAGACTCTGCAATCTGACAGTAGCTAAATCAGAACCTTTGCTATCAGAAGTAAACATAGAAGTCTTAGCGCGCAACTTTAAAGCGATCATAAAGCATAATTGGCAATCGACATAGGCAATGTTTAAAAAGCGAACAATGCAGCGAAACTACAGAACATTTAACCACATAGTTAAGCCTCTTCAGTGAAACAAGTCAACAAAGCAAATATCACAATCACATAAAGTATTACCGTCGTTCAGGTTAATATCGTGAACTCTGCAAGTCTTAAAACCCGATGAACAACTAAATCAGACTCTACAAAACAATACAAATCTCTCACTACTCAGCTTAATCGGATCAGTATGTGCGGGGTTCAAATCCTAGGCTCGCCCGTCACTGTCATCGCTTTCGAGTGAGGAAACTGATGTTATCATTAGCTTTAGCTTGTAATGTGTGGTTGCCCTAAGAGAGCAGAAATAGACACGTCGACTACCTGGAGGCAGCAAGGGGTGCCCAGACACAATCATAAGATAGTCGTGTGATCGTCATCAAAGCGATGAGTGATTGGAATAAATCCTCTGTTACAACTGACACTGAGAGGTCTAGAATAAAAGACGGTGACACATTGGATAAGAGGCCCAGTGCGGGTGAAAGAGTGTAGAGTTCAAAAGCAGAGCCAACGCAACCAAGCAATGCTATATATGGTAAACGAGAAGCTAAATTCAGCGTATTATTGATTGATTAGTTATTATCGCTCAATTGATTGATTGATTAATAAGGACTAAAATTATGAACATTGAATGTTGAACAACTGTACAGACTATTATATAAAAAAGTCTCACACCTGATGCTTTACAACAAAGTCTCGTACACAAGTCGCCTATGATAGACTATAATGTGATACAGTCGTGAAACAAGCTCAGTTTCAATCAATTCTAAATCAACAATAAGTCAATACATTAATTGTACCGATTGGGAGGCTGCATCGACAGCAATCTTGCCTGAGAAGCAGGAGGACATCGGTTCAAATCACAACCAAAACGTCACTGACAGCATGCCTTAAGATACGGAAACAGACGTTAAACCTAATTTAGTGACTAACAATAGCATTTATATGTCTGCATGTGTAGTAGATTATCCACAGTAGATTGTTTGATGATTTAAACAGTAAAACAGTAACAGTTCAATGAGTAAATCTGCTCGTCAAAGGCGGCAAATAGAAATTAGTAGTACCCACCAATAGCAACTGATATTGCACTTGCGAATCGACTAAGGCAGAAACAGGGAAGGCAATGGGAATAAGCTTCAGAGGTCAACTTTTCTTGTAGAGAATATATTGTAACAGGAATGTAATATCACAATACGTTAGTACTAAATTAACATTGCTAAATTTAGAACTTCTGAATACTACAACAATGCAGTCAGTCACGGACCCGTCATCAAACTGTTTAGAGATAAAAAGATATAAGCATATTTAAGAATATCATTTTGCATTTAACAATTACTACCGCGCATCCCTGACATCATCCTTCAATAAAGAAACTAAACCTTATTACTATTATTATTATTATTATAAAATCAACAGCGTCATCATGATAACAGATATACATTATAATCAAAATTCATAGCCAGAAATAGAAATACACAAATAGGTAGCAGTAGAAACTAGAGCATAAGCTAATAGATTGGAATGAGCAGTTCTAATACAATAGAGTAGCATAAATCAGGGCCTACGTGATAATAAGAACTACAGCATTAGTCTGATGTTTACATAGTAAAATACATGACCTTAGTACCAGTTATATCAGAATTATATCAAATCTAGGTGATTTTAATAGCTCCATATCATCTGACGTCCCTGACATTGTAGCTAGAAATAATAGACAGTAGTCAATTAAATATTTACTAATTAACACCTAGATAGTTAGTAATCCGATAGAATTAATTGACACTTATTGAGGCTAATAAATTACATTTGTTGCAATTGTCACAAATCACAATCGAATATAAACGTACAAACTTAATTGAAACTGGTATATTGAGAAGAGCAAATTATCGCCAACGTTATTGTTGAACTAAGTAAAGACTACAACTTGTGACTTGATGAGTGAACTATAAACACGAGTCACACAGGTAAGTCTTCCGTTGATTAAGATAGCGAGCAGAAAATAACCATTGGTTGAAAAATACGAAAGAACGCATATCTCATATCAACAAAGTACAATCACTTTGCATTTAAATAGGAATACACTGTAATACGATTTACTGATACAAGTCTTTAGTGTGTCACACACAAATGTCCATGATCACTGATTGATTGTATATATATACATGTATATATATATATATATATATATACTATATATATATATATAATATATATATATATATATATATATATACCATAATATATATGTATATATGATTATTTATATATACGACTTTATATATGTACGACTTTATAATTACAACAGATTGTCTTTAATCCAAGCTATTGTAATCTAATACTACACATACAGTATATAAAACCAAAGGTTTTATAAATATATGTACGGCTATTTATCATAATATAATTAATTATACACGTATATGTCCAATATCATGGCAATATTGTACCCTTCGCACAACTGTTTCGCTAAAATTTGAAGCCCTTGATCTGACACAAAGGCTTCCCTTAAAACACAATTTCACATCTGTCAAAGTGACGAGAAATCTTTGAAGTCTTTCAACACAGGCAAGGCTGTTATCATATATTATCATTATTCACAACTTAAGTAAAATTAAACATCAATGATTGTTATTTTAAAACCCTTATTTTATGCAGTTAATATTTCATCAAGATTAGCATACACAAGCTCATAAAATAAACATATTTATAGATCTAGAAAGTCATCACATCTTACAGTCAACAAATAAGAAGCAAATAGTACACATAGGCGATCACAATTTGAAAATATATGACAGAATCAAGAACAAAATGAACTAAGTTCAAATCAAGATCACACCAAGGTCATATCAGAATCCGAAAAAAGTCCTAGCCAAGGTCATACCAATTAGACAAAGACAAAGCCAAGGTTATAACAATCAGACCAAGACAAAGCCAAGGTCATACCAATCAGACTAGATCAAGACAAAGCCAAGGTCATACCAATTAGACCAAGACAAAGCCAAGGTCATACCAATTAGACCAAGACAAAGCCAAGGTCATACCAATCAGACCAAGACAAAGCCAAGGTCATACCACTCAGACCAAGACAAAGCCAAGGTCATACCAATCAGACCAAGACAAAGCCAAGGTCATACCAATCAGACCAAGACAAAGCTAAGGTCATACCAATCAGACCGTGACAAAGCCAAAGTCAGATCAGAATGAAATCACGGCCAGCCAAGATAGCAGCATATCAACAGAGAGAGAGAAAAAGAGAGAGAAAGAAAGCAAGAGGAAGAAAGAGAAAAAGAGAGAGAGAGTAAGTAAGAGAGAGAGAGAGAGAGACAGTAGGAAGAGAGGAGGAAGAGAGAGAGAAAGCAAGAGGAAGAGAGAGAGAAAGAGAGAGAGATCTAGAGGGGAGTAGAGTTGGAGCAATGATGGAGAGAGCGAGGGTAGATGCCCATGTCTACGTAATCGTTGAGAACCTGAGCAGAACAACAACAACAACATGTAATCTATGGTCAGCCACATCAGCTATAGGTAATCTATCACTGTGGTCCAGTTGGACTAAACTCTTTAAGATAAGATAAAACAAGATAAATTATGATAAGATAAGAATAGTTAAGATTAAATGTTAACATAAGTTAAAAGATAATTTTGAATAAGGTAAGTTCAGATAATGTAAGATATATAACTGGCTGGAGCCAGTGGCGTGTAGGTAATGTATTCGACCGTGGATCAGTATGTGCGGGGTTTAAATCCTGGGCTCCTCCGTCACTGATATCGCCTTCGAGTGAGGAAACAGACGTTAACATTACGTTTAGCTTAGTTCTTTTTAAATTATGGTAATCTACTTTTTGACAATCTATTTCCTGTTCAGACTGAGAAGCCAGTAGTATCACGCGCGGTTGATGAAATGAAATGTTGAACTCCATAATACTGCACTGAGCTGCACTGTATTGCACGGTCATCATCATCATCATCATCTTCCCTTAAATACCAGTTTAACTAGGGTTGAAATACCAAATAGACCTTCTCCGTTCCTCTCTGTCCCACACTGTATCATCAATCAATCCCCTATTACATATCCCTCTTAATAAAGCCGCATCCCACGTCATCTTTGGCCTACCTCTCTCTAACATAACTTTCATCTTATCCCTCCAAACCCTCTTCACTAAGTACTCATCTGCCTCCCTCACTATATGACCATACCATCTCAATCTAGACAGAGCCAACCTATCCCCAATCCCCTCATTCAAGTTCATTCATTGCGCTATTGAATGTCTCAATAGCGCTTTGGTTAGAGGTGTAGATAACGTCATGAAATTTTTATGACAGATCCTGAAGTGAATTGAACCCTCGTGGGTTCGAATCCCAGCCGCGCTGATCTGAGAGTAAAATCTCGGACATTCACTGGACTGGCTATACGGAAAATGGACAAAATTGCCTAAAGGTTTAAACATGTGGTATTAAAAGTGATAGATATCAACGTAGTTGATCATTTCACTATAAGGTGTGTTATTATTATTCTCATATATTCAAATTGTATCCTACTGTATTGTACTGTATTGTATTGTAAAGTATTGTATCGTACTGTATTGTATTGTACTGTATTGTATTGTACAGGACTGATCATTATACCCTATGATCCAGTAGCTAAGCAGAGAGGACTCACCTGTTTGAGAAGCTCTTTGGTTATATGCGGATGTTCGTAATGGAATCCTGTCGACTCTATCCCAGTCCCATTTACATACAGCGGCTTACTGAGCAACAACTCCTAAAACATACAACACAATTAAATCTACTTAACGACAGTTCCTGCTACATAAAACACCTAATCAAGAGAAGATGACATAAATCTCTAGGCATATCAAATGACAGTGCTACCACTCACTAGTAAATCACAAAAACACTTTGACAGCAGCTTCTCAGTACGTTACATCTCTCTCACGCGCTCTATCAGTATGGTAGGTCTACTACACACATTCCTAACTGATGCATTCAGTCGTGCTCACTAAGAAATACTCTGTAGCTAAGGTGTGGTACCACATGAAAAGGCTAAAGCTTAAAGTTATTATCCTTAACTCAATATATTTCAAATCTGGATTTATTCTGCACTACCTTCTTCTATATTTAAATACAATGATACAAAAGTTGATTAAAAAAAGTTGAAAAGTATCTCAAAGTTGATTAAAATACGAAACAGTCAATTAGTACCTAGAGAACATCTCAGAGAACATGATGCATCAGCATCTGTGTCAGAAAATTCCTTCACAACTGCTAATGTTCAGCCATCACAAAGTTTAACAACTCACACTGCTCACACAAGCACACACACACCCACAAGCACACACACTGCACACTTACCTTATCTAGATAAGGAGTTAGTGGAGTGTTTAGAACGTTATCTCTAGCACAGGCCTCACTCCACGGTACCATGTGCTTCTCATTGATCTCCTCAAGAATCTCATCAAAGTTGTACTGAAGATATCAACACAAAATAACAATATCACGTGATAACATCATAACAATACAACAATATACTAACAATATCACTTTTATAGCATAAAAATGTCAGAGGCAGGTATCAAAATTGGTCGGCACTTAGGAAATAATGCTGTTGTCAGCAGGGCAATTTTAATAGTCCACAGTATCAATCAGTGGAAGTAGAGACTTATAATTTACTAGACTTAAGAGATGCAAGTAAACCTTGGCAAAGTTGGAAGCAAACGACCCCAGATAGTCACACTTGATGTCAAACAGTTCCCCAAGCAGTTGAGCCATCAGTCCCTGGGCTGTGAACACAGTCAACATAACAACATCTTCAAGTGTTTGTTGTTATAACACTCACTCTATGATACATACTTTGATAAATACTTTAAAAAGTGTCCGAAATGTTTATAGCTCTCAACATTCAAAGCACACCATTAAGCAGACAGTAAGATACTAATAAGGGCTATTATAATAATAAGAATAAAGGCTTAACGTCCGTTTCTTCATACAAGGATGATGTCAGGGACGTCCCCCATCACATGTCACCACAAATCAATTCACCCCAAACGATCTGAAAAAACCAGTGCTGAAGAGAAAGAAAAAGATCCCAAAAGATGCCGGTCCGGTGATCAAAACCACAGTCAGGCAAGATAAAAAAGTCTATGGTGGAAAGAGATGTGTTTTCAACCTACAACGGAAAGTGGAAGTAGTAGAACATTGCGAAGATCAGGAGGCAGAGAGTTCCAAACAGTAGGAGCGGAAAAAGAAAATGAAGATCTCTCATCTCTTTGTCTTCTCAGTCCAAAACAAGGCTAGAGAAAGAATCCACAAAAGAATTTTATAGGCGAGTCCTATCCAATGACAGATAAACGAATCCATTCATATAATACTACAGAAATTTCTTGTATTTTTTCTTCATTAACAACTTCTTACACCTCATAAAACACTCGCTCTTTTCTTCATCCTTCAAACCTTTTAATAATAATAAATAATAATAATACAGGTTTAACGTCCGTTTCTTCATACAACGATGATGTCAGGGACGTCCCACTATCACAAGTCACTACAAATCGATTCACCCTATGCGATCTGAAAAACATGTGCTGAAGAGAAAGAAAAATATCCTAAACGGTGCCTGTCCGGTGATCAAAGAACCCGTCAGGAAAGATGAAAAAATTAGAGAAATTTCTTTAAAAGTAACAAAAAGGAACCGGACTGGCGAGAGAACTTAAATCTCCTATTCAAAGAGCCAACAACCCAATTACAGAAAATTAAGAAACAAATACAGAAAAATAGTAACGTGAACGGACTGGTGTCAGACTTGTCAGCGAGATGATAGACATCACCAGTGGCACCTCTGAGGCACAGGTGCCAGGCAGCCCTAGCTACGTCCTCCACGTGCACTGTGTTAGTTCTAAAGTCCTTAGTCCATAGCATCTACACACACATACAAACAAGCATCTACACACACACATACACACACAAACAAGCATCTACACACACACATACACACACATACACATACAAACAAGCATCTACACACATACACATACAAAAAAGCATCCACACACATACATAAATACAAACAAGTGTATAAACACATACACACACATACAAATAAACATCTACACACATACACATTCAAACAAGCATCTGCACACATACACACACACAAACAAGCATCTACACACATACAAACAAGCATCTACACACATACACACACATACAAACAAGCATCTACACATACAGACATATACAAACAAGCATAAAAACACATACACATACAAACAAGTGTATAAACACTGCCATATACCAGAGAGTGTCTTAGTACTAAACTCTCTAGTCCATAGCATCTACACACACATACAAACATCATACAACAAGCAAAACTTTGGTTGGACCACGATATTGTTTGGATGTGAAACATGGACCTTAAGGAAGGAAGATATTAGGAAACTGGAGGCATTGGAAATGCGGATTTGGAGAAGAATGGAGAGGATTAGTTGGACTCAAAAGGTTACAAATGAGGAAGTCCTGGAGAGAGTTGTTACAGATACGCAGTCGATAAATGTATTAAGAAATAGGAAGAAGAGAAGGATAGGACACATTCTAAGGGGGGAAGGTCTATTAAAAGAGGTCATAGAAGGTAGAATGGAAGGAAAAAGAGGCAGGGGCAGGCCGAGATTAGGTATGTTAGATGATTTAAAGACCCACTCATATGTGAAAATGAAGAGGAAGGTGGAAGACAGAGAAGAGTGGAGGCGCTATGTACCATGGACCTGCCAGTAGGCAGTGCACTATGAGAGAGACAACAAGCATACATATAAATTTTAAATTACAAAATTAAGAAAACAGATTGTACATTGCCCATGTTTTCATTGGTACTCAATTAGCAATGTTTAGAACAACCTAGAGACCTTTGAAACACAGCACTTAACAATGCTTATAACAACCTAAAGATCTCTTAAACACAGCACTTAGCAATGCAAGTTGCCTCATCTTCATGAGAGCACACTTGCTTGCTAAGCAGAAGGTTATTAGCTCAAATTCCAACTGAGCCTTCTGTACGATTTCTGATGTTATGTTCAGCTATATTTAAAATTATCTATTTATTTTCCAGTGTAAACAACTGACCTGCATCGTTTCATTCAGATATTTATAGATTCCACCGAGCACAAGTCTGGGAGCTACACACACACACACAGACACACATACACACACATACGCACACACATTAACAGCAATGTCAGTAAATAAAAACAGCCTGTACATGACAGTTAATCCGCTAAGCTAAGGAGAGACAATAATTTTCTGCACCACAGTGCTTTCAGCTGCAGCTAGTTAATTTAAGTAATCATTATTTAGCATCAGAAATTTCTCATATTATATATATAATAATAACTGTAAACAACTATTCTTAGTATAAATACACAATATAAAATTACAATTGTTGTCCAATCTAATATGATGGTAACAAATAATACATTACTATGAGTAAATACAATCCATTACTATTACAATTATAGTATAATAAAATGACCTAACATTAATATCTATTTTACAAATCTTCATTTTCATTCCATCTACAAATTACCATATTCAACGTTATACATTAACAAGTATATAGAAGCCGTCTCTATTTATAGCATCAAACCAGACAAAGAATCAGTAGTAAGAATGAGAATTAATAACAATAATGATAATAATAATAATAATAATAAAATGGGTTAACGTTCGTTTCCTCATCCAGGGATGATGTCAGGGACGTCCCCATAGCACACATCACTACAGATCAATTCACCCAAACCAATCTGCAAACGAAATGTGCTGAGAAGAAGTAAGGTCCTAAACAAAAGCCGGTCTGGTGATCAAAAACGATCAGGGTAGATTGATTATGTCTACGGTAGGAAAAGGTAAGTCTTAATTAAAAGTAAACCTGCTTTATAGTAAAATGATCAACTACGTTGATATCTATCACTTTTAGTCATTCAAATCAAAAATAGATTTAGATCAACGCAAGCAGGGCTAACTGAGGGAGGCTCTGTCACCACGCCCATACACACAGGCAGGTCTTAGTATCACATAGCTGAGGCCGGTGATGTTAGCCAGCTCTTGTTCCACCTCCAGCTTCTGTCTAGCCTGAAGTGTTCTAGGCTCACTGGCGCCACCTCTACATTGTGTGCTCTCATCACCTGCTGCCTTCTACTCAATCAATCAATCTATCTGTCAATCAATCAGTCAGTCAATAAATCAATCAGTCAGTCAGTCAATCAATCAATCAAGCCGTTAATTAATCAATCAGTCAGCCAATCAATCAATCAATCAGTCAGTCAATCAATCAGTCAATCAATTAATCAATCCTTCAGTCAATCAATCTATAAATTAATCAATAAATCAGTCAATCAATTTTAATCAATCTATCAATAATTGTATTTACGCTCATTATCGGAGTATAAATTTACTACTAGCCTACATACTAATGGTATTGATGACTGAGCAGCTGCAGAGAGAATTGCAAAGTAATGAATATTCGTAACGGCTCTATATTATTGCTCTATAGGAAAAGATTTGAATACTAAGGATAGATATATAGATAGGTTTACTACATGTTTGATTACCAAGTCCTAAATCCACGAGTGACTCTATCATATTAACAGAATTACAACTCTGAGTCTTCTTACAAAAGAATGTGTGATACGCTGAATCTAACACTGTAGGAACAATCAGAAAGTAAAACCTTATCAGACACAGATATCAGAGCCGTAGAGATTTCAATGTATCTTGTAACACCCTGTCTAGCCGCTTCCCTAGCACAATTACAGCTCAGCTTGTATATGCCTTCGTGATACACCTGCCAAATCAGTAATTAGAGTTACAAAACAAAGCAATATTAAATCAACATATGTTACAATAGCAACTACGCGAAAAAATAGCTTCATGGTTCTACATATACACAAATCTGAGTAGTCAATCAATCGGACTTAATCAATCAATCAATCACAGATGATTTAATGTAAGCTTCATTGCCAAAAGGCAACAGTTGTCAGGAATATCTCAAACAAGCACTGCAACAACACACGCCAAAGAATCACACGATGCTGACTGAGTATACATATACAAACATCGAAGAAAAAACCAGATCAAAACACTGCAAGTCCATAAACCAAGGCAAAAGGGTCAGAATATTGATCTATGTAGGAAAGAGATGATCAACTATGAAAACATTTAGCACTGTAGCGTTATACATCTATATTTAGATTAATATTCATGAATAGTGTGCAACTTAGTAAAAGTAATCAAAATCGACTCCCACATCAGTTCAATATATCGAAGGCATACCAGTGACAGACGCGTATGGAATCGGAAGATACGAATCCAAAGTAGGCATAATTAATTGTAATATAGTTTATTATTAGTTTTTAATGAGTAGTTCAACTGCAACTTGCCATGTATGACACACAATACTAAGTTAATAAGAGTTTATAACGAAATGAAGTGTAAGTTGGCAGAATTCATTAAGAGCCTAAGCAAATGGATGCAGATAACTGAAACAGAAATGATCAGAGCAACAATAGACAGAGACATATGGAGAAACATGACCATGACCGCTTAGGCTTGGAACAGGCACGGCACTGGAAGAAGAAGAATCGAGTGAAATATTAAGCAACAAATAATGATTAATAATTGGTGAACAGGATTGTTTTCTCAGGGAATGGCACCCCTGCCCAGTAAATGTTAGTTGAAGCTGAGGAAGGCATAGGTTGCCCACCTCGTCAAAGCAGAACCCCCAATAATAATGGTATATCAAAAGGATAAGTGATTTAGAGATCCACTCGTGTGTGGACATGGGGAGAAAGACGGTAGATAGAGATGAGCGAAGGTGTGGAATACCATGGACCTGCCAGTGGGAAGTGCACTAAGAGAGAGAATGATCAACTAATCAGCAGTAAACACTAACAGCCTCTGTCTGGCCGGGCTTGCACTCGGCTGCACAGTTGATGACGTAGTCAAATCTCTCACCCCCCGCCACACTATTATTATCTCCGCCGCTGCTTCCCCCCTCCTCTAACTGGAACACACTGGCAACTGAGCCTGAAATTATTTAGAAAAAACCTTGAATAACTAGAAATGTAGTCTTTAAAAGCAATCAAATGGGTTGTACAAGATGTCAACGTAAGAAAGATCATAAATCACTAAAACAAATGAACAAAAAATAATTATTAATTCATATTAATAAATTTTTTTTAATTATTTTCATATGCAGAGCCAATGCTGGAGATGAGATTTCCAGTTTTCTATCCGGTTTTATTAGATACTATTTTAAGTTTGTCCTTTTTGTGAATAATCACATCATTGCTGTGTATAGCAAGTGACTCACAGATCCAATACACGTTCTACCTTCCAGTCGAACAAAGTAAAACCAATTAAAGACAAATCTCCTAGCCCTCCCCATGTAACGTTAAATGAAAACTAAAGCTCCGAGATTAACAGTCTCACATTTCTACAATATTCTTATCAAAATGTAGTTAGAAAGTACTACACTTAAGCATTCATTGGGGTATAATATAAACCTGTATCACCTACAAGAACCATACAGAAAATGGTCTTCCAATATATTGCACAAATTTTCATGAAATGGCTAAAGCAATAGTAAAATAGGCCCAAGAACTCTTACTTGGATTTATTAGGTTAGCATGCCTGAACTGAACCCTGGACATTGACTCCTGTGAACAAAATAGCAACAGTTAAATATTCATAATTTATTCATATATACAGTGTCTCGTAAAATATTAAGAAATCAAATGCAAAATCAAACCCAGAGTGGAGATGTTATAAAATAGAGCAATTACTCAAAGAAATGCTGTACCTAAACTCAGAGCCCATTTTAATCAGAAAATTGTGACAGTCTCACAACATTTATCATTAACAGTCACCTGTAAGACATCTTAAGTATAAAATGAAGTTCTAAGTAACTAGTCAATAATAATAATAATAATACAGGTTTAACATTCATTTCCTCATCCAGGGATGATGTCAGGGACGTCCCTACAGCACACATCACTACAGATCAATTCACCAAAACCAATCTGCAAAAGAAATCTGCAGAGGAGAAGTAGGGTCCTAAACGAGAGCCAGAAAAAAAAAAAAAAATGGTCAGGGTAGATTGATCATGTCTATGGTGGTTCATTAGTTGTTAAAAAGTCTGATCGACAGCAAGTATTTCACAGATTTTCACTTACTTTATGATCTGGACTGAGCCATCCCATCTGTGGTATGACCTTATCAACTGCTCTAATCTACAAAATAACAATCACTGTCTCAAAAATGTTTCCAGATAAAATTCAGATGTTTTTAGTTAAAATATAAATTCATTTCATTTATTTTATATCTACTCTACTTGAGAGCTATTACAAACTTCAAAGTACGATCACAAAGAATTTAAATATAATTAAACTACAATCATACATTTCTTTACAGAATTATGAATAAAATAGCATGCTTAAATGTTTCCATTTTTAGAATATTTTAGCAATTTAAGGCTTTATAGTACGGTTATACTACGTTATTTGCTAAAATGAAGAAAGCCAATTAAATAAGTATTACATAAAATAATTTCAAAATTACACAAGAAGCATAGTAGGGTTTATTACCATATTGCACAAATCATTCTTCACAAGGTAGTGAACTACATTGCGTCCAATAAAACCCATGCCTGTAAATAGCAAAAATATATTTGAAATCTCACACTTTCTATTTACAAACACTCAATCAAAAATTACACACTTATTTTGCTATCTGGTAGTGGCAACAGAAAAGTCTCTGAACTAATGGAAATAATACTGAATTGCCCGAAAATAGAACGTTAAATTCTTACATGCACATAAAATTTAGTCAGCTCAACAAAAACAATATATGAAATTAATTTTTGATATTAAAGAGTTCAAAAGATTCAAAATGCTGTAAAATTTGATATTTGAAATCTTAACCTATTAAGTTGTTTCTCTTACTTCAGTCAAATTTAGCTGTGTGTGTGTAGAGCTCAGTCTAATGTTCATTCCACATCTTACGTGAACCATGCACCAGTATTATTGTCTCAAATTAATCAAATGTCGGGTCAGGCATTTTAATATTAATACACCCAGTCACTCAGAATTTTTCGGGTCCCCCTGTAATGTATTTATTAGCCTAATAGTATATACTATGGGCCCCTAGCAGGGGATCAAACCTGAGAAAAAATGGGAGCTAGGCGAACTGAGTTCCCCTGTGTTCACCCACTTTAACCACTGAATACTCCAAATAGAAGGTAAATTAAATGAATATCATTTGTAGAGTAAACAAACCTCCAAGAACAAGAACATTAGGTTTTGATATATTTCCATTGTCAGCCATTTTCTTATTCCAAGTAAAACACTGTCTTTAGTTTTCCACTACCTCTATGAATAAGTGTATAACTATCTACGGCGCAGAGTACACTGGAATATATTTAAATAATTAGTTTAATTAAAGAGAAAACAATTGAAATTGAAGCAGTAACAGTCTTTACGACTAGTATTAATTTTAAATTAGCCGAAATTTTATATACAAACTATAATAAATATATCTGATTGCATGTTAGAAGTGAATAAATTAAAATCCTAATATACAGCTTCTTAACATCCCTTGATGACAATATGGGAAACATACAATCCAAAGCATCTTAAAATCTTCATTTCAGAGTTGAATTGCATAAGAAAAAAATCCAGGGTGGTCTAAACTGGATGTCACAATGTCACAATCTTAAAGGATGGCAGATAAGACCGAAATAAATTATCACAACAAAGTGGCTACAGCTTAGGCGATATAGATCTAAAAAGTGATAATTAAAAGTTCCATTAGTACATCTGCATGTATAAACCAATTAGAAACGAACTTGTGCGTGTGTGATATAATTATAAATACACCCATACAAACATATACACACACACATACTCACAAACACACACAAGTATAGATGCATCTTACTTCCAACAGCAAGTTTCTTCCTAACTGGTATCCATATTGACAAAACTGTTATTTATGTTAAAATCAGTCTTGCTTGAACCATTGTCAGTAGATTGTCAGAAATGAAATAAATGCGGTCATCAGTGATAACATTGACTGCTATTTTGGATTCTGGAGTTGAACAATTTCAAGAACATTGTCAGGATCGTCAGAAAAGACTGTCAGTGAAGATGGACGGAAAGATTGTGAATCAACCTGGCTTGATAGACAGAGTATACATAAGAAGTGACAGAGTATGCACCTAATGATGAAAAAAATAAAATATTTTTAATATAAATAATGGGATTCCTGCTTATAGTTTACTTTCTGATCGTTTTTCATCATCACGACACTTCCATAACTAATGAAGTTATGATTAAAGATGACTCAACATTATAAAAACAATTAGAGTGCTACTGTCGCCCATGACAACATCAGGCACAATTGAAACAAAGTGACTCCATGTCGCAGAAAGAAAAAACAGTCCAAATAACGATGCAATTCCAAAATTCAGTCCAAATATATAAAATTATATTGTATTATATTGTATTATATTATATTAGATATATATATATATATATATATATATATATATATATATATATATATATATATATATATATATATATATATATAATCTTATAATCCTGGACCAGTGTTAACTTTATGAAAATCAATCATGTGCAATATTCAGATCAACAAATATCAGTGATACACTCAAATACGTCAGGGGTGGGATAGGTTGGCCCTTTCCCTTCGGAACATATGACCAGTAAAAGTAAATAAATTGAAAAAACAAATTATATAATCAGCAAATCTAAATAAACTTTATTGTCGCTCATAATGAAAACCATAGATCTGAACTATATGACTTTTTCCTAAGGTTAAATTCAGTTGTACTGGTTCACTTAGTAAGAGACAAAGCTCAGAGTTATCAGGTGTCACAAGCAAAGATCTTTAAAATAAGTAGATATGGCATGACTGTTGTTTCAGCGATACTAGTTTTGTTACAAGAGCGACTTGATTTCAAGCATGATCAATTTAATCGTGAGGGTAAACAAAGCCCCGTTGTCATGTGTATTTAATAGTAATTTCTGTAATTTTAGATTTATTTCATGATATTCGGCCTCTAAACGGTTTTAAGATGATGTATTGTTGCGCATTTGGATATACAAATTCCAGAAATCCTGAAACTAAAGAACGGGGAATATCCTTTAAGAGATTTGAAATAAAATTTATCAGAATTCTGCATCGCAAAAATATACATCCAATTAATAGAAATTCATTTCTAATAATTTTTTGTCATGACGATATATTGGATATAGGTCAAAAGCTTTTGCAAATGTTCAAAATCTTCATTATTTTATGCCTTTAAATAACGATCAGCTGATATTGTTTACCCCCGGCTAGCAAAATAAGTTGTTGGCATCACAGCAATTCTTGAACTCAATGTTTAAAATGGTTGAGATTGCCTTTGACACTTCTACGGTTTTTCTTTATTCTACGGTAACAAGTAGTATAGTTAAATTTTAACAGGGACGTCCACACAATGTTAACAACGACGCAAGTTGCGTTGTTTTAAAAGTCATTTTAGAAGAGAGGAAGAAATGAAAAATTGGCTTAATATAAAAATAGTAATAATGATGCATCATTGTACTGTGAATATAAGAATAAGCTTAGTAAATCGGTTGCAGAAAAAATAGAAAAGCCAAGTTAGAATTTGAAAAACAGCTAGCTCGTAATATAAAGTATGATGCAAAGAGTTTTTTTGCCTATGCTAATGCTAACAAAAAGGTTATTAAAAAGATTGGTCCTTTAAGAGATGAATATAACAACATTATAGAAGATAATGAAGATACTGCAAACTATTTTATACGTCAATATTAAATATTTTTCGTCTGTATTTGTGGAAGAAGATTTAGTTAATATGCTAGTACCGGCTAGGATCTTCAAAGGTAACTTTAAATGCTCCTTACATATTATTGAGTTTGATATTGATGATGTTACAAATAAATTAAATTCGCTAAATGTCAATAAAAGTCAAGATCCTGATGAGATTCATGGAAAACTGATTTCGGAGCTAAGAGATGAATTAGCACCAGATCTATTAAACCTACTAAAAGCTTTAATGAAAACAGGGGTGGTTCCTCAAGATTTTAAGAATGCCAATGTTATACCAATACATAAAAAGGGAAATAGGGATAAAGCAGAAAATTATAGGCCTATAAGCTTAACAAGTATAATTGGTAAGACATTTGAAAGCATTATTAAGGATAAAATAATTAGTTTCTTGGAAGAATATAACTTAATTAGAAATAGTCCACATAGTTTTATTAGTGGACGTTCTTGTTTAACTAATTTGCTAGATTTTTTAGAATATATTACAAAGGAAGTAGATAATAAAAATAGCACTGATATTTTATATCTAGACTTACTTTGCTAAAGTGTTTGATAAAGTTCCACATAAAAGATTACTTAGTAAGTTGGAAGTACATGGAATAAAGGGCACAATTTTAAAGTGGATAGGTAATTGGTTAAGTAATAGAAAACAAAGGGTGTGTGTCGAGGACGAGTTCTCGGAATGGGCAGCAATGAAGAGTGGTGTACCACAGGGCTCTGATTTAGGACCTCTATTATTTTTAGTTTACATCAATGACATTGACATAGATATTGTATCTAAATTTAGTAAATTTACAGATGATTCTAAAGTAGCAAAGATAGTACACAACATTGAAGATGCTGAGATTTTAAAGTATGATATAAAAATATTACAGAACTGGTCTAGGGATTGGCTAATGGAGTTCAATGCTGAGAAATGTAGAGTTATGCATATAGGGAATAATAATTTAGAAACTGAGTATACAGTGAACAATATAAAACTAAAATTCACAAACAGTGAGAGGGATTTATGAGTCTTTGTGGATAGCTCTTTTAAATTTAGTGAAAATTGTAATAAAGTTGTAAATAGTGCTAATTGTGTATTAAGAATGATTAAAAGAACAATTGCATGTAGAAATAAAGATATTTTGATAAGGCTATATAAGGCTCTTGTACGGCCCAAACTTGAATACTGCGTTCAGGCTTGGTGCCCATATCTTAAGATAGATATCGATAAATTAGAAAGGGTACAAGCCAGAGCAACAAGGCTGGTATTTGACTGTCAAAAACGTAGTTATGAGAATAGATTAAAATTCGTAGGATTAACCTCTTTAAGTTAGAGAAGAACTAGAGGAGATTTAATAGAAGTCTTTAAGATACTCAAAGGCTTCAGCAAAGTTAACCATAGTATTTGGTTTAATTTATCAAACAACAGAAACACAAGGGGACATATTTATAAACTTAGTAAATGTAGAAGTAGACTAGATTTAAGGAAATTTTTCTTTAGTCAGAGAGTTATAAATGCTTGGAATAGTTTGCCAAGCGAAATTGTGGAAGCAGAATCAGTGAATGCCTTTAAAAATAAATATGATAAACATAAGAACAAGTAAATTATATGCTAATTGCATGTTCAGGGTTATACATAGGCTATGTATAAATTTGACATGTTGACATGAAGTCTGTATGATTTGATTAATATTAATTGGTTTTAGTTAAGAGCCTGATGAAAAGATATTGAGAGATTCAACCAGTACAATACCTCTGAAGAGGTTTTAGCACAGAGATGTACGGGATCAGACTCTGAACCAGAGTCCCGGGATTGCATGGACTGGGAATGGACAGTATTTAAATCAATAATCGCTGTAAGTGCTCCAAAAGGAATGACTTTACTTAGAAAACTTGTTTATATGAAAAGTTGTATATAATAAACTTTTGTACAAGAAATCATACAATCTTTTTCCTCATTGTCCTACTAGGTATTGAAATATCATAAAATATTTAGGATACGATCAGTTAAAAATTTAAAAAAACGCTATTGAACACAATATTGATATTATTTAATGTTAATGTAATATACACGAGCAACAACAACAACTTCTACACAACAAGAAATACTATAATGATGTGAACCTCAGTTAAGTTCACCAGTGATGACGAATCAGACGTTAAGTATTCGTTAATATTTACGATATTCGTTAGCATGTGAAAGTTCTTGGACATGCTATTTCAAAGAGGACAGACAAAACTGAACCAGACGACAAAATAACCACCAAACGAAAATAATTGTGAACCATTGGTTATATTAAATTATTTCTTTTCATAAATTATCTCTTTAAGTTTCATCAGACACAACACAAGTTAAATGTGTGCTAATAGGCAGTTATCACACAATATTCAATGTCAAAGACACCTGTCAATAGGTTTGCAATAACTAAAGCTAATAATTCTACATGTATAATTAGATTTTAATTAATTTCACAATTTGAAGCACAAGCAAACTCTATATCTGAGTCAGTACATTGGTCGCATTGGAGTAAAATTGGAGTCGGGATATCTTTATCAAATACTGATAACCCACCCGGCTGGAGCCAGTGGTGAAGTCGGTAAGATACTCGACGGCGGATCAGTATGTGCGGGGTTCATTTCATGGGCTCGCCCGTCACTGACATCGCTTTCGAGTTAATTTCGAGTTAATTTTAATTAATTTCACAATTTGAAGCACAAGCAAACTCTATATCTGAGTCAGTACATTGGTCGCATTGGAGTAAAATTGGAGTCGGGATATCTTTATCAAATACTGATAACCCACCAGGCTGGAGCCAGTGGTGAAGTCGGTAAGATACTCGACGGCGGATCAGTATGTGCGGGGTTCATTTCATGGGCTCGCCCGTCACTGACATGGCTTTCGAGTTAATTTCGAGTTAATTTTAATTAATTTCACAATTTGAAGCACAAGCAAACTCTATATCTGAGTCAGTACATTGGTCGCATTGGAGTAAAATTGGAGTCGGGTTATCTTTATCAAATACTGATAACCCACCCGGCTGGAGCCAGTGGTGAAGTCGGTAAGATACTCGACGGCGGATCAGTATGTGCGGGGTTCATTTCATGGGCTCGCCCGTCACTGACATCGCTTTCGAGTGAGGAAACTGACGTAGCTTTACACGAAAGCTTGCTTGAAATGCAAAGCTCTAAGAGATCCCATCGATTCCTAACAAAGTCTGCTTATACAATACCAATTACATTACACATAGTTAAAAGCTAATCGCTTAGGAGAATTAGAAAGACCAAGTCTGCTGCTATTGAAGAACACAATCATGAAAATTCTATGACAATTAATCGTTAGCTAGTTAAAGACATCACAGTGAAGCGATGCTATCGAGTCTCCACGCCATGTGTGGAATAGCATCTAAAGGGAGATGAAAGTCTAACATCACAGGTTACGTCGTGAACTTAGGCCTTCTACTTCCTCCAACTGAAACATAAAATCAGATCTCCATCAGATCTCTATCAGATCTCTATCAAATCTCTATCAGATCTCTTCTTCTTCTTCTTCAGTGCACTGCCAAGTGGCAGATTCAAGGTACATATTCATACTCAAAGTCTATTTTCCCGCTCCATAAGAGCACTCCTTGGATCAACAAGTTAATCCCTTCACAAAGTCTATGCTTTATCCACACTTTATTTAGCCTATAGCTTGGTAAAAGTATGGCTTCTGAGGTGGTTTCCCGTTGCCTTCCTCAGTTAGGTGGATTAATTACCATTTAATCCTGGTAGAAAATATTTCATGGTGAGGTTGGTCCCCTCCTGCCATCCTCAGCTCCAGCCTTTAGTCGCCTCTTACGTACACGCGGCAGATTGTTTGCGGTTGCCCTATTCTGCAGTGGTCCAACCACGCCCGAGCACAACACAGGGTATCAACAGTATAATAAACTATATTAATAGCAATATAAAATAAATATTATTTATAGTACTTTTTACCCATTCGTGGCCAAAAGGATAGCAAGCTTGCCTGAGAATCAGGAGACCATCGATTCGAATCTCAGCCGATTCATCTCTTTAATAATAATAATAACCTCTGACAATTTCAATAGCAGTGTCATGGCCGGTGTCCGGTTTCAAGACTGCTTTACAGGTTTCTGGCAGGCTACTATGAATCCTTTCCATGGTTATCTTTGTTATTGATATGATTACTCCTATCTTTATAGCATCCCTTGTGATACAGAAACAGACGTTAAACTTAGCTTTACAGCTCTAACTTTACAGTATAAGAGAAAGTGAAATAGAGCTCTAGTCACGTACTAGTCGCTATAGAAGAAGTCGACGACTCGGCAGAGATTGAAGCGTTAGAGTTATGATCATCGTCCTGCGCCCATCGTGTAGATGACGTCATTAAGTCTGACGTCATCAAGTCTGACGTCATCATGCCCGTCACGTCCACGCACGAGTCTACGTCAACAGTGACGTCATCAGGTGCTGTGCCTGCGTACAGCTGATCAGTGGCCAGGCTACTTGTCGCTCTACACAACAACAGCAACAACTTATTAGAGTGCTACCGTCAACATTGACGTATCAGGTGCTGTGCCTGCGTACAGCTGATCAGTGGCCACGCTACTTGTCGTTCTACAACAACAACAACAACAACAACAAAGTATGGTACCGCCAACAATGACATCTTTCACTAACATGTATCTACCACAAACAAGCCTACGTCTACATGCACATCACCGGTTTATGTAAATATCATGAAGAAGTGTTTAGTACAGCTAGAGGTGTTATATAACATGGACCTGCCAGTAGGCAGTGCATGCAGAGAAAGAGAGGGTACAGCTAGAGGTGAGTCCTGTCAAACTAGATGATTGTAATGTTTGTTTGGTGGATAGTTTTTACTTCACCAAGGTAAATATTTTATTGATTTCTTACATACAACAGTCAACTGTTGCTACAGTGTTAATTATTACACGTCCACATTTCCAGCTACAGTCTTTCCGTTAAACTTTCTTATTCTTTGGATACGGAACAGTCAATGTTTTACTGCACATATCTACAGCAGTTTCGACGACTAGTGTAATATCATCAGCATATCGTAGGTTTTAAATCTCTCACTACATAACCTGCGTGCTGGTACTCACACATAGAAGCATGCCGACAACTACACAGACTCATATCTAACATACAGACGTCTCAGATGTATTAGTATAAATCAGATGTTACGTTAGATTAACAATGACTGACAGATCGATGCCTCACCCGTCAAGCAGCAGTAGTCTCATGTTTCTTCTCTGACTCTCTGATTGAATCTGCTGCTGTCGAGTTAACCTAATCAATCAATCAATCAGTCAATCAATCAGTCAATCAATCAATCAATTCATCAATTAGTCACTGTATCATTCTATCGATCGATGAATTAAACCATCTAATCAATCATTCAATCATATTAATCAATCGAATCTATCAATCCAAATAAAACTCTGCTCAACGTCACTCGGTGGACACCAGAGCAGCCTTCTCAACCCTCTGCCTCCACCTATCACGATCCTGTGCAAAGTCATAAACATCACTCTGCATAAGACTGAATTTGGTATCTAATTGACTTATATCATTATTATATTGCTTAATTAATGTGTATTTATTTCCCATTCCTACCCCCATTTTATTGTTTAGTAGTCTATAGTTTAAAGCTTTTCTAATTGGAGTATTTTCAGTTAGTCTTAGGATATGGCCTATCCATCTGTATCTTTTTTTCCTTAAGATGTGACTCCAAGGAGTCTCCTTTGTTCTTTCCTATATATCTATATTACTAATTGTGTATGGATAGTGAATCTATCAATCTAATAAGGCACTCTTGAAACCAAAGTAAATCAATAACAATAAATCAAAATGACTAACGTTTTAAATTTCACAGGTTGTTATCGATAAATCAATGGAAATATTATTTTTTGATGTGGTTTTATTCTACAGTCATGAAAGAAGACTATATCCTTTAACGTAGACGCAGATGTAAATCATCGTAATTATGTGAAGATGTAGACGCAGATGTAAATGTAAAATGTTAGGATGTTAAATCAGTCAGTCATTGCTAAAATATAATTTTTTTACTTTCAATATATAAATTTTCTCACTGCAAACATCCTCTTTCTTAGCCACTATCACAAGTAAAATTAATTACTCATGTATTTAGCACACGCCACCATAAAGCCATGAGATTCGGTGGAATTAGAATTAACAACAGCATAGAATTCTGTGTCTCTACATAAAGTGAAATCTAACTACAAGTATTAAAGCCGAGTCCACACCTGGTGCACTGCCGTTTAGAACTATCGGGTAATACTGCACAACTCTGCAACACAAATACATAAAAATAAATGCTCAATGAATTTACAATAACCAATGCAAAAAAGAATAAAAGAACTACTTGACTTTGGTTAAATTAATCACAACAACATATACAGAGCAACATAAATCAGTGATAGCTGCAAAATTAATCAATGAAAAAATACAGCAATAAATATGTTTGATAGAGGCTAAATAGAACCATGTCAATTGCATATACAAATATTGCTTGTCAAAAGTAAATCTAAAAGAAAATCTGAATCAATTAAACAAAATTAGCATCTTTTAACTGTGAACACAATATATCAGGAGTAGCACAATCTCTATAATCTCCAAGTTTTGAGACTTCCACACAGAGAAAATCCAACAAATATTACAGGAGTAACGTGTACAGGAAAAATAGGTAGAAATTTATAGACACATCTTCATAACGCCAAGATTATATCGTCTGTTCGTTTATGAGATGCTGATTCGTAATGACTTCTACTACAGAAGTTCATATATCACATTCATATATTACTAAATCACGAGAATTTTAATGCTCAAAAATAAAGTGCATAATAAGTAAAAACCACTTACATATACTGAATGGTGTTTTCTGTCATCTACAAATAAAAACAACAGCGCAACATAGATATTTAGGAAATATTAAAGTAAAGTTTTTCTACTTCAATAGTAATCTGCTGCCACCTGCCTGCTATGTCTGTGTCCGAACATACCAGGTTTTGCTAATCTACGTATATAACTATATTATAACTATAAGCTGTCAAATCATAATATCTAAACAGACAGACTACTAATAGTATAATAATATAGAATATTAGTTAAAATTCACACCCACTTCTTCCTGAAAAAGCAGTATTTCCACCGAGTAATATGCCGAGATATATCATATGCCGAGATATATCATATTTACCACAGAGCATACAACCTCTAATATTACGTCGACGAGTTCCAATTAAACCAAAAATTAAATTTAAAAAAAATAAAATGAATGTTTGAATAACGAAGGAAAACATATTCATCTGTTATGACGGGTAATAAAAAGAGCACAAAGACAATTAAATTTATCTCAATGAGTACCGTCATCATCATCATCATCATCATCATCATCCACCCTTTAATCACAGTTTAACTAAGGTCAGGATTAAGAAATTTTGTAGCACTTTCTGAAGCCTAAGCGCTCACCAACCGAATGCCCTTTCTGACGTTGGTATGGATCTTAGTGCTTTAGTCGCCTTCTACGACACGTGCAGTCACTGGTTGATCTATTCTTCAAACAACCCGGACACAACACGGAGTGAGTACTTTATAGAAATATAACCTGTGGAGCCGTTATCATAGGTAGAAGTCTGTGAGTTAGAGATATCTGAACCAGTGCTGGGGCTGTCAGCTACAAATCAATCAATCAATCAGTCAATCAATCAATAAATCCATTATTATGTCAATCAATCAACTGCAACAACATCTACAATTGATGCACAAATAAATCAATCAGTCAATAAATTCATCGCCAATATATCAATTAATCAACTACACCATCCACTTAACAACTGATGCATTATTCAATCGATCAATCAATCAGTCAATAAATCCATCCTCAATATGTCAGTCAATCAACTGCAACATCTACTTAACATTTGATGCACAAAATCAATCAAGCTATAAAGCTATCAATGTATCAATCAAGCAATCACACAGTCAATGCAGTGTCGGTGAATAGTTTTAAAAACAAGCTGGATAATGTAATCATGTATGATTGGAGATTGAAATATGCCCTTGGCTTTCTTAGGCGCTCACCAATCGAAAGCCCTTTCTGATGTTGGTTTGGATCAAGATATAGAGAAAATTTAAAAGTTGAAGCAAATTGCAGTAACATCTGTAAGAAACAAGTTTGGGAATTCTATCGTTTATAATTAATCTGAGCAGAGGACAACTGTGGACACATAAAAGTCTGGTTAGGTTATTCCTTCACTATTAGGAGATATTTAAAGATTCTCGACGTAACATTAATTCCACAAGTAATAACACTAAACTATAAATATTGACTGCATTGACTGGTGAGTCAACAGTTCATAAATAATCATACTCACTGTTTCTCTGCTTAACTCTGCTCCTCTTACTGGAATTATTTCCATTCATCTTCTCCCGCTTTATTCTCTTTGCTGCAACAGATACGTAAAAATTAAATTAAACGAGCTGTAGAAGATTTTACAGAAATTTCAATCAAACTATAGAAAATAATAGACAGCATATGATCACACCCAACTTACATAGTAGACAGCATATGAACACGCCCACAAAAAATAATACACAATGTAATAGTTACAAATCACGTAATAGACAATTTACATTGAAACACTCATCACGCATAATAGCCACACACACTCCGATAGAATATAAACACACCCACTTCACATGATAGACACATAAAGACACACCCACCTCACATAATAGACACATAAAGACACACCCACCTCACATATTAGACACACCTACCTCACATGATAGACACATAAAGACACCCACCTCACATAATAGACACATAAAGACACACCTACCTCACATACTAGACACATAAAGACACACCCACCTTACATAATAGACACATAAAGACACACCCACCTCACATACTAGACACATAAAGACACACCCACCTTACATAATAGACACATAAAGACACACCCACCTCACATACTAGACACATAAAGACACACCCACCTCACATACTACACATAAAGACACACCTACCTCACATGATAGACACATAAAGACACACCCACCTCACATACTAGACACATAAAGACACACCCACCACACATACTAGACACATAAAGACACACCCACCTCACATGATAGACACATAAAGACACATCCACCTCACATACTAGACACATAAAGACACACCCACCTCGCGGTCTGTCGGGGAAGTAGTTGGCATCATTATCATCATCTTCATCACTCTCCACATCACTGCCTCTGCGACAACCTGAAGAGCTTGTTGCTATTCTACTCACAGGCAACAAAACTAACTGTACAGTGCGTTAAGAATTGAGATTTACAAAATATTTCACATCCATTAGGGTGAATTGATCACAAGGCGAATACAGAAATAGCTGCCAATCATCCAATGAAAATCAGCCGCCAATCATCCAATGAAAATCAGCCGCCACTCATCCAATGAAAAATGGCTATTATAAACTCAGTGACGCAGCAACCTTGGAGGACAATGATAATCATCTACAAAAGACTACACATGTTCTGGTAAAGAAAAAACCTCAATTTTCCATTAAAACAAATTGTAAAAACCTCAACAATTGTAATTCAATCAATCCTATACCCTTGATTGAGCTAAAGCTATTGTTAACATCAGTGTCCTTACTTGAAAACGATGTCAGTGACGGGCGAGCCCATGATTTCAACCCCGCACGTAATGATCCACGGTCGAATAACTTACCAACATCAGACATCAGACTTTTAACATACATTTGACTCAAGAGGAGATTCTGATTTCTGAGTTTTAAATTAAGCGCAGAATAGGACAGGAGGATTATTAATAATAATATTAACAATAATATTAATAAGAATGTTACTGATATAGATTACTAAAATTACCAATATTACATTATTAATAATAATATTACTAATTGTCACCTGCGTGAGGCTATTCTGGAGCTGATACGACCCATGCCCATACATTTTTCTAGATGAGGAGCAAAGCGCGACGCTGCAAGGCTGCGGTGACAGCTTGGACATATACATTCAAACTGCTTCTTGACAGGCGGCTGTCCAAATACATCCAGTCCTATCTCATCAATGATATCTGTACATTAATTAATAAATAAATGTCTCAGTCAATCAATTAATCAATCAATGGCTGTCCAAATACATCCAGTCCTATCTCATCTATGATATCTGTACATCAATCAATCAATAAATGTCTCAGTCAATCAATCAATTAATCAATAAATCAATGGCTGTCCAAATACATCCAGTCCTATCATCTATGATATCTGTACATCAATCAATCAATAATCACTCAATCAATCTATCAATCAATACATACTGATTAGAAAGTTAACTAAAATTAATTGTTGCTAACTTAATATTGGTGAATCTGTGATAGAACAATTTAAATTTAATTTCTTTGACATAAATTAATTTCACTGCTAATGAAGTATACATTTTAATAAAAATATAAGAAATAAGAATTTCAGCTTACCGAATCGATTCTGATTCCTGTGTAAAAACACAAGCATACCACAAATCAGTTTAGAAAATTAAATTATAAAACAATTATATTACAAAGCTCCAATGACTAATTTTTATTCAATTTCACTGTTCAATTTAAACTGAACCTTCTGTTAGCAGCTGACCCTTACTAATTATCTGTCTTTCATATAGAAAGAGATTTAAATTAATTTTAGTAGTATATATTACTAAATAAAAAGGGAAACATTTAATGTTACTTTAATCTATATATACTTACTTTTCAAAGCAATATTAAGATGCAGGTCTTTTATAGTACCAAGAATAAAAATTTTAAATATACAGTTTTATGGTACATTTCTTCAATGACTATCCATTGTGAATGAGAAGTAGACTCATTAAAGCTATTGTAATTATATTAATAGTAGTAATTTTTTAGAGATATTTAACAGATGAATTAAACAAAACGTAACAGAATGTTATAAAAGAAAACTAGCAGAAACTCAAATTTAAACAGTTTCAAGTAATATATGTAAAACAAATATATTTATAAAGATAGAAGATTATACACTAACGAGACGTCAGATTCATCCAGCATGAATGTTCCCATCTTACAAGCTCTGTGAACCTCAAAGCACAGACCACACACTATATCATCAATAATGTCCTCCATGCACCCATTTAAAACCTGCAACAAATAAATCAATCAGTTAATCAGTCATAAATTAAAAGTAAGTGCCATAAATCTCACACTTTAATACCTTTTCTTTAAAACCTGCATGCAACAAATAATAATAATCTATTCCCTTTATTTCCATTATCAATCTGACAAACTGCAGACTGTAACAATATGACATATAACATAACAGTGTAACGGATACAGGAAGAAATGCCACATAAAATCAAAAATATAAGATGGAAAAGAAAACATAAAAATTGACCAAGGCAAACTTATCCTACTTTAAGAACTCTAAAGTCACATATTCTCATACTCAAATCAATCAATTACTAGGTCAATCAAAAAACGCCATAAACCTCATACTTTAATATCTTTTCATTATCTTATATCCTTCATACTGGCTACAATCAATCAATCCAGAAGCTTAATGGATAAAGCTCAAAGGGTCCACACGAACTTTGCAGTTTTTGCTGGAAAGCTTTAACCTCCAAGTAAATGATCAATTAAAATTATTTCAATTTACTACTTTTGCAATTCACTTTATTTAATCATTTAGGTGAATAAAGAAAAGCATTTGAATAGATTACAGCAGTACAAAGCGATATCCTGCGTAATATAACAAGAAACCACCTCGGGTGCAATTCAAATGGATATCTTACTGGAAAGAGGAAGGCACACTCTTAAATTGATATCAACTATAAGAATACCCAATAGTAAGGTCATTACCAAACAGTAAGCACGAAACTTAATGGAATTATAATGAAACTTAATTTTTCAGGTCGAGCAAAACAAGGGATAAATATTTAGATTATTTACCTCATCTGCAGCTACATCATCAGATGTCGGGTTAGCAGTTAGAAAAGATTCCATCATCCGTTCACACGTAAATGACTTGAGTATATCGGTATATAAATATATCAATAAAATATTTACTCAAAGTAAGAAGTACCTGAAATTTCAAAAAATCAGTCTTAAGATTTCAATGAATCATGCCTTGCTCTCATTGTTTAAAACTACCGTATTACTTATTTTAAGCATGCATATTGCACCCATTTCAAAATAAACATCTTGGATCTGCATGCGCAAACTCAGTAAATCAAACTCAACTTTAAAGTCTGCTTGCTATATTTATGAATATAAAAAGCAAACGATATAATATAAACTTTGTAATTTAAGTTTGATAAATAAATAAATAATCCATAAACTTTACGGGCCATAATAAAATTACTTGAAGCGAGTTGTACAATAGCAATCGCTAAAATGTTTCAACGTATTGCAAACGACACACGCAATAAACAAAGCACTAACGTTTCAATGAAATGTTTCGACTGAAAACAAAATAACTTACAGAAAAAACATCACAATAATAACATCCGCTATTATCGTTCACAATAACACCATAGAGTGAAAATATTTTTTCAACAACAACAGCTACATTTCTCTATGACAACATCGAGCAGTGCAGAATCAAAACACTACATATGATAAAAAAACCAAGAGGTTGAAAAATGAGGCAAATCCATTATCCCGAAAACAAGCCAAATGGTATAGAATTGAAGGAAATGAGGCCTCTAAACTTGTGTAATTTTATACATAGGAAAAAGAGGAAGGGGCAGGCCGAGATTAGGTTGTTAATAATAATAATAATAATAATAATAATAATAATAATAATAATAATAATAATAATAATAATAATAATAATAACAACAACAATTAGAGTGCTACAGTCATCAATGACAACATCGAGCACTATTGAGACAAAATCAAGCCGGCGAGCAAAAAAAAAGGTCCAAAAACGGTGCAAATTCCAAAATCCAGAAATTCAGTCCAAAGTAAAGGGAGTTAAGGAAAAGGTGGTTTAGGAGCAGGTCGCTGCTCATGGACACTGGATGGAAAAGAGAGATGGAAAAGATAGGTCTTCAGCTGCTTATGGAACTGCTCATAGGAATGCAAAGGCTAATGTGATTCAAATGAAGATTTCCGAAGATTGGATGGAAGAGAATTCCGGATCTGAGGTGCAGCATGCTGGAAAGAACGATTAGATAGCTTAGAGCGTGAAGGTAAGCTAGGTCTCACAAGAGTAATTAACTTAGAAGACCGAGTAATAGCAGGCTGCATCACTTTAATCAAGTGAGACATACAAGTTTGTCTAGGGATGGTGATGGACTTGTAGATGATTTAAAGACCCACTCATATGTGGAAATGAAGACGAAGGCGGAAGACAAAGAAAAGTGGAGGTATTATATACCATGGACCTGCCAATAGGCAGTGCACTAAGAGAGAGATACATAGACGACAGATGGAATATTAATTGCGATCTCGAAAAGGGAAACGTTTAAATGGGCGTAAGTACTAATTAACCACTTCAACTGGAGGAGACGGGATATTAAAGAAGCCTATAAGCTGAAGAAGAGGCCCCTAGTCCCAAGGGGATTCTGAAATCAGGGGATGCTATAATCAGGCCCTTCCCTCACCCTAGTGCTAATACCCTTTTGTGAAGATAGTAACATGTTGATCCAAGAAGCGCTCTTATGGAATGTGATAGGAGACTTTGAGTATGAATCTACAGTAAAACCAATCTACCTAAAACCTGCCACTTGTCAGTGAACTGAAGTGAGAGATATTGCACTGTTCACTCGATCTTTCTTGCACTATGGATATTACGTACTGTTCATTATTTGTATTCATTTGTGGGTATAGGAATTTGATATAAGTTTATCATAAATTTA
Source organism: Enchytraeus crypticus (assembly GCA_905160935.1). Taxonomy (NCBI): domain Eukaryota; kingdom Metazoa; phylum Annelida; class Clitellata; order Enchytraeida; family Enchytraeidae; genus Enchytraeus; species Enchytraeus crypticus. The sequence goes on along the minus strand of CAJHZI010000706.1, from coordinate 169,197 downwards.
TTATGGTGTTTATGATAAATTTACGATGGAATTTATCCTAAATTTATGATAAACACCTCAAATTCCAATGAGTATTCTTGTTGGATTTTGATAACTGCTCAAACAGTGCTCATTGATTCATGTACAAGTTTAAAATTAGTCTTCTATCTCTCCAGTCAATTCCTATTCTTTTCAAGATATTTATCTTCATTATCCAATCAATCCTATCAAAGGCCTTCTCCAAGTTTATAATTGGCCTAATTTTGTAACAAATTCTGTAGACATAGGCCTATATTTTAGGACAACTTTCTACTTACTTAGTCTTACTATCAAAATGGCTTTGACAAAATTCTCATACGGAATTCTGTTAAAAGACAGCCAAGGTGTTTGTCAGAAATGTTAATTTAAATCGCAGTTATCGTCTGTTGCAAGTTGTTGCGGCCATCATGCTATACGTCCATATATATGCAGGCCTACTTCAATTTTTGCACTTCGGAATATTTAGGCTTACAGCAGTTGTTTTAATAATGCTAATTTTAACATCAAGGGCCTAATTATGTAGGCCTAAACATATAATGGAATAATCATCATCATTTAATCATATAAACATGTTAATGACTGTGCAATCATGTTACACCGTATTAATTTGACAAGTCATGATAATCATGTAATGAAAGTGTGCTATATGAATAAATATATAAATATAATAAAGGTTTAACGTCCGTTTCCTCATACAAGGATGCCGTCAGGGACGTCAAATGAAGGATAATATGGATTGATAGAGTTGAAGATCAAAAACGACTACAAACATACTGCTTGTCGAATCTACGAGATTAACAATATACAAATTAAGAGAAATTAACTCAATCAATCAATTAAAACCATCAATTAACAAATCAGTTTTTATAAAGCCCCGCTCGATCTACACAAAATGTCACAGCAGTGCAAACTAGACAGGTACAAAGTCAATTAACCTAAAGACCAAAAGCCGCAACAGGTTTAACGTCTAAATCTCTGCAAGTTTAGAATTTAGTGATTGGTTGGTCTAACACTCATAGAAGTTTTGTCAGCACAGTCAGGAATGTGGAAGCACAGAAAACCGCTCGTTCTGGACTATAGGAAACAACCGAATAGAGCTGCAAGTCCCTAACCTGGTAGACCTAAGTGTCTAACTGTAAAGCAATAAGCGCAATATTCAAATCCAGTGCCCCCCCCACTCCCCCCATTCCTCCCGTCACTGGCAAAGCTTTTAGACTGCAAATTGATGTTAACTTGGTTTATAAATTAATTAACATTTATTGACTGCAAATTTATTTACATACAGAACTTTTATATTCATAGCTGACAATATATAGGCATTAAATAGTGGGTCATCTTATTGTTCCACGGGATCGTAAGCTATTTCTAAGCTATTCAGCTACTTTTTCAACAGAATGTGTGGAAAAGCCTGCGCAAAAAACATAATTGCATATCATTTTGAGCAAAACACCGTAATTTTTTTGTTTACATTTTTGGTTTATGTTTATTCTGCGTTAAAATTCGGCGAACTCCTTTGCGTACAATTCGCCATCAGCCTTAAGTAAATCCTCCTCTTCATACTTGTCGAAATTGCTGGCATCGCCCTCCCCATTTGAGGGGGGCACATAGGGGGCTTCCACCTGAAAACAGAAAATATACCATATTAAATATAGGGATTTCAGATTTTATTTCTATTTACGTTTTATTTATTATTATAGGATTTGAGATTTTGTTTATTCTTTTAAAACAGAAAATATACATAGTAATTGTAAGGATTTGAGGTTTTATTTAGAATGAAGTTAAAGGCTTAATTCCTTGATCTTGTAACTTACTGAGTATATCACTTATAGAATCAGTTACTATGCATGCAAGGATTGGTTAAATATTTATTCCCACACGAAGAGCCAGCTATTTCGGTATTAATTGTACAACTGAAACTGATGTAACAAAAGAAAATGCACAATTAATCAAGCGACTGAAGCGCTTCAGAGAACCATATGATAAATGAACTGTGTAACATGCTCGAATATCATGCATAATTACTAAAAAAATTTAAACAATAACATAGTAGTTAACAGCAGTTAAAATTAGTCGTTCACAGCATACGCCTGTTTTATTCATTTCATGAAAAAATAAGTTAGCTAGTTAAATTATAGCTGTAATTAATAAACATTATGATATGATGATATGTTATGATGATATGATGTAGGACAGAGAGGATTTGAGGCAGTCTATTCGTATCCCAACCTTATTTAAACTGGGATTCAAGGGAAGATGATGAAGATAATAATGATGATGATGATGATGAATTAATTAGTATTATAATTTATTTAACAATTGTTATCAATAATTAATCAAGCTGGTTGAATACCTCTCTGTTATAGATGGCCATCCAGTTGATATCTGTAAACCACTTGTGATTCTTTATGTCGTTGACGCCATTGCGCAGGTTACCGAATCTCCTCGTTATGTCCACCTGCAGTAGATCTCGCAGAAGCTCCTTCAACTCTGTACTGAAGTTACCCGGGTACCGAGCCTTAGCATCAACAACACCAATTCATTGTACGAAAGGTCTGGGCAACAAAAATGGTTAAAAAAACTTTAGCACCAAAAAGGCCTTAACATCTAAAAAGCTAAAGCTAAAAGCTAAGATTAACGTCAGTTTCCGCTACTCGAAAGCAATGTCAATGACGGGCGAGATCAGGATTTGAACCCCCGCACATACGGATCCGCGGTCGAGTATCTTACCGACGTCGACACTGGCTCTAGCCAATAACACCAATTCATTGTAAGAAAATTCAGGGCACCAAAAATAAATAAGAGTGCACAGAATACGATATAATTGACGTAAACACTCTTTCGTAATGTTTAGTTTGATGCCAGTTTGTGTAGATTTATGTTATTATGTTACTTATGTTGTATGATTTATTATGTTATTTATGATTTATATTATTTATGTTATGCAGATGTGTTTGTGTAGTTTGTGTAGATTTGTGTTTGCAAGAGACGTCCTGACTTTATTTTAGTCAATAAGACTTCAAGGTCGTTTTCACGTATTTGTACACATGGATATACGCATTTGCTTATTATATTTATTATCTGTCAGGTAATGAAATTTTCCAGTAAATGAAAATCTGAACTGAGCTCTCGTGGATTCCATCACGAAATTGAACAGAGCTCACGTTGATTCAAATCCTGGGAAAACTGAGTAAAATCTCAGACACCCACAAGACCGGTCAATGGATAAGAGACTTAACATTAGTGTAGAGGTTTATACATGTGATATTAAGGGTGCTACAAAACATCACGGATGATGATATTATATTCTTTTCATAAAATAACTTGTGCTTAGCCTTTTAACTTTTATCTAGAATCATCAAATAAATTGGTATAAATAAATTGGTCTTCGTGGGTTCGAATCCCAGCTGCTCTGAACTGAGAGTAAAATCGTGGACATTCACTGGACTGATTATACAGAAAAATGGTCTAAATTTCTCAACGGTTTAAACATGTGGTATTAAAAGTGATAGATATTAACAAAGTTGATCATTTCACTATAATGAGTGCTACTTTATATTAGAGCTTACCTTTCCTTGCACTATCTTCTCGTAGATTTGTATTGGCTGATCGGCGTAGAAGGGAGGATGTCCTGCAACCATTTCAAAGATTAGAATCCCCAGTGCCCACCAATCCACGGCTTTGTTGTAGCCCTGCACGAATATATACAGCATACTATAATAAATATATAGTTGACTTATCTATAAACATGCTTATCACTATACACACACCACTTACACAATGCACATATATATAATTATATATATATATATATATATATATACATACATATATATATATCACAGTGGCGCAATGACTAAGTGATACCGTCGTCACTGTCAGAATACGGTCGTACTCCAGAATAAATGGAATACAAGGAACAAAGCCGAATCAAGGAAGCGGAGAGTTAGATATATGGAAAAGGCGTGCGGAACCATAACCCAGTAAAAAAAGCTAGTTAAAGAGCCAATGTTAACGTCAGTTTTCTCATTCGAAAGCGATGTTAATTACGGGAGAGCCTAGGATTTGAACCCCGCACATACTGATCCGCGGTCGAATATCTTATCAACATCACCATTGCCTCCAGCCAGAACAGAAACTAAAATTAACCAAGTGTTGAGACTAGGATGCTAATTCCTGGTCAGTCAGCGACGTATAAACCTCCAGAAGATAATTCGTATATCTGTAACAGATTTCTCTCTCTCTCTCTTTCTCTCTCTCTCTCTCTTTCTCTCTCTCTCTTTCTCTTTTTCTCTCTCTCTCTTTCTCTTTCTCTTTTTCTCTCTCTCTGTTTTTCTCTCTCTCTTTCTCTTTCTCTCTCTCTTTCTCTTTCTCTTTCTCTCTCTCTCTCTCTCTCTTTCTCTTTCTCTCTCTCTGTCTATCTCGCTCTGTCTCTGTCTCAATCTTCTAGAAGTTCTAGCCCCTATTTATTAATAATTATTAATAAATAGAGCAGGGCATTTAGTAGAGCCCATTCTATCACGCTGTCAGTTTAAATGTCACTTCGTTTAAATGTCTCATGAGAAGTAAGAGTAGTAACTAATGTTTACTTGTTATGCTAACGCGTAGGTAGCGTTATTTGTTCTAAAGTTTACCACTTCAAGTTAAGGCAGCAGGGCACACTCGAGCCACCGTCTAGAAGATTAATTCAACCTTATTACAATTATCTAAATCTTTCCTGTCGCAAAGCACCAGCGGCTTTCTAAACGAAATTACGTCGAGATTGAGCGAAATTTCTTGAACGCAATGAAGGTAGATACATGTAGAATGTAGTATGTTTAACGTCAAGGTTCAGAAGCAAGACCAGCACAAGCTACCGTCACGAAGATTAACTTAACATTTACAGTCATCTAAGTAGAAGAACGAAGTTGCCTAAGTTGAAGAACAGTTAACACTGTAGAGAAACTAGAAAGAAATGAACCGCAACAAACCTTCATAAGTATGATCTCCGGCGCGATATATTCGGGTGTTCCACACAAAGTCCATGTTCTGCCCTTAACCTGCTTGGCGAAACCAAAATCCGTCACCTAACAAAAAGGTATTAAATTGCACAAAATTCGTTGATTAATATCAAATTTATTAAATAACATTTTACAAGCGAAATCTAAATAGCGGAAATTGTTTGCAGGTATTTAAATGAAAATTGAATGTTAAATTGTAGGGTAACCATTACAAATCGTGCAGCATAACTTTTATAATATTTTTTCATTGAATAACTGCCTGATTGACCAATTAGCTTAATGATTGATCGATTTACTGATATATTGATTGATACACAGATAGATTAATAGGATACTTGAAAGAATGAGTATTTTAAGTCAGAGAGAGAGAGAGAGAGAGAGAAGTGAAGAGGCAGAAATGGAGAGAGAGAGAGAGAGAGGAGCGAGAGAGAAAGTGAGAGATAGAGAATGACAGAGAGAAAGAAAGACTGACTGACTGATTCATTCATTCATTCATTGACTGATTGATTAATTAACGGATAGATTGACTAATTGATTGATTGACTGATTGATTGATTAATTGATAGATTAACTGACTGCTTGATTAATTGTAAAAGGTAGATAACTATCAATAAGAATTTTGAGTGAGACTGGGAATTTTATGTCTAAGAGATAGGGAGAGAGAGATAGAAAGAGAACGAGAGAGAGAGAGAGAGAGAGAAAGAATAAGAGACAAACATGGATGATAGAATGTTTTATGGGTCAGCTGTTTGGCTGGTTGGTTGGTTGGTTGATTGATTGATAGACTGTCTGACTGGCTAACTGATTGATTGATTGATATATTGATTGATTAACTAATTGATTAACTATTTGACTGCCTGACTTACTGAATGATTGATTTATTAACAGATTGATCGATTGGTAAATTGATTGATTGATAAATTGATTGATTAACTATTTGACTGACTGACTGATTGATTGATTTATTAGCAGATTGATTGATTGATAAATTGATAGATTGATTGATAAATTGATTGATTAACTATTTGACTGACTGATTGACTGATTGATTGATTAACAGATTGATTGATTGATAAATTGATTGATTAGCTAATTGATTAACTATTCGACTGACTTACTGACTGACTGATTGATTGATTGATTGCTTGATTGATTGATTGATTGATTGATTAACAGACTGACGGATAAATTGACTGAATAACTAATTGATTAACTATTTGACTGACTGACTGACTGATTTATTGATTGATTGATTAACAGATTGATTGATTGATAGAGGCAGCCGACCTTAATGTACCCCCTGGAGTCAAAGAGGCAGTTCTCAGGTTTGAGGTCCCTGTAGATGACGTCCATGTGATGGAGGTACTCAAAGAGCAGCACTATCTGTGAGGCGTAGAACCTGGAATGCTTCTCACTGTTCAACATACAGTCATCCATGATGATATCTAGCACTTTAATACCACCTGCTTAACCGCTGAGCCCTTTAGTTTATTATTCATACTACCAGTCGTGCGAAAGTTAAAGCTAATAAAAATGGTTAACGTCAGTTTCCCTACTCGAAAGCGATGTCAGTGACGGGCGAGCCCAGAATTTTAACCCCGCCCATACTGATCCGCGGTCGAGTGTCTTACCGACATCGCCACGGGCTCCAGCCTATTAATCAAGCAATGTTATGAAATAAGAAGCTAACGTACTATAATTGGAAAAAATCTGTTGTCGATTGAGATTTGGTTTAACTGTTAGCCTAAAAACTATAAAGAAACAGAGATGAAAGAGATGAAAGAGATATAAACTTATCAGTATAAACATCACTGATAAGAGATATAAACAAAACTGATAAGAGATATAAACAACACTGATAAGAGATATAAACAACACTGATAAGAGAAATTAACAACACTGGTAAGAGATATAAACAACACTGATAAGAGATATAAACAACACTGATAAGGGATATATACAACACTGATAAGGGATATATACAACACTGATAAGGGATATAAACAACACTGATAAGAGAAATAAACAACACTGATAAGGGCTCTAAACACCACTAATAAGGGATAAAACAACACTGATAAGGGACATATACGACACTGATAAGGGATATATACAACACTGATAAAGGATATATGCAACACTGATAAGGGCTCTAAACACCACTAATAAGGGATAAAACAACACTGATACGGGACATATACGACACTGATAAGGGATATATACAACACTGATAAAGGATATATGCAACACTGATAAGGAATATAAACAGCACTGATAAGGAATATAAGCATCACTGATAAGGAATATAAACAGCACTGATAAGAAATATAAACAGCACTGATAAGTAATATAAACAACACTGATAAGGGATATAAACAACACTGATAAGGGATATAAACAACACTGATAAGGGATATAAACAACACTGATAAGGGATATAAACAATACTGATAAGGGACATAAACAATACTGATAAGGGATATAAACAACACTGATAAGGGATATAAACAACACTGATAAGGGATATAAACAACACTGATAAGGGATATAAACAATACTGATAAGGGATATAAACAACACTTATAAGGGACATAAACAACACTGATAAGGGACATAAACAATACTGATAAGGGATATAAACAACACTTATAAGGGACATAAACAACACTGATAAGGGACATAAACAATACTGATAAGGGACATAAACAATACTGATAAGGGATATAAACAACACTTATAAGGGACATAAACAATACTGATAAGGGATATAAACAACACTGATAAGGGACATAAACAACACTGATAAGGGACATAAACAACACTGATAAGGGACATAAACAACACTGATAAGGGACATAAACAACACTGATAAGGGACATAAACAACACTGATAAGGGACATAAACAATACTGATAAGGGACATAAACAATACTGATAAGGGACATAAACAATACTGATAAGGGACATAAACAAACTGATAAGGGATATAAACAACACTGTATAAGGGACATAAACAACACTGATAAGGGACATAAACAATACTGATAAGGGACATAAACAATACTGATAAGGGACATAAACAATACTGATAAGGGATATAAACAACACTGACATAAGATAAGGGACATAAACAACTGATAAGGGACATAAACAATACTGATAAGGGACATAAACAATACTGATAAGGGACATAAACAATACTGATAAGGGACATAAACAACACTGATAAGGGACATAAACAACACTGATAAGGGACATAAACAACACTGATAAGGGACATAAACAATACTGATAAGGGACATAAACAATACTGATAAGGGACATAAACAATACTGATAAGGGATATAAACAACACTGATAAGGGATATAAACAACACTGATAAGGGATATAAACAACACTGATAAGGGATATAAACAACACTGATAAGGGATATAAACAACACTGATAAGGGATATAAACAATACTGATAAGGGATATAAACAACACTGATAAGGGATATAAACAACACTGATAAGGGACATAAACAATACTGATAAGGGATATAAACAACACTGATAAGGGATATAAACAACACTGATAAGGGACATAAACAACACTGATAAGGGATATCATACTCGAATCTTCCACTACGACGCAGATGTGTGAACATTTCTCCACCACTGACAAATTCCAGCACCATGTAGAGATTTGAGTTATCCTGAAAACATCAAGCACTACATGGTTAACATTATTCTATACACTATTATGTAATCATCATCATCATCTTCCCTTAAATCCCAGTTTAACCAGTTTAATACATTATTATGTAATATATTAATATATTATGCTATAATAGTATAATAATATTTATTTTAAAATTTAATATTTAAATATTTAATATTTAATGATAATTATTATTATAATATTATTATAATATAAGAGAGTATTATTATGTAATATTGTTGCATATTATATTCTTTATTTTATTTATAAGTAGTCTAACGTAAAGAGGTCTTAGACAAATTGCTACAAGAATTTAACAAGATAACTTAATGGTTGAGGAGGAGTTTTTAAGTTTTATATTTATCTTTGGGTTCGTAAAATGTTCATAAATTTAATAGAATTAAAGAATTCCACATAAAGACGAATTACAAGAAATTAGCAGAAATATGCCCATTAGAAATGAAAATACCAGAAAATACAAAAAAATGTGCGCCTTGGATATGACATCTAAAGAGCATTATTTAATAAAATATATTTTATTTCAAATCTGAGCTTTACCTTGAAACTGAAGAGCATTTGAACGAGGAAAGGAAAGTTGACGCAGTAAAGAATTTTCTTCTCGTACAGCGTATGTTCAACCTGCTTCATCTTCACGACCTGAAATCAAAACCCAATAAGAAATAATGACTCACAGAATTTAACGTCCAATTTGTCATCTGAGGACGTCATAAAGAACGTCGCAGTAAGACTACCAGTTTACATTGGCAGGTTTGCCAAAAATTAGCCAAACAATCACGGGATTTAGACTAAAAAATAGCTCACTACGTACAAGTCCATAACAGATTGTACATTTCAATTTGGGCTGAGTCGATGGTTTGTTGGCAAGATGTTCGACAGCGCTTCAGTAGGTGCAGGGTTCAAATCCAGTGATCTACCCGTCACTGATATGCTTTCGAACAGGAAAATTGAGTTAAAGTTAGCTCTCTGACTTTGTGACGCTACAATCAATCAAATCAAGTACATGTAGATATAGGCTGGAGCCAGTGGTCGATAAGATATTCGACCGCGGATCAGTATATGCGGGTTTCAAATCCTGTGCTCTCTCGTCATTGACATCGCTTTCGAGTGAGGAAATTGACGTTAACATTGGCTTTACCAGCGTTATTCCAGTTCGTCTGTCATCAGCGCTGTTATAGATCTATGATATTAGGAAAGATTTTCCAGAAATTCAAAAAAGACTTCATTTCAGGGTTGGTTCCCTCCAGAGAGTTCTGTAATAGACTCGCTCCAGTTCCTAACTTTGCTACTATAACATTGGCTGGAGCCTGTGGCGATGTCGATAAGATATCCGATCGCGGATCAGTATGTGCGGAGTTCAAATCCTGGGTTCATCCGTCAGAGATGATCGCTTTTGAGAGATAAAAATGACGCTAAGATCGCCTTTAACTCTCAAAAAAGTTCTTAAAATTTGAGGCATGTCTGATGAAGACAAAAACAACGTTTCTGAAAGATTCACATGAATTCGTGAGCTCCGTGTGATTTGCCACCTCTGCTATGCAGTGTAGAGATTTGTAACTAGAAAAAACTATTGCCGACAAGTAGCACCTCACTACAGCTATAGACCGCACTTCTCACTTAAGTGCAGTTGAGACAGAGTGCAAGAGATCAGTGGCGTCTTAAACTCTACATTTCTAGAGTGCTAAATTCTTTTAAACTTTCTATTACTTAAACTTTTACATGAACGGCAATTATTGCAGTAGACACAATTTAAATTATTATTCACTAATTTTGTTTGAAAGCGTCTTGAATTCTCCCGAAATCTTTCAATAAATCCAATGAAGCGTTCTGCCATCCTAGAATCTAGCTACGATGAAGACATCATTTGAGAAATTAGTTTAAGAAAAGATTAAGCAATATTATTTCAGCTTCTTACGTTTTTATTCTTTTTCATTTAGTAAATCTCACCTAATAAACCAATATAAATAGATTATAGCTATGATGAAGACATCATTTGAGCAATTAGTTTAAGAAAAGATTAACCAATACATCTAAGCTTCCTATATTCCCTTAAAGTTAATATACTGCTTATTACTCGACTGATCTCTCTATTAGTGCACTGCCTACTGGAAGTTCCGTGGTATTTAACGCCTCCATTCTTCTCTGTCTTCCGCTTTCCATTTCATTTCCACATATGAGTGAATCTTAAAATCATCTATCATTCCTAATCTCGGCCTGCCTCTGCCTCTATTTCCTTCCTTTCTACCTTTTATAAACTCTATTAAGCCTCGACTGCTATACCAATGTTAACAGATTAGATTTGTGAAAACAGCCAAAACAAAAAACTTGGTGGGGGATGGGGTACGAATTCTCCCGGAAGTTCAAATCAGTCCTGATTTTTAAGTCCTACCCCTCTCCCCACACTCAGCTGCACTTGACGTAAAGGTTACATTGCACCAGCACGAGTCTGTACATCAAGTAGACCACTCGACAACTGTATCTAAGTTTTAAGTGCCAACTAGAGGAGCAGTTCATATGATAATAGGACGAGGAACTGCTGCGAAATCTGAAGAGGCAACTAGCACTATGCTACTATGACTATGCTATTATGACTATGGTACTATGACTATGCTACTACGACTATGCTACTATGTCAATGCTACAATGACTATGCTACTATGACTATGCTGCTATGACTATGCTACTATGACTATGCTACTATGACTATGCTACTATGACTATGATACTATGACTATGCTACTACGACTATGCTACTATGACTATGTCACTATGACTATGCTACTATGACTATGCTACTATGACTATGCTACTATGACTATGCTACTATGACTATGCTACTATGACTATGATACTATGACTACGATATTATGACTATGCTACAATGACTATGCTACTATGACTATGCTAGACGGTGGTCAGCTAGATTGACGGTGGTCAGCTAGATTGACGGTGGTCAGCTAGATAAGATGTGTATCATCTTCCCTGACGGCCGTTGTTCTAGTTTCTTAAGACTGTTTGATACCCTGTGTTTCTGGAAATTTTTTATTTTATTTTATTTTTAAATGTTTATTTGTATTTGTCAGTGATTTGGTGTTGATGCTGAAATAAACACATATCTCCCTCTCTCTCTCAATGCTACTATGACTTTGCTAATATGACTATGCAACTACGACTATGCTACTATGACTATGTTACTATGACTATGCTACTATGACTATGCTACTATGACTATGCTACTATGGCTATGCTACTATGACTATGCTACTACGACTATGCTACTATGACTATGTTACTATGACTATGCTACTATGACTATGCTACTATTGCTATGCTACTATGACTATGCTACTATGACTATGCTACTATGACTATGCTACTATGACTATGCTACTATGACTATGCTACTATCTCATCCAGTTACACTACACTACACTACACTACATATTACTACTATTATTATTTACAGCATTATTCATGGTATTAACGATTAAATGAGGTTCTCGTAATCACCAGCAGCGACGGGATGATCCCAAGCGAGAGAACTAAGTTAAGCTGAATCGCTCTCACAGGATTTATATTTATCCTTGATTTACTGTCCTCATGGATATTATTCAGCGTCAACCTACGGTGAAACTACAGACACGGGTGCCTACAGTGCCTATTATTTCACATTAATCTTTTCGTTGAATTTTAATATAGATAATAGTGAATATAATGACTGTTACACCTAGTCATGGCTAGGATTCATTTATACAATACAATACAATACAATACAATACAATACAATACAATACAATACAATACAAGTGCAATACAATGCAATACATTTTATTATCGTAAATAATATTCTCTAAGCTTATGTTTAGAGCATTTAGATGCAGGATATTAATCGCTCCAGTATCCTGAATTCCTACATAATATACATGTAGAACATGTCAAAGGGTCGTGATATACAGGTGCTAATACGTTACTATTCTTAACTACTAGATCAGACGCGCTCATCTGCTATACATACTAGTATAGCCTCAGCTCTTAAGAACATCTCATTGAGTACCCGGCGAATGATCTGTTTTATAGAGAATTGGTAAAGGACGCTGAACCTTTTCCTTGCTGAGGATCTTCATAGCGAGGAACTGTTGGGTGCTAGTGTGTTTAACGAGCATGACTCGACCAAACGACCCCGTACCCAACGTCTGCAGTCTTTCAAAGTCCTCCAGTCTACAGGTGTTCTGAAATACAGTGAAGCGCAGTGCAGTGCAGCGTAGCGTAGTGTAGTGTACGTGTATTGTAGTGTACGTGTATTGTAGTGTACGTGTATTGTAGTGTACGTGTATTGTAGTGTACGTGTAGTGTAGTGTAGTGTAGTGTAGTGTAGTGTAGCGCAGTGCAGTGCAGTGCAGAATTCAATGCAATGCAATACAATTCAATGCAATACAATGCAATGCAATGTAATGCAGTACATCTGAGTGTTTTACACTCGCTCAGGCTATCTATCTTTGAGAGCTGCAGTAGTATTAAGTAGAGATTTAGAAGTGGACTTAATTGATTGATTGATTGATTAATTGGTTGATTGATTAATTGATTGATTGATTGATTGGTGATTGATTGATTGATTGTTTGATTGATTGATCGATTGATTGATTGATTGATTGATTGATGGATTGATTGATTGATACGCCTCTGATTTCTAGTAATAAATGTATGACTCACGCTCGTAGGCTCTTTCCATTTCCTCTCAAAATCATCTCGAGCCTTGTCGAGATATAACCGCACTGCGAGAAACACCACAAATAAACAACATATATTAAATATATTAAACTCCACAACTAAATTACATATATTCAATATATGTGATACACAACAACTATACAAAATTGAAAATATATAAAATAAATTAAACACCACAAATATACAATATATCGGAAATATATTGCACACCACAAATATACAATATTATGTAAGATACATGATGACGTTGATCTTGCCTATTAAGTATATAAAATACCATAAATATGCAACACATATTAAATATATTAAACACCACAAATATAAACAATTGAAAATATATGAAATATATTAAACACCACAAATATACACAATTGAAACTATATAAAATATATTAAACACCACAAATATACAACATATATTAAGTATATTAAACACCACATATATATGCCACATATATTCAATACATTAAACACCACAAATATGCACGAATACGTAACATTTCACATCAAATATTAATATATTATATATAATCTGTGCCATATATTCAAAGTATATCACATATCGCAATATATCATATATCATACAATTAAAATGTACTTAACGTATCACAAATATACAATGTATATCACTTGGATTACCATAGATATAATCAATAGTCAGCTAGATGAACGGATACCGCGGCGCTTTTAAAGTTTCATAAAGTTGCGGCGATTCATAAAGTTACATTTAGCTTATACGTACAGACTCAAAACAATTAAGTTAATTATGAAAAATAAATTGAATATCAAGATTCTGAATTTATTCTGGATTCTTTCTGAGTGTGTGAACAACATGGTGAGATACTGAGATATAAATGCATCTATTCCATAAATTATAACGAACAAGTGTAAGTTACAATAATCATGGGTACGTAGGATGTAGTGTATTTAACGTCGAGGTTCAGAAGCACAACGTTTTTTTTCAAGGCGACTCGACACATTAGAGCTACCATCAAAAAAATTCAGTTAACAGCTAGTTAATATTTTTAGTGAAATTCAAGTCAATCCAAAAATTCGATAAAATAATAATAATCCCCGAAGACGTAAAGATAGCAGTCTCTGTCAGGATAATACTCTCAGGATTGTTCTTGGTATGTAATTTTAAAAATTTTGAAATCAGGCTTTATCACAATGCTAACCCACATAATTAGAATATCAGCTGAAATGCATAAATTGAAATTCTAATGAATTGTGATATTCTGATACTATAAGAAAGCAACCTTCACTACACTTCTTTGGCAAGGACGGACGGTTAAGTTGTTCGACAGCGAATCAGTAGGCCTACAGTATATGCAGGTTCAAATCCAGTGCTTTCCACGACAATAACATAATTTCTAAATAGAAACTGGCATTAAACTTGGCTTTACCTTTAACCCTGCTACAGATACGCTGAACACCTATTTGTTCCTCGGGTCTTTTTTATCAATTGATAAAGTACTATTGTCATATTTATATTCAGAAAAATTTTAAATAGCACAAATTACACAACGATAGTTACGATATTCCTAAAAAGGTCATTATTTTATTGGGGAAGTTTGGAAAATAAGTAAAATATTATGTCAATGGTTGAACCCTGCAAAGCCATTTTTGTAAAATCAGGTACATCTGTCCAGTAAACATTTGTACACCCCCCCCCCCCTCAGCATATCAAGACCAAAATTAAACAAACTGTATAGAACTAATCTACGATGTATTGAACTTATACAGAACTTAGCGACGACGACGACAATGATGATGATGATGATGATGATGATGATGATGATGATGATGATGGTGATGATGATGATGATGATGATGATGATGATGATTATGATGATGATGATGATGATGATGATGTGGATGGTCGAATAAGTAGTGCTATAGCCTGATAAGTAAAAAGTCTTGGATTTTTAACTCAGAAATATCATCTTTAACAGCACACCTCTGAAACAGACGTTAAATGTTGATTTATAGCTATTAACGAGTTCTAGCTTTAGTTTGTAGAGCTTCTTGCCATTCTACAAGTCAAGTTCAGGGAATATAATGTATGATTAGTAATCGACCTTCTTCTTGCATGGTTCTCTCTCCCCTTCCTCTCTTCTTGTTCTTACGTGATCTCTTCACTTTACTAATGACTGCTCCCATAATCCCATATGGACAGAATTACGTATCACCGAGTCAAGTCCCACCACACCATCCAGTCGTTCTGTCTACTTCCTGTTCTGAATCCACCGAGTAAAGGTATCCGTTCACCGGACTCAAATGTTAGCGACTAAAGAATTAATCCCGAGTCTTTGTGTCGCTACTGCATCCACGTGTTACTACGTTATTGACTCAGTCACTATGGATTACGGATTATAACTCAGTCACTATGGATTATGACCTATAACTCAGTTACCATTTAGAACTTTCCACCATTAGCAAGAATCGATTCTGTTTGGAGTTCACTCACATAGACTACAAAAATTCACAACTTAGAAACTGTCGTTAGAAATGTAGGAGAACCGTTGCCAGAAGATTTTATAAATGTTCTACATGGATCTTTGATACACGTTATCTACATGTGCGAATATGTGCTTAGTCTAGTCGAATAAACTACTACGGATAAGTAGAAAAGCTAAGCTCTGCTCAACTGAAAAACAACAAAAACATAACGTAACGGCACACTGGGTCAGGAAGCACAGGTGCTTGTTTAAAACCCATTTTCTCGTTCCTCTCCATGGTTCTTAGTAATCTTTACCTTTTTGGCGCATCAATTGCAGCCGGCGCGGATTTATGAAAAACCTTCTATCATCCTGGGATTTTTTTCCTTCAAGCTGTCAACACTCGGTCGTCCAAGTTGATCACCCATGCATGTAGCCTTATAATGGTGCATACGACATGTAGCATTCACTTGGTATATGATGACGTATATTATCTATTTATCGCTATTTTAGAAAGACACACAGATACGCAATACCGCAATGGTGCACATTATGTGCAACATTATGAAGATGCACATTAGATGCACTATCAAAATAAGGCATGTATGATATGCAGTAATATAATAAGTATTACCACAGGTATGACAGTGGTGAAGGATATAGCTTGGTATCGGGACACTTTAGAGTCGTACAGATATGGGCAAGCCATTAGGAATCATCAGGTGTTAACATCTATTAATAGATCTCAACGACTAATATTAATGCTAATATTAACGTACAGACACTTATGTAGTTTAGTGTGTAAAACAATACGGTTTCAATGAAGCCTATTAGAGGATGTTAAACTCTTACATAAGACGAGGCCTGCACTGTAGGACCTACGCTATGCAATGTAGGCTGCCCAGGCATGCAGCTGTAGCGGGTATGTGTTAATTTTGTACATGTAGCTTAAGCAAAATTGATTGAATACAGAAAACTAGCTTAGTATAATTTAATTTTTCTGAAGCTAATACCTAATCCCCGTGTTGTGCTCAGGTGTGGTTGGACCACTGCAGAATAGGGCAACCGGAAACAATCTGCCGCGTGTACGTAAGAGGTGACTAACGGAAAGAGCTGAGGATGGCAAGAGGGGACCCACCTCACCATGACATATTTTCCCCTAGGATTAAATGGTAATTAATCCACCTAATTCAGGAAGGCAACGGGAAACCACATCAGAAGCCGTATTTTTATCAAGCTAGGCTATAGGCTACATAAGGTATGCATAAGGTATAGACTTTGTGAAGGGATTAACTTGCTGATCTAAGGAGTGCTCTTATAGAGCGAGAAAACAGGCTTTGAGTATGAAGATGTACCTTGAACCTGCCACTTGGCAGTGCACTGAAGAGAAGAAGAAGAATACTTAATCACATAGATTCATAGCTGATCAGTGGATTAAGCTCTGAACAGCTGATCAGTGGAGTAAGCTCTGAACAGCTGATCAGTGGAGTAAGCTCTGAACAGATGATCAGTGGATTAAGTTCTGAACAGCTGATCGGAGGATTAAACTCTGAACAGCTGATCAGTGGATTAAGCACTGAACAGATGATCAGTGGATTAAGTTCTCTCCAACAGAAGTTGACAATTTGAAGTCCAGTATAGAATCTTTAGAGACTAACTAATGATGCGGAGCTAGAAGTTCTGATCTTTTTATAGAAAACGAGCTCTCATTGGCCACATTTAATTATTACATTACGCAAAACGTGTATATAGGCCTACTGTATTGTAGAGATTGACATCTGACATGGAGGTTTCAATCTATAAAATACTTTGGAATCTTAAAAACTACCGTATATCCCGAAAGCATTAAAATCGTTGTAAAATAAACTTAATATGATAAAACAACAGCTGTTCGGCCATAAGGTGTAGACTATAGGGCCTAATACGTAAGAGAAAGTCTAACGCTAGCACTGTATCCATAAAGAGCCTATCAACGACTAACTATAGAATCCGCAAGAAGAGTTTAGGCGACATGTAGGTCGTAGTGAAGTACCGTGCCAGGCTTAGAGAACAAGTAACAAGCTGTATCAGCCAATAGAATCGCTTCTACAAAACACTTAATACAATGAAAGTTTAGTTTGATTCATCGCCATCCTCCCTTTAACTTTGGTTAAAGGGAGGATGACTCCCAGTTTAACTTTGGTCGTGATTAGAAAATTTTATAGCAATTTCTGGAGCCTAGGCTCTCACTAACTGAATGCCTTTTCTGACGTTGGTTTGGTTTTAGTACTTTGTCGCCTTTTACGACATGTGCAGTCCACGGTTGCTCTATTCTTCAGCAACACGGACGCGGGTAATTAAAGTTTAAAATAAGAGCTGAATATGAATATATCAGTTACGGCTAGAAGATTATGAATATCTATTATTTACTGTTATCATTCATGCATTCATTCATTCATTCATTCATTTATTCTTTCAAATCATTCAGAGTTGTCATTGTGTCAAGGGCTAATGCAAATCATCTGACCACAGGGGACATGGACGTTAAATAATCAAACAAACAAGACCTCCAATGTTACATCACCCCAATAACTCAGCTTCTACAAATACAGAATCTTCTAGATTTTAAAAATCCGGAATTGAAACTCTGGGTGATCTACAATACAATACTGTTTCCTCAAGGCTATCTCTAGTAGCAGCTTTAACCTCAGGTGAGCATAGAACCACTGGAGGGTTCACTGGTAGGCAGAAAAGCTAAATGCTAAAAAGCTAAGATTAACGTCAGTTTCCTCACCCGAAAGCGATGTCAGTGACGCGCGAGCCCAGGATTTGAACCCCATACATACATATCTGCGATCGAATAACTCACCAACATCGCCACTGGCTCCAAGAAAATCCAGAGCGACAGACAGACAGACAGACAGATAGTCAGACAAACAAATAGACAGAGATAGAGAGAGAGAGAGAGAGAGAGAGAGAGAAAGAAAGAGAAAGAGAAAGAGAGAGATATTAGACATCAGAAATGCGAGAGTGCTATGTGGGAATAGCAGTAATAACTACAATATGAGAGCTAGATATCAAGTGGACACTTGAATGGACTTTCAAGTTGAAATCATCATCAGTATTCTTCATAATTTAAGTGAATTTTTAAAGTGAATTTCACCCAAGTGGGAGTCGGCTTACGACACCCCCCTTACACCCCAACTAATTCTCGTTAGATCAGTATAATATGTATGTATGTTTGTGTATGTATGCGTATATATGTTTGTGTGTATGTGTATGTATGTGTGCTTGTAGTCGGGAGGTGACGAGGTAACGAAGTACCTGCAGTATGTCTATGTTTGTGTGTATGTATGTTTGTGTATGTATGTGTATATATGTATGCGTGTATGTATGTGTATGGATGTGTGCTTGTAGTCGGGAGGTGACGAGGTAACGAAGTACCTTCAGTACATCTGTAGTAATGACATAGACAAGGTCGTGGGCAGTATAGTGCCATGAAAATGCAATATCTTGAGATATCCTTTGCCATTATTTTTCACACGCACTAACTCAATATCACATCCCATTATTTTCAAGTTAACAATATTCTCTCCTGTAATTCCGTATCTTTGGAGAGTTATCCAAGATATTACATATGAAAATATATTTTTAGATCATCAAGTGAATTCCTGATCATCTCATAGCGATGACATAGTCCTGGCTTCAAATTCTGGATGAGTATCTACGTAGAAGTTAAATCAAGTCTTCCTGATTGACGTCCCTGATATTGTCTTATGGCGAGGAAGCGGACGTTCAATTATTATTGATTGAGTGATTGATTGATTGATGGATGGATGGATGGATTGATTGATTGATTGGGTCTCAAACAGGCTATTGTGCTTCAGTACCCAGTATTGCTATGTTATATAATGTTATCCCAGAGCACAGCCGAAATAAGCCTATATGCAGAGTCAACGATTCAATTAAGGGACTTCAAAGTTTTGCTTTGAGCAAAATTATATGCAAAACAAAAACCTAGAGCAGCTGTCGAACCACGATATACTGGTTAAAAACAAAACATCCTACCGCAGGACCATTCACATAGATAACTGCAATACAGTGGATGTATTTTATATATTGAATCTCTACGACCGCAAATCTGACGAAAGTACATCATTCGCTAAAAGTCTTTGATGCAGACCACCTGGAAAATTGACTTCAACTTGAACTTTTCTATGTGCAGAGTTCTGATCACAGACTACAACCGTCGTTAAGAGTCGTCAACTTACCGTCTACTCACACACCATAACAAATTGAAGGTTGCAATTCTAAAATATTCTAAAATTCTATCAACTTGCACTAAGGAACTGCTCCAGTCAAATGGCTGGAGCTCTGGAAGAGTGCACTGGACATCCGAATCCTTGAGTGTGAAGACGAGGGCACACACTGGGCTTGCTTCATCATTATCAAGCGTTTTTGACTGATTTTCTGGATTTTGGAATTTGCACCGTTTTTGGACCTTCTTTTTTCTCGCCGGCTTGATTTTGTCTCAATAGTGCTGGATATTGTCATTGATGACTGTAGCATTCTAATTGTTGTTGTTATTATTTTTATTATTATCAACAAAAGCATTAGAGAACTTCTGATGTATTTACATGTATGCTCTCCAGATGTCATTCATAAAATGTACTAGTAACCGGTGACATCTGGCGAGTAATATATGATATCAAATTTATTGTTAACATCCCACCTTGCGAATATAATTATATCTAATCGTTTCAGTAACTGATCCTATTTAGATACAGCGTCAAGATAATCTATTCAGTGATTAAAATGGAATTAAAAAAGTCGTTGAATTTAAACTAAAATATTCTCTTAACTAAAATGATTAGATAAACTAAACTACTTTGTTAACCACAAAGTAGTTAAACTAAACCATATTTAAATAAGAAATAATTAAACTAAACTATTTTTAACTAAGAAGGAAAAGTTAGGTTATTGTTTAATATTTATCATTTCATTAATACACAATTAATACATCAGAAGTATTACATTAGAATAAACAATTTGTTCATGGTTATGCAATTGCAACTTGCAGATGATCGTTTTCTGAAGAAAAAAAAGGAAGTCAGATTTAATTTGGCTGCATAATATATAGCTACAATATATAAATACCATCAAAAGGAAAAGTATGTTTTAGAATTCTATTGCACATAAACTCCATTTGGTACTATAAATTTTTATTTGAATCACATCGAGCTTTGGAGATTGGATCAGAGTCAAATGATTTCTGATTTCAGAACTTGATGAGGTAAAAGTTAATTCGAAACAGGTTTCAATCTTTCTTGTCAAAAGTTTAAATTTAATAATAATGATTGCAGTTTTCTAAATTTATAGATGTTTAAATTACTCAAAACAGAATAAATGAATTTCTTATGGCTATACGGTTAATCTCTGATTATCTTCAGTGAACAGTTATTCCAAATCAATGTTCACTACTGAAGAGCATCGTCTTTTGCTGCGTTATTGATGTCCCTCACTTTGCCTCATGGCGAGGAACCGGCCGATAATTCTTATTGATTGATTGATTGATTGCTTATTTTGTAAAGTGTAGTGGTTTGAAATCAATAAATAAAATAAATCGGAACGTGATAAGGCCAACAGCAGGAACCACATGTCAAAATCTGAGCAAATTTCAGCAACATGACGGGTTCCTGATAAATCCGCGAATAGCTAAAGGAACCACTTGACTAAAGAAATTAGCATTCTATCATTGGATTATATTTAAGTATCAACGCATAGCAATGAAACAGAGATTATTACATGTTAAGTCTTTTATAACAAGCCACTCATAGCTATAGTAAAGTACCGCTAATGTCATAGGCCATATCGGCTTAATGAATTTATTGCATTACAATTAACATAAGTACGCACGCATAGGCCATGTACTTATTGGCTATATAGACTTTTAACTACTATGTTATATATATAATGTATATATATATATATATATATATATATATATATATATATATATAGATATATATATATATATATATATATATATATATATATATATATATATATATATATATATATATATATATATATATATAATAGGCTGTACCTTGTCAGTGAAGTTTTTGGTTTTTTTTGGTTTTTGACAGAAGTGTTTAATCAGTATGTACAGAAGAATGGCAACTACTGTTATATAAATAATAATAATAATAATAATAATAATAATAATAATAATAATAATAATAATAATTCGTGGCACATTGGCGAATTCGGCCTCCCAGAGCGTAGAGGAACTATTTAAATATTTTTTTCATCTTTCTTTTAATTAAATAAAGTTTTTTTATCTTATATTTTAGCCCAGGGCCTTATACAGCCCAGGGCATTAGAAAATAATAATAATAATAATAGCACACATTATAGTGAAATGATCAACTATGTTGATATCTAGCATTTTTAATATCACATGTTAAATCCGTTAGGCAATTTATCCCATTTTCCGTGTAACTAGTCCAGTGAATGTCCGAGATTTTACTCTCAGATAAGCGCGGCTGGGAATCGAACCCACGAGAGTTCAATTCACCTCAAGGTCTGTCATTTAAAACTTCATGACGTTATCTACATCTCTAACCATTGCGCCATTGAGACATTCAAAATAGTGAAATTAAATAGTGTCACAGGGATTAAATAATTGATCTGAACGCTGCAGTTTCTATGCTAATGATGTTGAATGTCCCATTAAGAACTATAGCACATTAACCTATTGAATAAGATTTACCCATCAACATGACAAACAGAAGCTACGTTCGAGAGTCCAGAATATGTAAACACGATTTTTAAACCCAGACCGAAGTGTAACGAATTCCAGTAATCGTGCGTAGTAGATTTCGATGTTACGTTTTAAACCGTTACTGCGGAGTGTAGGAATTGCTCATTCCATGAAGTCAGGGGCGTCTTCGTCATACAAGCGATGACGCAGTTTGTCTCACGAAATTCTCCGGGGGAATTTGAAAATCAAACTTAGGGGGTACAGTATTATATTAGTACGATACCCCACTAAGTAGAGTATTGTGTCATGGGCCAAAGGGTGACACGCTCCTGGTTTAAACCAAGACAATCATAACTAAGCCTCTGTTTAAATCTTCATTCAGAAATATAATATAATAATATAACGGCACACTGGGTTAGGAAGCACAGATGCTTGTTTAAGGCCCGTTTCCTCTTTCCTCTCCATGGTTATTATTAATTTTTACTTTTGATGGCGCATACATTCCAGCCGGCGCCGATATAGAACAACCTTCCATCGCCCTGGGATTTTTTCCTTCGAAGCTGTCAACACTCGGTCTTCCAAGGTGGTCACTCACAAAGTACTAACCGAGGTCGACGTAGCTTAACTTCAATTATTGACGCGAAACTAAACCAAAAATCCCGCCCTCATGAGAGTATAAAATCCGTAGACACACTAACCGTATTCGCTATGTTGGCTGTCAATCAAGCTAGTGTCCTCTAACGACTCCGTCCCTGTAGCCACAGGCGATATCCTTATATGGGCATCGGAAGCAATGCTCGACTCCGATTGGCTACGGGTGTCAAGCTGCTGCTGCTGCTGCCGCAGATGAAGATCTGTGAATTGCTGTTGATGCTGCTGCTGCTGCAGCATTTTACGAAAATGTAGCCCATTGAACTGCTGTTGCTGTTGTTGTTGTTGTTTAAGTATTTCCTGCTGCTGTTGCTGCAACATTTGCTGTTGCTTTTTTCTCAATAAATCCGTACATTTAGGCATATTGTTGATTTCTTCTATCTCCGGTCAATGTTTTAATTTACACTACAACATCAACAATTTGTCAAATTTATACTGCTGTGTACGTGGTATTACCGTGTTAGAAATTAATAGCAGCAGCAATGACTACCTCAATTAGCAATATAATGGACGGTAAAAATAATAATGAATAGCCGTAATGAATTAATGTTACTGGTCACAATAGATAGAGTAGTAGCATAATAGTGATTATAATAGTTATAAACTATTTGCAAAAGTGACAATTAATAAGCACCTGTCTTGCAATATTTTTGGAGACCATGTCCACTATAACTCTACCAGTGAAGATTTCTTAAAGCATCATTTCTCTAGCAGTGTTAATTGTTACGACTGGTGACTTGTGTTAAAACTGCTTCCTTTCCCTGATTAATCGTAACTTTGTTGTTGATGACTGAGGTGGTCAGTAGGCTCCGTGAATACGTTAATAACCTTCCAGGACCCTAGTGAATATCTAATAGCTGTTGACTTCCCCTGAATTTTGAACCTAGGCCACTTGTTTACGAGGCTAAGACTATAGCCATTACGCCATATTCACTTCCTAGCTTGATAGCTACTAGCTACGACTACGGGCTACTAGGTACTAGCTGATAGCTACTAGCTACTACTTACGATCTAATAGCTGCTAGCTTCGAGCTACTAGCTACTAGCTAGTAGATCGTAGCTAGTAGCTCGTAGCTATCAGCAAGTAGCTACTTTAGCTAATAGCTATCAAGCTATGAGCTAATAATTACTAGCTACTAGCTACTAGCTACTATCAAGCATGTGCATAATGATCATCGCCATCGCAAGCATCCCAGGCTTTGATATATAGGCCCTACAATCCACATTGATCCATGCCTCACTGCGCTGTAATCCTTCAGACCTCCGAGAACATTCGTGATGTGTAGAGAAGTCAGGATCTGAGAGGACTTGTGGTTTACTTTGACGAGTATTCTGAACTAACATATATAATATGATTTATAATATGATCATTTCTGATATGTAGTTGTATCTCTGCTCGCATAATAAACAAAGCCTAGTGGGAGAGTGGGGAGGGGTGTGCATAGATTGACGGCTGGCAATGTTCAGTATATTTGCATATATTTATATATTAGTCTCGTATACAAGGAACGGACTTAGTCCGACACGACTGACTTGCTTCGATTCACAAACATGTGCCGCACATGCGTTCAAAAATGTCGTTCTTGTGATATTTGAAGATCAACACATATCTACAGTATCTAACATCAACTTTGCCAGTGTTGAATTCACAGGTAGCGTGTGCAAGGCAGTAACGGATCCAGAATTTCTTTCTGGTGCCAGAAATTGTTTTCATGACCTTTTTTTATAAATCATGCAGCCGTTTTGTTAGCTTTTGTAAGACTGAAATGCTTGCCTATGATCGCCACCCCTTGAATCCTAACGGATCACTGGTAAACGTTATCTTTATACCTTTCCGTTGATATTCGACCAAATTTGAAGTTAAAAATAGGAAACAAATGCGAGGGGCCATAGCTCCCTTGCCCAACCCTGGATCCGCCACTGATGCAGTTCGACCAATGCAATCCATCTCTCAGAGCTGAATGGATCACTTGGAACAGGGTTGATCCATGGCACTCAGGTGTACCACACTGCTCTATACAGCACTCCAGAGGAAGAGGAAGATTTTAATCAATGTAGTTTTCTCCACACTTCCGAGAGAACCAATATGAGCTGGAGTGACTGTATGAGCATTTAATTTAGAGAAACGGCTAATTTGTCAAGATTTGGTAGGCCTACTATTGGTAGAAAATGTCTCGAGTAACGTAACGTTAGCCTACTGCTTAGCCTCCATGTAGGAATATACTGTAGGTCCAAATGTAGGCCTATTGTAGGCCCGTGTGTAGGCCTATTATATGCCCTTATGTAAGTCTATTGTAGGCCCATATGTAGGCCTATTGTAGGCCAATATGTAGGCCTATTGTAGATCTATTGTTGGTATCTCGAAGCATGGAACCTGTTATTTGTCATATACGTTACTGTTATAGCTGCAATGTCAAGCATGTCATTGATGCAGTGACAAACTTGTCGTTAAATAAAATAGTTATTAAACTCAGCTGGATATAAATATAATATGTATTCCAGTAACTATTGCAACATTGACACGGTTCAATTACAATCCAAGTTATAGCTTAACTTAGACCTACCTGTTATTAGAACAGTTTAAATATCCAATCTTATCTAACCACTTAGAACGAATAAGTTTAGGCAGCAGTAAGTGCTAAACATCATATCTCTATTAACACAGCTCTGGTTACTGCGCCACGTATAATATGACTGTCTATGAAATACTCACCCGAGTTTCAAGTGCCCGCTTCCTAAACTGTGGTCAACTAGGCGAATGACTTAGGGTTGGGGGGTAATTGACACCCCAAATGTAAGCTAAGAAACCAGCTGTACAACCACAACCATGGGTTGGGTTGACCAACCAAATTGGGATTTAGGGTACAACCAGTGATTAAAGTGGGAATTGAGAGCCAGGGGAATGGAGAGCATTTTGCGGGCCTCATGTAATGTATAATGTATTTACAGATCTCCTTGTATCTGACATGGGCCCCTAACAGAGGAACGCACCTCAGAAAAAATGAGAGCAATGGTAACTGAGTTCTCCTGCGTTACACTCCTCTACTATAACCACGGGGCACATCGGTGCGCCGGTACACCTGACGTCTTGAGGAGAAGACCTTCGGACTTCTGTCTTTAGTGTTTCTTCTATCTCCTTCTTTCTTTGTTTACTGCGGTGGTCAGCTCGATAGGGTACTTTAGTGCCCTCTCTGATGGCCGTTGTGAGCAAATTTTCATTTCTTTTTGATACTACATATGTTGATCGCACTTTGAGCTGTTGATTTGTCTGCTTTCACAGTTGTTTGCCGGTGTTTGAAGACTTTTAAATTAACATATGTACTACTACTATTACTACTTCTGACCTTGACGTTAAACCCACATCATCAATCAACTGTTCTGTCTTTCTGGTCTAGTCCCGCTGACCCCTAAATGTGAAAGTTTGGCATGATATCCTTTACTGTGTTGTTAAGTAGCTTCAGTAATGTTAAAACCAATCACGATGATCTAGCAAAAGTCTATCGCTGATTAAGTTTATTTAGTTAATTGTGGACATAGCATATACTGTACATGTACAAACACTTTATTGTACAATTATTTAGTTGTCATTAGACCTCTTCTTCTCAACAATTCTCATAAAATTACGTTTTATTTCCTATGATTAACGTGGCAGTGAAGCAAGCAGGTAATATAGACCTAATTTAAATAAAGTTAGAAAAAGTACATAAATAAAATAAAATAACTAAATACGATAAAAAGTGAAATAAAACAAAATAAATAGAAGTGTAATATGTCATTAAGCTCTCTAAAAACAATGAAAAGCTTGCATAACTGGTGTTGATCACGCTGATGTAGGGATAAAGATGGGTTTGAACTTTGAACTCTAGTCACTGATGTTTAAGTTTCAGCGTGCTGAGCTTGAACAATTGTTACGATGTAGCTCTGTTTTCAATCAAAACTAGATTTAATTCTTTCTCAATTTAAGCATTTTAATCTAATATTTCATCTTGTAAATTATTATTTGATCTCTGCATTATTGTACTTTTCATCTTAAGTTAATTCTTTACCTCTTAAGACTTAAAGTCGAATTTTACACTGTTAAAGTGATAAGAAATGTTTAGTATTATTTTGTGTATTCTAATGTATATTGCTTGTAGTGTATTAGGCTACAGTACGTAACTATTGTAATTGTTGTATAGTCTAGAAATGAGTTTACATGATATAAGGTCTACTTTCAAACATTACATATTCAGAGACTGTTGTGTTCTAATTAGTTGTGGATCGCAATTGATCTAAATTGCTGTTCAATGAAATGTATATTAGTCTTACAGGCGACAGTACTCATTTACATAACTGCTTGTAGTTTAAACAAAACCATAAAGAGGATATGTTCTATTTTACAAGGAAAGTGGAAAGTGTGTTATAATTTGATTATGCTGCATACGTACGCATAGATCTATATTGGTGCTATATGCAACATGCTAAATCATACATAATAAATACGTGCATTTATAAATATAATTAGGAAAATAGATATTCTATGAAGGCTTCTAATATAATTATTTGTGGTTCATTTAGAGTACGTAGTGGTACGGCATTCCACTCCATCTGCTGTATTACATCTTCACTTTTATTAATTTCTTATTTTGTAATTTGAACTCTTTATTAATTTCTTATTTTGTAATTTGAACTTAACGTTACTGCACTGTTGTTTTTTGTTTTTGGAAATTCGCCTAAATGCTAATCGAGTAAGACCTATAGAACTAGCTGGCTGTGCCAGTTCTGCAGAAACTTCTATAGAGATAATAAAATCACTAAAGAAATAAGTGTATAATTTTCTGTAGGACAATTAGCAGTTTCATTTCTGCTGTCTTCAATGTGAAATACGTAATATTGTGATTTGTAATTGTAGCAATGTGTAATTGTAGCAATGTGTAATTGTAGCAATGTGTAATTGTAGCAATGTGTAATTGTAGCAATGTGTAATTGTACCAATGTGTAATTGTAGCAATGTGTAACTGTAGCAATGTGTAATTGTGAATTGTGTAGTTATTCTCTCTCTCTTAGTGCACTGCTTACTGGCAGGTCCATGATACATAACGCCTTCACTCTTCTCTGTCTTCCACCTTCCTCTTCATTTCCACATATGCATGGGTCTTTAAATCATCTAACATGCCTAATCTCGGCCTGCCTCTGCCTCTTTTTTCCTTCCATTCTACCTTCTATGTAATAATCATGTGCAATTGTAGTAATGTGTAGTTGTCTAATGCATAATTGTGCATTCTATAACTCATTTTATATAGTTAGGTGATAGAAGCGAACCTTGAAGCAGGCAGGAATATTTGGCCTCCCGCTTGGCAGAATGCAATCTAGTAAGAAATATAGCAACTTGTTATTTAAAAT
Organism: Enchytraeus crypticus; assembly: GCA_905160935.1. Lineage (NCBI taxonomy): Eukaryota > Metazoa > Annelida > Clitellata > Enchytraeida > Enchytraeidae > Enchytraeus > Enchytraeus crypticus. The sequence goes on along the minus strand of CAJHZI010000706.1, from coordinate 140,515 downwards.
ATGCCGTGGACCAACCATTTCCTGCAAGACTAAACATTGGGATACAAAGGGAGGAAAATGACTTTAAAGTTTCTTTTCAACTATTCACAGTCGTTATTCACAGTTTGTCATTTCCCCTTGTTGTGCTATCTCTATTTCCATATACAATGTGTAATTGTAGCAATGTGTAATTGTGTAATGCGTCATTGCAGTAATGTGTAAGTGTCTAATGCATAATTGTGTAATGTTAACTGTACAAGGTGTAATTGTGTTCAGAAGTGAGACCGGAAGTTCAATCATCAGGATTTAAGTATGAGATAGGACGAGATGATGACTTCATAGTGCTGGTGGTATATAAAGAAGATGAAAGCCGACAGTTGTCAGTTAAAGTATATTTTATATCTTATTACGGTCACTTGAACGTGAGATTAGTACTGACAACAACTATAGGCACATCTGATAGCTCTAGAGTCTCGGTGGTCTAGTGGTATCACTATCACGTTTAAAACAACAGTTCACGGGTTCAATGCTAGCCATGTAAACCACTCTCATGCAGCCATGAGCAAGCTGTTTGACATCTCTATTCAATGAAGTGTTTTAGAGTGTTTTAGAACTAGCCTATTTACTCTCCACCAGGTGTCATAGGGCTGCTGCATACTATTAACATCTAATTAATAACTCTTGAAGCCTGGATTATAAACCATCTAATTATTCTGCCAGTTTTCGCATCATTGGTTACCTCGTTAGGCTGAGTCGTCTGCCCCCTCTTCCCTTAACCACTCCCGCCCTTCCTCCCCAATGTATCGAATTCAGAACTTCGAAAACACTATTCTGGGTATATTTTAGGAAACTGAGGATTGAATCTACGGAAAACTGTAAATGTTCGTTTTAGACGATTAAAGCACCTACGACAGTAAAGAGACTTGCAGTCATGTTGTGATGATTTTTGTGTTTTATATCAACTGTATGTATGCGTGAATGTATGTGAGAATATATGTATGTACGTATGTTTGTACAACAGTATATAACGTACATACCCTGTACTATGTCCAGGACACTGAAAATTGATCAGCCATTACCTTCGCGTGTTGTAAGAGGCGCCTAAGTAAGAGGAAGTGAATGGGAAACGACCTCAGTAGTCAATAGTTTTCCCAAGATTCTGGTTACACTATGTATGGATAAGACATGCCCTTTAGTGAAGAGATTTACTTGCTACTCTATAGAGTGTGCTAGCAGACTTTAGTATGAATATGTGCCTTGAACCTGCCACTTGGTTGAACACTAGAGAAAGACATGCACGTACGTGTGAGCGTGTATAACAGTAGCTAATCTATAAATTATGTAGTGACGATAGCTAGAAGATGTCTGGGGTTTCACAGAATTAATATCCATACACACATTTGTTTATATTAATTTTCTCGTGTGCGTAAATTCCCAATTGTCAGGTGTATTGTATTAAATGGCTTTTCGGTGACTGCCTACGTTACTTTGACTGACAGAATACAAGTATAATAATAGATGTTTAAATATTACATATAATACAGGTAACAGATATTCTATAACTCCCCGTGTTGTGCTCGGGTGTGGTTAGACCACTGCACAATAGGACAACCGCAAACAATCTGCCGCGTGTACGTAAGAGGCGACTAAAGGCAGGAGCTGAGGATGGCAAGAGGGGACCCACCTCATCATGAAATATTTTCCCCCAGGATTAAATGGTAATTAATCCACCTAACTGAGGAAGGCAACGGGAAACCACCTCAGAAGCCATATTTTTCCTAAGCTATAGGCTACATATGGTATGGATAAGGCATAGACTTTGTGAAGGGATTTACTTGTTGATCTAAGGAGTGCTCTTATGGAGCGAGAAAACAGACTTTGAGTACGAATATGTACCTTGAACCTGCCACTTGGCAGTGCACTGAAGAGATATATTCTAGTCGCTACACCGATTGTGGCACTATACCACCAATGTCCATTCAGCGACGCTGTGGAATTTAGCATAGAGCGGCGCTTTACAAATGTTCTTAATATTATTATTATTATTATTATTATTATTATTATTATTATTATTATTATTATTATTATTATTATTATTATTATTATTATTATTATTATTGATGGTTCGTGACACGGCAGAGCTTAATAAACACCTACTCTCTCAGTAGAGATCTAATCAACTAGATGTGAATGATACATTTCTGTGGAATCGATTTAACTTAAGCTCTTAAGCCGCTAATAAATCGTCAATTGCATATCAACATTATGGCAAACAGGCCTACTCATCTTACTCGCAAACAAATACAGAGTGGATTAGTGAAAGCAGAGCTCCTACAGTAAAAATCTCTTCACCATTCCTCTAGACTAGCGAGGTCTGGCTGTTTAGCGTCAGTTTCTAGACACTAACCGTTCAGCGGCTCGGATTTCGAATTCAGTTGATTTTAAAATTCAGACAGAAATGAATGACCCTTCAAACCCCAAGGATTAGCGATTGAAACTCAACACAAAGATAATATTACGCTTCTCTCAGAAAACAGATTTCTTCACGAGAATCAATCAATAAGTATTTAACGTCCGGTTCCTCGCCATAAAGCAATTTCAGGGACGTCGAGAAAGGAGGAGGGAGGGATAAGAGCTTTCAGTAGACGGGCTCCTAATTTATCTAGCAATCAAGGCTTCTCTTTAGTCGTACGTTCTACAAATTGGAATCATGATTATGATAGCAGCTGCTGGAACTTAATTTCACTTTAGGGAGAAATAAACGAAGTAGTAGTTGTTTCATAATTTGAGTGAACATTTACACCTTATCAAAACAGTTTCTCTTAGAAGGAACAGCTGTAGTATTCTTCTTAGCTGTGACTATTAAGCATAAGAAACGCTCGACACACGGGACGCTGCGCGGTTGAGCGTTGGCTAATCTCTCACATTTCATTAAGCTCTGAATATATTAAACTGATAATAAAAACTCCGTGATTTGATTAAGCCTCTGATTATGATTTGATTATGCCTCTGATTATGATTTGATTAAGCCTCTGATTATTATTTGATTACGCCTCTGATTATGATTTGATTATGTCTCATATTATGATTTGATTATGCCTCAGATTATGATTTGATTATGCATCTGATTATGATTTGATTATGCCTCTGATTATGATTTCAATCAATCAATCAGTAAGAATTAAACGTCTGGTTCCTCGCCATAAGGCAATGTCGGGGACGTCTCTTGCAGACTCTACACAAACAGGCGCAAAAGCACCACACGATGACGACTGAGTACACAGAGACCGCAAGAGAAAGCGAGATCAAAACAGTGCAAGTCCAAGATCCAAGGCAAGCGGGTCAAAATTTAGACCTATGGCGGAAGGAGATAAGTGTTTAGCTGGCCAAGGAAAGTACCAATACAATTACAAGATCGAAGATCTTGTGGCAGAGAGTTCCATTTTGTCGAAGCAGAAAACATGAAGGAGCGTCTGCCCCATGGCAGATTTAACGTTTGGTACAGTGAGAAGGTTTTTACCAGAGGAACGAAGACTACGAGAGGATTGATAAAAGATCAGATAGATAGTATGGTTCACCATAATTTAAACTTTTGAAGGTATTTGATTACGCCTCTGTTTATGAATTGATTACACCTCTGATTATGATTTGATTACGCCTCTGTTTATGATTTGATTACACCTCTGATTATGATTTGATTATGCCTCATATTATGATTTGATTATGCCTCAGATTATGATTTGATTATGCCTCAGATTATGATTTGATTACGCCTCTGATTATGATTTGATTATGCCTCTGCTTATGATTTGATTAACCGTTTACAGTCCAACGTTCCCATTTTGGGAACATGGAAGCTATTGCAACTACTACTATTACTATTACTATATAACTATTACTCAACTATTCTAACGCATAACTATTTTATCGTGATGGAAGGCAATTAAAATTGGATAAAACGTTCGAAAAATATAAAACTTGTTAAGGGCTTGTTCTAAATTTTAAGATTACAGAAACAAAATCTGACGCATTTTTCAATTTTTTTATTTTTATTTTCTACAAATTAATTTAATATTAAATAATTTTTGTAAAATTATAAGTTTTGCATTATTTTATAGCTAAATATGTGCTTTTTGAAAAACTGCAGTAACAGGTAGTGTATATAGTCTACTTTAAAAGATATTCTTCAAAGCATGTTATGTTCCCAAAATGGGAACGTTGGACTGTGTAAAAGCAATTTACTGGTATATCTTTTACTACTTTTTGCAGCTAAGCTGATTGCTAAAGCATGTCTGTGACGGGAGAGTCTATGATTTGAACCCCGAAATTCCTGATCCGTAAACGGATAACATACCTATTTACCACTTTCTCCAGTTATGCAATTATAATTATTTATTTATTGTTGGTTTATTGCAATGGTTCATCAAAAGCATTATTATTACTTATTATAGAGCGATTACTTATTAGAGCTGTACACAAGGACGGATTCTTCAGGGTTGTAAACTGAGCAGACTCTTTGATGGTTTGACGATTTTTATTAGTTGACTTCTTGAGGGGCTTGAATTGTTTGACAGCTTGTTAACTTAATTAACAACAATGCCTAACTGCCGTGGTTACTAAGCCGTGAATAAAGGAAAGATGAAAGAATCCGTCCTTCTCGGATTCTCTAGTGACGAATTAAAAAGACCAATTAAGATTACTGGGTTTATCCAGTGAAGCCGTGAGCAAGCTGTCTAGCTGAGATTCTTGTATAACAGAATTTTGTATAACTTGAAGGAATTTAGATATAATGCTTTAATCATGAAAAGCCACCTTTAATACGAGGGGGAGAGGTTGCTTGATAACAGGGGTGTGTCTGCAGGATATATAAGCGTTGGATTGTTGGAAGTTGTTGGCCAGCCAGCTTGCCACGAAGTCCACTTCGACAATTTCTTCACAAGTCATCAACTTATGTCTGATCTCAGTGACAAAGGTTTTAGGGCATGTGGCATTGTGAATGATAACAGGTGCAACAAGTGGCCTTTGATGACCATACCTCAAATGAAGAAGATCAACCAAGGTCACTCTGACTACAAATCTGATGGACAGGTACTCTTCGTACGGTGCAACGACAATTCTGTAGTCACTGCTTCCAGCAACCATCTAGGCGTTACAACGGTACATTCAGCGAAAAGGAGGGTAAAGGGTGTGAAGGAAACTAACTAGTAACACAGCCTGATCTCATCAGAAAGTACAACAAAGGAACGGGTGGGGTTGATGTGTTAGATAGGATGCTGGCTTCGTATCGGCCACGGCTCCGTTCTAAGAAGTGGTGGTGGAATCTGTTTAGCAACGGCCTTAACATGGCAGTAGTTGTGCTTTCAGGTTCTACCAATATCTGCATCCTGACAGCACACTTACTCACATCCGGTTTAGAAGAACAGTGACGATGGCACTGTTTAGGTCACAGCAGGAACGCATACGACTTAGTGGCCCAACAGCTCCTACACCCAACGACACCCGATTTTATGGAGTGAACCACCATTTGGAAAGCGCCAGTCAGGGAAGATGCACTTTCGTATGACCAACACTCACCTGCAGTGTGTGAAATGCAAGAAAGCACCTGCATAAACTCTGTTCTGGGCTGTACAACACCAGGTCGTAATAACCAACCAGTTGCGTAGCAGTAGCACTGTTATTGGACATGTAGTACGTTGCACAACTGTAAGGTATCATGACTACAGAGTGTAATTAGAGAATAAATGATATTGTTGATATTATTATTTCATTATTTGGATATTTTGTAAGTACATGTATGTTTAGATATAATGTAGCTAGAGAATAAGACATATTAATATTAAACTTGTATATATTGTACTAAATGTATTGATATAGGTAGGGAATACGACTCATTTGATCGGGATTTTGTAAGGAATGTTTAGGTTTCATGTTTTCTATTACTCAACTCTTAAATTAGAGAAATTGGTACAAATATTTTAAGCTATATTAGCGTTGTATCACTGAACGCGTCGTTGCCTATGCACAGTCCAACGTTCCCATTTTGGGAACAGAAATTTTCACATAAAATGTAAAAAAATTGTCAAGATGTTTACAGATGCTGTAATGGGAGCCCAAATTGTATAACATATCCAAAAATTAGCCATATATGTTAACTCTTTCTATCTCCCGACTGTAAACGGTTAAGCCTCTCATTATGATTTGATGATGCCTCTGATTATGATTTGATTAAGCCTCTGATTATACTTCTGATTATGATTTGATTATGTCTCTGATTATGATTTGATTAAGCCTCTGATTATACTTCTGATTATGATTTGATTATGTCTCTGATTATGATTTGATTAAGCCTCTGATTATACTTCTGATTATGATTTGATTATGTCTCTGATTATGATTTGATTAAGCCTCTGATTATACTTCTGATTATGATTTGATTATGTCTCTGATTATGATTTGATTAAGCCTCTGATTATACTTCTGATTATGATTTGATTATGTCTCTGATTATGATTTTATTAAGCCTCTGATTATACTTCTGATTATGATTTGATTATGTCTCTGATTATGATTTGATTAAGCCTCTGATTATACTTCTGATTATGATTTGATTATGTCTCTGATTATGATTTGATTAAGCCTCTGATTATACTTCTGATTATGATTTGATTATGTCTCTGATTATGATTTGATTAAGCCTCTGATTATACTTCTGATTATGATTTGATTATGTCTCTGATTATGATTATAACACCTTATGAAGTCAATAGAAGTCAAATTTACTCGAGAGAGAGAGATGGGAGAGAGAGAGTGAGAGATGGAAGGAGAGAGAGAGATATACTGAGAGTAACATAATTATGACTGTTAAGCAAGCACTGAACGAGAATTCAACTTGCTAAACCTTTAATATCACACTGAAGCACTGCTACAACAGTGCTCGCTCATTGCTAATGTAGCATTAGACTTTCACAATACGGCAGCATTAACCGTAATGCTCGCTGGCTACTTCAAAGCTTAATACTCTGCTAATACACGTCGCTCATAATTCTTAAATACCACAATAATTATCTTAAATTAAGCTATCATACTCATCCATCTCAGTCCGTCGTATTACTCCAAGGTTTCATCTCAAAATTAACAAAAAATTAACATAAAATAACTTTTCATAATATTATTCGTTCAAACCTAATCCACATTGATATGACACACACAACTTAGTTACTGTAACTCATGAGCTGGCTGGTCATATGTTTAGCAACCCTGATCTACAATCAGTGGACACACGTTCAACCATCAACAGAGCCTGTTTATCACATTCTCTATCCAACCATTTCTAAGCATCATTAGATTAAGTCATCTTAGTTAGCAAGCAAATAACGACATCTGACTATCATTGACCTCAAACCTAATAACAATTAATCATAACCAAATGTGTTGGTTGTCTACTAGAGTCGATCTGGTCTCTCGAGATGGATGTTAATGGTTTGAACTGCAGCAAGTCTGTGTGTGTTAATGTTCACTGTGGTATAGAAGTAGACAATAAACAAGACTCTAACCCACTCAGTCAGTGTCACAGTCTCTAATGTTCACTTGATCATCAGTACCAAAGTCAACTGACGCTAAGCAAGCGAGTCTCTAAACCCTAACATCACTACCAGACAGCATGCACTCTCCTCACATGCAGGGAATGTAAAGAATCTGTACTAAGCGGTTGTTTCTTTACTTGCTCTGATATCAGAGATCTGCTGCTGCATGTAGACAAAGATCATCAGTTGTCGATGTTCAGTGTAACACAGTACCTCCATCCACGCCTCTACTAAAAGATCACGTGGATAGGACTCTCGAGTCACGGGATCAAATCCCATCCAAGCACTATTCAGTATCTCCTGTGCTATAGAAACAGACGCTAAGCAAAGCCTCGAGAGAGTACTGAAATGCAAGAAGAATCAGTACAAGCGCATTTTTGCAAAGACACATCTCATTACGAAAACTAGCAGAGAAAGTAATACCACACAGTCCTGAAGCAAAAATCAATCAGAGAACACTCGCCAAACCTGCTTTCAACAAATACTACAAAACTGGACAAGATAAATACTCCATAAAACTGAATAAAGCAAATAATATATCAATATTAAAAGTAAATAGTTATACTAACTGAAAAGGGTTAACATAAATAGTTGATCGTTCGACTGAACCAGTTTAACACTGTATATGACAACTAATTTCTATTTACATAAATGCAGGCTTATGGTATAATAGAGCTACAACATAAGTCGAGCATGAAACAAACGTTAACCAATGTGAAGAGTACAGCTGTTTTAAACTGTACAAAAATAGCTTTTAGTTTGACCAAATTAACAAATCTTACATCTGTTACACAAACACTTTCAGTTCAGATTTAATTACACACACACGAAACCATACAAATCCCGTCACATCAGCCCACAACAAGTGCTGAAGCCTCTCTAACGTCAGCACGGACAGACCAGTGTTCTTCCTCTCAGAGCTATGCTACAACACGTCCACACAGCAGAGTCAAACTAGACCCACAGCATCATTAGCCGCTGACATAGGCCGCATGATGCTATCAACAGAACGAGGCAAGGTAACGACTGTCGTTGTTGCCTACTCAAGAAACCTTGCGAGATTTGCATCACTGCACTCGCGCCGACTGATTGGAGTACGATGGACAGACAAGTGAACTGCCACAAGCTTGCTGCTACTAGAGATAGTAGAGAGGCTGGTGGAGTCTTGCAATGTTTCCATGTGACCAGTCATACGTCTATATGTGTTCCACAGCGTATCAGCCTCAGACTAGTCTATAGGATATCATTCAGTGTACGTACCACACACCAGGTGCATCCACCATCAAATCAACGTGTGTGAAGCTTAGTCCAATACACACCACTTGACATACACATCAATCACTCAGCACATACAAACACAAGCACACCGTCTAACGGAACTGCTCGAGTCATGTACGTACACTCTAAAACTGTATATATACTGTTCAAGCATATATAAAACTCATTTATATTAAAATCCTAAAATCAGAGCCACGCCTCAAATAAATATCTGTCGCCTACTACCGTGACACATAGCAGCCGCCACTAAGCCCTTAGTATAATCTCATACAACATAAGGGCACTGGTTCAATGGAACAACACAAGGGCAGTGCACATAGAATGCATTCAAGAATGCCAACGTAGGATCTACAAAAATACACAAAAATGATTATGCGCAAAGAATAGAAGTACACAAGCCAAGACGTACGATAGTACAACAACAGTTTCCTCGTCTGATCATGATGTCAGAGACGCTCAAGTACACAGTACACAACGGAGAAATCACAAAGAAAATAAAGATTACGCTTCGTCGTAACGCCAACAAAACGCAGAACAATGAGCATAGGTTAAACGTTCAACGAATAGTTATGTACACATACAGAGTTCTCGTGTATATACAGTCGCGACGGAGAGGTTCCAACAACAACAACAACAACAGTATTGCGTCGTATAAAATATCATCAGGGTATGTACAACATGAACTGTGTAGCAGGCACACGGCTTAAAGACTTTAAATACTCCACCCAACCGCCCATGCTCCACTCATTCTCAAAGCACACCTTACTGCCAGTCTGTTTTCATCAGTAAAATAATTAATTTACATAAAGACAATTTTCATGATATTGTGGCTGCCATAACTGATCTGAAATTTATCCAGCCAAATGAATGTTTCCTTTCGCTAGTACGGGTAAAATAAACGGTGTATATCGTTAATTAAGGAAGTAATAAATTTAAAAGCATTCAAACATGTATTGAGAGAGTAGATGTCAGTATTAACAGAGTTTACAACAATTTTTCTCGCATTTTTTAACAACATAATTCAAAGAGAAATCGTCAACAGAAAATAGCCATGACAATATAGGATATAGAGAGTACCACTCAGAAGCTTGTTACATCTCTTCTTTATCTATTCTCTCTTCATCACACTTACTTACACGCACTCCTATTTCTCTCTCCTTAGTACAAATGTTGAACAGTACTTAAGTAAACGTCTATATCACTTCTAACACCTCAGCTTCACTTAAACACCAGCATAGAACAGAGAAATCAAGTTCTACTGACGTTAGTATCAGTAACTCATCTGATATGTACAGAAAGTCCTCTAAGCTTAAAATTTCAGCCTTTAGCAAGCTGTGAGGAGAGGCTCACCACTACTGCGGAACAGGCTGCCTCTGCTGAAGCTTCTGCTGCAGCATAGCCATCTGCAATCAATCAATCAATCAATCAGTGGACTAGAAAACAATTCAATAATTAATCATCTTGTTCTCTCTTCAGTGCACTGCCAAGTGGCAGGTTCAAGGCACATATACATACTCAAAGTCTGCTTTCTCGCTCCATAAGAGCACTTCTTAGATCAACAAGTTAATCCCTTCACAAAGTCAATGCCTTTTCTATTCATCATCTTAAAAAGTCTAAAATCATAGCAAAGCTCCTTTAAATAATTACACACGTGAATTTCCGGTTTACACCCCAACTCCAGCGGATAGCTCTCTTTACGTAAACTGAATGAAAAATAATTGATTCAGCCTTCTGTGGGTAGAGCCAGTAGCAAGTTTGATAGGTAGCCCAACTGCTGATCAGTAGGTGCAGGGTTCTAAAGCAGTAATCTTTCAATGCTCTCCTATTGTTCTCATTCGACTAGCACTCGTAAATCAACGTCGTTATTATAGATAACCTGACGGGCTACTTACATCACCGGTCTCAAACTGAGCTCTGTATAGATTACGTTTCTCTATAAACAGTCGTGCAAACTCCATGACTTCCTGAGTGGTGCCCATGTAGCTACGTATCACGTTAGACACCTACATATACACGCACACATACATTGACACAAACATGACTTCCTGAGTGGTGCCCATGTAGCTACGTATCACGTTAGACACCTACATATACACGCACACATACATTGACACAAACATGACTTCCTGAGTGGTGCCCATGTAGCTACGTATCACGTTAGACACCTACACATACACGCACACATACATTGACACAAACATGACTTCCTGAGTGGTGCCCATGTAGCTACGTATCACGTTAGACACCTACACATACACGCACACATACAGAGACACATAAACACAACCACATGTATATATGTGGTCACGTATCGCCTAAATAAAGGCATCATATATCACCTACAGTAGACACATCTCATTAGCTAGACCACCTAAACCTAGATAATATATCTCTCTCTCTCTTAGTGCACTTCCTACTGGCTGATCCATAGCAAACAATTCAATTATCTCCATTTAATTAAACACCTCCAATTATCTCAATCTTCCATTTTCCTCTTCATGTCCACATAGGAGTGGATCTTTAAATCATCGATAACATTCCTTTCGATATACGATTATTCTAGGAGAATTCTGCATATGACGAGGTGGGCCACCAATGTCTTCCTCAGCTTAGAGTAACATTTGATGGATAGGGGCGTCATTCCCTGAGAAAAAAATCCTGTTTACCCAAACCTATCATATACCATCTACAATACATACGTCTCTATGCCACCATCGTATACATCTACAATGCACACGTCCGAACGACGAGCAGAATTAGCAAGCCCTATATACAAGATGAGAGGACACGTACCATGACATCCAGGTCCTGATTCATCAGGTGCTGCACAAAGCGTGGAACTGCACAGAGAACAACAACAATAACTGTCAACCAGGAGCAGAATGGTAGTGTGGTAACTAGTCATGTGAATGGTATGGTCATATGGTGTATTCTTAGTTAATAAATAAAATTATAATGGAACGCTTTACGGCACATTGATAGAACACTCGACTCGTAAACAAGAGGTTGTAGGTTCCAGACTGCGTTGCAACACGGCTTGAACAGAGGTGCTTAAAATCAAGTTGTGCATGCTTCGCTGGGTGTTGTCAGCCTGAAGGATAACCGACTTTAAGATTTATTTCCTATCTAGATCCCTCCAAGCCATCCCCATAAAATTAGACATAATGGCATAACAAACGAAGTATAATCACTAAAATTTAAAATATAAAAAAAATGCTTTTAAGTAATTAAAATTCAAACATTTCACCAGTTCTGCTAGAAGTTATAAATTAATATACTAAGGATACACGATGAATATACGTCGACTAAATGAATATATATTATGATTTGCTCCAAGGTAGTATCAAAAGCAAAAAATGAGGATAATAATTAACTTTTCAGCCAATGACAAAATTCTAATATTGAGTGTCTGGCCCAAAGAGTGCACAGTGTTCTTCAACAGCACACACAACAGCAGCAGCAGTATTCCAGTCCAATGCACAGTTCAGAGAGAGAGAGAGAGAGAGAGAGAGAGGGGGGGGGGGGGGAGAGAGTGAGTGGAGAGAGAGAGAGAGAGGTAGAGAGTTGGAGAGAGTTGGAGAGAGAGAGATGTTGAGAGAGAGAGAGAGAGAGAGAGAGCTAGAGATGTAGAGAGTGGAAGAGAGAGAGAGGGAGAGAGATAGAGAGGTAGACAGTGGGCGAGAGGGAGAGAGAGAGAGCGAGAGAGGAGATAGAGAGCTACAGAAGTAATGAGAGGTAGAGCTACATAGAGAGCTAGAGAGAAAGAGAAGGAGAGAGAGAGTACATACTGTCATAGCTACAGCGTAGAGCTCTCAAAGCTGCCTCAGACCAGTTCATCAGCTCCTCCTTAGCCTTCTCCCCAGCCACAAGCCTCTGAACCAACAGCTCCTACATCAATCAATCAATCAATCAATCAATCAACAGGTTCATCTCGTACCACACAGCTACTAATACCATTAGCTTTCACACTATTTCAGTTTTCTCAGGAATATCAAATATATGATGTGCCGATAACAAATATATGATGTACTGAAAGAACTTCTATCATACCTGTAAAATTACTTAAACTATGAGATCAGAAAAATGCAAATTTCAGTCAAGTCAAAGTTGCAATTGAAAACAATTGTTTAAGGAGAATAATTGAGTCAATAAATGTTAAAGAGTTTTAGTTAACAAACAGTATAAAGTTATATTAAAAGTTATTTACTCCGGAAAGAAATAAGTTATGAGCAAGTAAGTACTGAAAGTGACAAAGTAAAAACCTTACAGATGAACCGAATGAGGTTCACGTGTGGTTTTTAAAAACTGTGTTCCTTTTACTGTGGGAACGTCCCTGACATCATCCTTGGATGAGAAAATGGACGTTAAACCTTTATTATTATTATTATTATTACTCTTATAGCGATGAGTGTTAGGTATTACTAATGGTAGATAGCAACCTTGTTGAGAGCAAGGTATATTAGGAGAGAGCAGTACCTGATCAGTCGCACCATGCTGCCCCACGCCAGCCTGCATGTTAGCGGCTGAATAGAGAGCCAAGTTGTTAGTTGAGGAACCAATGCAAGCCGTGGGTTGAGGAAACACTGTGTGAGATACATTCTGTGTGGTTAGAGGTACAGCTCTGTACATACAATACATAGGATCAGGTATTAAACACTGTGTGAGATACATTCTGTGTGGTAGAGGTACAGCTCTGTACATACAATACATGGGATCAAGTATTAAACACTGTGTGCGATATATTCTATGTCGTTAGAAGTACAGCTCTGTACATACATAGGATCAAGTATTAAACACTGTGTGAGACACGTTCTGTGTGGTTAGAGGTATAGCTCTGTACATACAATACATGGGAGCAAGTATTAAACACCGTGTGAGATACATTCTATATGGTTAGAGGTACAGCTCTGTACATACAATACATAGGATCAAGTACTAAATACTGTGTGAAATACATTCTGTGTGGTTAGAGGTACCGCTCTGTACATAAAATACATAGGATCAAGTATTAAACACTGTGTGAGACACATTCTGTGTGGTTAGTGGTACAGCTCTATACATACAATACATAGGATCAGGTATTAAACACTGTGTGAGATACATTCTAGAACCATTACAATCCTCAGCTATGACTTCTGACAGCTAGTAACAGCACTCACCCAGCTCCAGAAATCTTTCCATTAGTCCACGCTGCCGAGCCCTCAGACGCTGAACTAACGGCATTGCGCGACCACACCGCTGTGCCGTTGTCCATCTGCTGGGCCGGCTTAGAGCCGCCGGTCTTGTTCATCCATGCGGTTGAGGTATCAGGCTTAGACTGAGCACCAGGCCACGCCAGCCCGTCCCCTGCCCAACCACCTGCAGCTCCTCCACCTGTGCTGCCTCCTCCCACACCAGCCAACAACTTAGTGTCAACACCTCCCTGAAGCAATCAATAAATCAATCAATCATCTTACCATCACATCTCCCTGAATCAATCAATACTAAACCAATCAATCAATTAATCAATCATCATCATCATCTTACCGTCCAGACCTACCTGAAACAACCAATCAATCAATCAATCATCTTACTGTTCACAGCTCCCTGAACCAATCAATCAATCATCTTCCTGTCCACACCTCCCTAAACCAATCAATCAATCAATCAATCATCTTCCTGTCCACATCTCCCTGAACCATTCAACCAATCAATCAATCAATCATCTTCCTGTCCACACCTCCCTGAACCAATCACTCAATCAATCAATCATCATCTTACTGTCTACACCTCCTTGAACCAACCAGCCAATCACTTTTAATGATGCAGGGCAAGTCACACCTGCCTGATGAAGCCAGGAATTTAGAGCTACATATCACAGTCTATTCTGCTCGTTTGTTGAGTGCGTAGAAATGGAGAAGTGGTCTATTTGTATCCAGACTGTAACTAAAGATTAGATTTAACTAGATTAGAATTAACAAGATTTAGGAGAAGCTGAAGAAGATGATTAAAATATAAATTTACCTTTGAAACAGTCAGAGGAAACATTATTTTTAAATATTTCTAATTTATCTTTCACTCGAAAAGATTTGCCCTAGAGCTAGCATTATGGTGTAGGAATTGCTTAAGGCCTATAAAGTTGTTGTTGTTAAGCAGTTAGGTATATATAAAGGCCTGTGATAGAACAGACCTTGGCAGCTAGCTGACGCTTAAGACTATCTCCAGCCAATAGAACACTCGGGTCCTGTCCCAGCAGAGCAGCTATAGAGGCCGACAGCTGCTGCTGTTCTCTACAACACCATCAAACAGCCAATCAATCAATCAATCAATCAACGACTAGTGTACAGATAAACCAATCAATGACCTAATAAAAGCACCAATCTATCAATCAGTTAAATCACACAGTTGGCCAATTAATTAATAGTAAATGTGACAGACTATAAATTTATTTTAAAATTAGTCTGAAATTCTAGCTGTCAATCAATAATGATACCGTCAATCAATCAATCAACTCATCAATAATTGTAGTAGAAATAAGCTTTTAGAAATGAAGACCTTTTGGATACAGAATCCATTCATCATTCATGGCTCAACCAGAGTCGATTAATAAATTGTAATATAGAATTAATAAACACAAAGTAATATAGAATTTTAAAACTGATGATGGAGTGTCCAGTCATCCAAAATTTGTTTATCAAGCAAGTGTGCTACACTATAAATAAGACTAATCTACAGATAGAAATGTCAAATAAATGTTATGTAAAACCAAACAGTTTCTCTAAACACGTCAACCATTTTTAATATTAAGAGAAATAGAGCTGATACCTGATGTTGAGAGCACCAGCAGCTGCAGACCTAAGTTGTTGTTGCTGCTGCTGCTGTTGTTGCAGCATAATCTGCTGTCTCAGCACATCCACAGCTGTATGCTGCTGCTGCTGCTGCAGACGAGCCTCTGACTTCTCCTACACAAACATCAAAAGCTGGTAAAGCTAATGATAACGGCGGTTTCCTCACTCGAAAGCGATGTCGGTGATGGGCGAGCCCAGGATTTGAACCCCACACATACTGATCCGTGGTCGAGTATCTTACTGACTTCGCCATTGGCTCCAGCCAGAATCAACGCTGTGATCAACATTCCTGCAGTAATTGTCTCTACGTTCTAATCTCACGCCTCAAAACACAGCCAGGCACTCGCATATGTTTCTAGTTTTCTACGTATGATAGAATGTGGGAGCACAAAAAGGGTATGAAAAAAGGGGATTGATGATATGGTGTGGGACAGGGAGGACTAGAGAAAGTCTATTTGTATCCCGACCCTGATTAAACTGGGATTTAAGGCAAGATGATGATGATGATAAAAGGTAGAAGCACAATTTGTTTATATACCATTGATATTCAGCATAAAATTTACCTCTATTTCTTCATTTATTATCATACATATGTAACTGCATGCATGAACTGTATATACACGGCAGAATGCTCGATATATTTTTACTAACAGTTTACAACTCAACAGTTACTTATTCTACTTTGCTGGAGCCAGTGGCAATGTCGGTAAGGCACTCGACCGCAGATCAGTACCTGCAGGGTTCAAATTCTAGGCTCGCCCGTCACTGACATCGCCTTCGAGTGAGGAAACTGACGTTAACATTAGCTTTACCAGCTTTTTTATATTTCATTTGGTTTATCTTGAGCCTAAGTGGAGTTGTTGACAGTGAGACACAGACCTGACGACGTCTCAGCTCCTCCTCTAGTATACTGCTGTTTGTCTTCTTCCTCCCCTCCTCTAACTTCTGCTGCAGCTGCTGCTGCTGCCACTTACGATCCTGCTCAGCTGCCATCAGCCTCTCGTTCTCCTTAGCCTGCATCCACGCAAGAACAACAATGTACAATATCACTACAACAATGTACAAATAACATTACAAAGCACTATAAACAACATTATACATAATATGTGATATGTCAAAACAATATAGAACATGTGATATCACAACATATCACTGTGATTTGATACATAATGCTGCGACATGTCACGAAGCATGCTACTGGCATGCGGTGTCGTACATTGTTGATGTAACAACATATAACACGTGATATAACAAAATAGCATACAACAAAGATCGAAACTCGATAGCGTGTCAGTAACAGGGAGAGCACTTAATTTTAACTGTGTCTACTGAAGTGCTGTCAAACAACTTACCAGCAAGCCACCAATTCAGCCGGCAAAATTAAGAGTACATAGGAACTGGCAGAATGTGCAAGAGAACTTTAAAAAGAAATAATAGGCAACATTTACGATGAGATAAACTAATAGAATGATTATGATGAGATAAACAAGAGAATGTTTCTGATGAGAGAAACTAAGAGAATGTTTATGATGAGATAAACTAAGAGAATGTTTATGATGAGATAAACTAAGAGAATGTTTATGATGAGATAACTAAGAGAATGTTTACGATGAGATAAACTAAAACACTGTTTATGATGAGATAAACTAAGAGACTGTTTATGATGAGATAAACCAAGAGAATGTTTATGATGAGATAAACCAAGAGAATGTTTATGATGAGATAAACTAAGAGACAGTTTATGATGAGATAAACTACTAAGAGAATGCGTATGATGAGATAAACCTGTCTCTGCATCTCTGCGCGATGCTTGAGCAGCTCCATCAGCTTGTCGTTGTGCTCCACGCCCCCGCCACTCCTCAGCTGCTGCTGCTGTAACAGCTGTGCTCTCAACAGAGCGTCTATCACCTCACCCTGAGCAGCTGAGCCAGCGCTCCAACCGCCACCCGATGTGCCAGCACCGTCGCTTCCTATCACAGCACATGAGCTTTGTAATTACAACACAGCACACACACGTGCACAAACACACAGAGTAGTATGTTCATGTCTCACCCACGTTGTCATTACAACACAGCACATATACATACATACGCACACCAGCAGACACACGCGCGCACACACAGAGTAGTACGTTCATGTCTCACCCAGGAAAGCACTTAGTTCCTTCTGACACTGCTTATAGTTAAACATTGAATACAGAAATTCAGACAAACGTACATCATAGTAACACAAAAAGTTCAAACGTATACTAAAGCATCATGAAAACACATCTCTTCCCACCATAGATTTTATTTCATCTTGCCTGACTTTTTTTGATCACCGGACCAGCACTGTTTAGGATCTTTATTTCTCTTCAGCACGTGTTTTTTTCCCAGATCATTTGGGTGCATCGATTTGTAGTGACGTGTGATGGGGGGACGTCCCTGACATCATCCTTGTATGAGGAAACGGACATTAAACCTTTATTATTTATTATTATGTAGAAAGAACGCTTTAGATTTTACGTCTAACACATACCAGCAGATGCTGATGGCACACAGCTGGCAGATCGCCAGAGATTGGAAGCTGTGACGGAAGCTCCTCCCACTGAACCAGCAGCTGATAGATGAGCCAATGAGAGCCCCCCAGCAGTATCAGAGGCTGCAGGATTAGCTGTTAGCAGGCCAGCAGCTGTGACAGGGCTAGCCAGTGGAAGACCAGCCGGGGTTATAAGGCCACGATTAGCCTGATGAGCAGCGACAACAGCAGCCAAAGCTGCAGCTGCTGCTGGCACCAGACCGGTTGAAACTAGTCCAGACTGGTCTATACCGGCTGGTTGAGAGATTGAGCGATGGAAGGCAGCAGATGGGATGGATGGAGCGATGGAGGAGAGAGCAGATAAAGCAGGAGTTATAGGAGGTGGGTTCATCAGAGCAGATTGGCTGACAAGAGCATTTAAATCAACTGCACTGCCTCTGTGTATCAATCAATTAAACTACTAGATAATCTACTGCTCTCCCAATCATTCAATCAATCAATCTATCAACCGTGACATTTACATCTAGACTAACAGTTGCTTAACATTGCAAAATATGCATAATATTACAACAGTTATAAAATTACACTGAACTTACCGAGACGTTGAAATACAAAGTTCTAATAACAGACAATAGATACTAAAAAAGAAATGTTGAAAAGATTACCCCTGCTAATTTAGAAAGTTCAGTTCTACTTAGCAAGTACATCAGGTACGTAAGTTCTAGATCTAACTACTGCAGAGAATGTTGACCACTTGAACAATGTGGTCAACATCCACATAAAATTTAATCAGGTAACATAATATAGAATCAGGGACATCAGTTATACTCTAATTCTCGACGCTAATGTGGTCTTGATCGTTAAAGCTCACCTGAGATTAGTTTTACCCAGCTGCTGCTGCTGTGTGGCTAGCGTGAGAGCTCTGTCCTTGATGACCTGCAGCAGTAGCTGCTGCTGATTAGCTGTCAGCTTGGAGATCTTCTCCGGGGACGCCTGGCGCCTGCAATCAGAGTGAAGCAAAATTAGAAGCCACAGAGTAGAAATGAGCACATAAACATAATCATAAACATCTGACATTGAGCTATACAATAAAGCTATACAACAATGAGTTAAACGAGAATGGGCTATACGGTAGTGAACTGTATGACAATGAGCTAAACAACAATGAGCTGTATGACAATAGATGGATGACTTCTATGATGGTCACACAACTGACTTACAGCAAATTCTGAATGATGTTCTGCTGCTCCTGTACCAGCAGCTGCTGCTGTTCTTGTGCAAGCAGCTGCTGATGCTGCTGCTGCAAGCTCTTTAGTTGCTGCTGCTGCTGCAAGCTCTTGAGCTGCTGCTGCTGCTGTTGCTGTACATCCAGCCCAGCAGCTTGTAACCTCTGCTGTAGCAGCAGTAGAGCAGCAGCACTCGGTGCAGCCGATACCTACACCACACAATATCAACCACAATCAATCCGTTAATACACGACTTAATCAATCAATAACTCTATCAATCAATCAATCAATAAATCTATCAATAAATAGCTAAACGTTTAATTTAAGATGACGTTTGAGAACAACAACTCAATGTCACACTTGCAACAAGCACTCTAGGAAATCATCTACTATTAGCATAGTCATCGGTAAAAGTCTACATAAAGTGTTGAGTTTTTGTTTTTTTTAATTTTTAATTTTATTTTATTTTTTTTAAATTTTACTTAATTTAAATGTTTATTTCTGTTGGCATTTTTCAGTGATTTGGTGTTAATGCTGAAATAAACACATATATCTCTCTTGATCAACTTAAACAAATAGCTACAATGCTATAGCTAAAACAACACAAGCACAGTGTAGTAGCAGCTTACTGACCAGTTCAGGCAGTTCAAATTCTCCACTCAGCAATCAATTATTAGCTACCAGGTCAACAACTCAATCAATCATTAGCTATCAGGTCAACAGCTCAATCAATCATTAGCTACCAGGTCAACAACTCAATCAATCATTAGCTACTAGGTCAACAACTCAATCATTAGCAACCAGGTCAACAACTCAATCAATCATTAGCTACCAGGTCAACAACTCAATCAATCATTAGCTACCAGGTCAACAACTCAATCATTAGCTACCAGGTCAACAACTCAATCATTAGCAACCAGGTCAAGACCTCTCATTAAAGCAGTCTCTATAAGTATATCAGAGGAGAACAAGTAAGAGAGAACAATGGAGAGAGCTACCTGACTGCTGGTAGCTCCAGTAGAGGAGCTCAGCCCTGCTCCCAGGACCTGTGGGGGTGCCGGGGCTGGGGAGGGCTGTGAGGAGAACGGGGCCTGCCCTGCCCTGCTGCGTATCAGCTCACCTGCACAATCAATCAATCAATCAATCAGTCAATCAATCAGTCAGTCAGTCAATCAATAAATCAGTCAATCAGTCAAAAAAGAAAATACTTCTACAATACAAATCGCCTCAGACATGACAACACAGAACTGTTAAACTATCAACGTCATACGTTTGAATCATTAGAAAAGTCTCAACCAACCGAGAGGAGTAAAAGCCTTGTCGCTGCCTCGCTTCACTTCCAGGTTGGGAGTAAAATATCCGGCATTCAGCCACTCCATCATCTCCGTCTCTTCAAATGGACCTGATCAATCAATCACATCAACTTAAACTCTATTAGTGTTTATATAAACACACTCAATTATAGAAGCAAAGCTAGTATGTAAACAATTGCTTTCTCACTGCTTCGCGCAAACCTAGTCTTGTTAGTATTTGACCTTTAAGCATTCAGCAGCACTAACATCAATAACATATTAATGAACAACTAACAAATCGATCAACATATTAACAACTAACAAATCAATCAGCATATTAATTAACAACTAACATATATTATCATCATCATCAGTTCCTTGCGTTCTGTACAGAACATAGGGCGGCAACATTCCTCCATTCATTTCTATCATCAGCAATCGTTACAGCGTCTTCCCATTGCTAACATAGCAATCAGCATATTAATAAACAACTAAGATATCAATCAGCATATTAATTATCAACTAACATCAATCAACATATTAAGCTCACCCATAACAAATCAATCAACACATTAATTAACCCCTAGTAAACCGATGAACATATCAAGCTAACCCTGAACATCACCCTGAGGGTCCCGGTAGAACCACTTGTTAGCGAGGTAGGGGTCCACCTGAACCCCACCCTTCTCCCTGCCCTCACTCAACTCCTCCGCAGGCCCGTCTCTCTGCTCCAGCGACGCGTCCGATGCGTTGAGAAAATCCTCGTCCGCTGACAACAGTGCTACCAGGTTCTCAGCCTCTCTCTCAAAGTTTCTGAAGTCAGGCTCAGACAATGTCGACATATTGGCTGCGTCAACGGAGTTGGGTACGTCACCGACATTCTTACCTGTGAATGCATATATATATATATATATATATATATATATATATATATATATATATAAACAGTTGACACTAACATTCTTATCTGTGAAATTGTAGGAATATGATTCAAAAAGTAATAAACTACTTATAGAATGCTATTTTAGAAACTCTTAACAGAGTGTTCCATTATTTGAGAACTATTAACAGATCTAATCATTGTTATACCGGCACACACTGCGACAAAAATTGAACAAAGTAAAGGGAAGTACTGCAGTGAACTGCACGTTACAACCTAGATCATTAAAGCCGTGACATCAGTTGTTTCTAATTAACATGTAGGAGTTTTTTTTGTTTTGCGCACATGATCAGTTAATAGCCCAAATGCTTAAAATACAAATATACTCTAAAACAAACACACACAATCCAATATGACTAGATCACAATAACCAACAGCATTAACTGCACTGCTCGACATACCAATACTCTCAATAGATCAGACTAACTGCTGTCAGCATTAGCTGCGTTGTTAGACATATCATCTAATACTCTTAATATAACAGACTAACCGCTGCTAGACATACAGTCCAATGCACTAAATATAACAGACTGACCGCCGTTTAGTCTTAAACTCTTACTAGATCAGACTCACCGCTGTTGGACATCGCATCAGCCTCTATGTCCTCCACTGTCAGAGCTCCTCTCATGTCCGCCAGGCTCCTGACACCAGGTGGAGCAACCTTACCATCGCTCACCGCACTCAACAGCTTCTGCATCGGGTTCCTCTCATCTGATTGGACAGACGATTCTCTGACTGATTCAGCAGCGCTGGCAGAATTGTCCTCTCTATTTGTTTCTCCACAAGAAGAACTGGAGGTAAAAAGCTCTTTTGAATGTCCATTGACACCAGATTTGTTCCTAGCATCATTTGAGTCAATATCATCGGATAATTCCATTCCATATCCTCTTCTATCAGACTTCACCTGAAAGGAAATATAACAATACACTGATCATTGTATATACCAGAATGCACGTAGAATTTACTTAACACAGAGAGATCTCTCAGCATTCTACAATGCTTCTACAGAAGTTACAAAAACGTAAAGTTTAAAATATGTGTGTGTTCACAAGAGTTCTGTCTGATAAGACAGAGATGAGATTTGAAACCGGGGCCCACACACTTATCCAGCAAGTTTGCTAACAACTTATTCAATCAACTGCTTGTTAACTGCAACAACGAACTTCCAAATGCTATTTTTATATTTATATCATCATCATCATCTTCCTTTAAATCCCAGTTTAACCAGGGTCGGGATATGAATAGACTTTCCTTTATCCATTTGTTATCGTTAAAGTTTTATGGCAATTACTGGAGCCTAGGCGTTCACAAACCAAATGCCCTTTCTGACGTTGGTATGAATCTTAGTGCTTTAGTCGCCTTCTACGGCACGTGCAGTCATCGGCTGGTCAAATTCTTCAAACGACCCGGACACAACACGGGGAAATCAGCCTCAATGTTCTCCACTGTATTTTTACATTTATATAAATACTGATAAGTAAATCGCACATTATAAAAAGATCTATGCATCCACCTATAAAGGCCATCAGGCACACAGTGCATTGAAATCACTGCCTAGCCACCCAACATTTGAACACATACGTTAGTCTCTTGATGACAGTCCTCTTCCATCTCTCGCTCCAGCTCGTCTTCATCTTCCTCCTCCTTATCCTCCCTCATTCCTCCTTTCTGCTTCTCCAACTCTTCCAACTCCTGCACATGTCAAAACATTTCATCATCAAATGATAGTTCAGTTTATCAAGTGGTAGCTGCAGCATCTTTAAATGCCTTTACCAGTCAAAAAACACCAAACAGTCAAAAGTCTCCAGTCGTTAAAAGATTAAAATGATAAAGCACAAGATAAATAGAAAATGGCTACAAAACTGACGACCTTTTACAATTTGATAGATCCTGAAGCAGGAGTGGTACACAGCATTCTAACCATAGAGTATATCAAAAAGTTGACACATTTAAAATGCTGTGACGATAAGACATTGGCACAACTAGATGAGAAAGAGACAAAATTCTAAGAGACTCATCCTAGTAGCACTCACCCTGATGGACATGAATTCACCCCTGTCGTCAAACGTTCCCATCTCTTCCGTATCATCAGTACTCCATTCTGGTAATTCTTCTGCTTAATCAATCAATCAATCGCTTACTTTGTTTAAGGTTCAAGCAATCATACAAGAAATCTAGAACATCAAAGTGCTATTGAATTAAGAAAAGTTCTGTTAAAATAAGTTATCACTTACAAAAAACCCATAAACTCTATTGGCCAATCCTCGGCTTCTGATTTGATCACTCAACACTTTCAGTTTGTACAGTATGCAATGCATTTTATCATACATCGAGATCAGTGGAGTAATCAGTTTCGTATGAACTGATCTCAGTGACAGGTACCGTTGGAAAGTATAATGAAAGCATTTCAAGCCTCAATTAATTATATATTGATAGTGTTTTTACAGACAGTCGTCAACAGTGAACTGTGGTGACAGAGAATCAATCAATCAAACGACGGACTAACCCATCTCGTCGCTGTTGTTTCTCCAGGAGCTCTGGGCTCCAGAGCCGCTGCTCATAGACCTGTTGAAGCCGCTGCTCGCACGGCTCATGCTGCTGATACCTGACGACGTGGACGAGTATCTGTCGCTACTTCTACCCCCCCTGTCGTACGCCCTGTAATCCTGGGCCCTGCCCCCCCTCCCACCCCTCAGCTCTGACTCCTCCCACCTGTCTCCACTCTCGTACACGCTGCCTGATGAACGCTCAGCGGGGGCGTCGCGCCAGCTACGCAGTGCTGAACGGCAAACATACACCAAGTATATAATGTATATATATATATATATATATATATATATATATATATATATATATATGTATATATATATATATATGTATATATATATAGATGTATATACATATATATATATATATATATATATATATATATATATACAGACTGGGGCAAAAAAAAGAAATGATCCCCTAGCGAAATCTCGGTAACTTTAAGAAATCTCAAAATATCTCTACGAAATTTTCGGAGCTTCTAGGGGAGGAATTTCTGCGTATATCCTGCAAATTTGATGAAACTATTTTCATTAGTCACGAAATTACAACATTTCTACGAGAAAAGTGCTAAAATCAATTTTAACAAGGCCTTTTCGAAATGTCAGTCGTTCCTTTTAAAGAAAATAACGAGCCAGAAAAGGGCCGTTTATTTAAGCGGTGGAGTTTAAGCCTGCACTACCTTGTTAGCTGCTCAAATAATTTATGCTTAAAATTCGTTTTTATGTCAAAATTATTCCCAAATTTTGAAGAAAATGTCCGATACTTTTGTTTAAAAAAAACCTTGTTAAAATTGATTTTAACATTTTTTTCGAAGAAACGCTGTATTTTTGTTACTTCTGAATATATTTTCACCAAATTTGCAGGATATGTGTGCAGAAATTCCTCCTCTGGAGGTTCTGAAAATTTTGTAAAACTATTTTGAGTTTTGTCCAAGTTATTAAGATTAAGACTTTTGGCAAAAAAAGCCTTGTTAAAACTGATTTTGCAATTTTTTCGTAGAAACGCTGTATTATTTTTCCTGCTCAATAGATTTTCATCAAATTTACAGGAAATACGCAGAAATTCCTCACCTAGACGCTCCGAAAATTTCGTTGAGAAATTTTGAGTTTCCTTAAAGTTATTGAGATCTCGCTAGGGGATTATTTTTTTTGCCCCAGTCTGTATATATATATATATATATATATATATATATATATATACAGACTGGGGACTGTATATAGATATATATATATAATATATACAGACTGGGCTGTATATATAATATATATATATAAATATTATATATATATATATATAATTGTCAACCTAATATATACAATATTATTTTTAGTTTACCTAATATATAAAAAGCAATGCTGAGCACAAACACATGAGTAAAATACATAAATATATATATATATATATATATATATAATATATATATATATATATATATATATATATATATATAAATTTATATGGTCAACCTGAATAGGGGCATACGGTATGCTAAACTAACGTTCTTATATAGATACACGCATAAAGTTGCACACACGTATACATATAACATAAACGGCAAACGAAAGGACTTTTTATAAACACGAAAGGTTATGGCAGAAATTTAAAGTATTTATTAGCTCTATCCTATCAGACTTATGAGATACAGCTGCTACACTGTTCGTGATCTTCTGTCACTACGTTACATGTTTACCAACATTGCCGGACTCGGTAGCAATGTCGGCAAGATATCCAAATGCGGATCAGTATGTGCGGGGTTCAAATCCTGTGCTCGCTCATCTCTTTCGAGAGATGAAACTGACGCTAACATCCGCCTTACAGACTTTACGTTTTATCTAGACCGGTCATGGTCTTTTATAGGCGAGTACTTTCAAGAGATGAAACTAATGCTAACATCCGCATTACAGCTTCAGCTGCACTTTATGTTTTAGCTAGACCATGGTCTTCGATAAGTCTATTCGTATCCCGACCCTGGTTAAACTGGGATTTAAGGGAAGTTGATGATGGTCTCTGATAGACGCGTACTCACATGAGCGTTGTGCTGAGCCGCCGGTACTACTGCTCACTGCAGGCTTTCTCCACGACCCTCCGTCCTCACTGCCCTCCTTCTCCCACCCACTCTTCCGACCTCTCCAGTTCTCAGTCGACATGGATCGTGACAGCTCGCCGACGCCTGGCTCCTTGTAGTGGGGGGTGGAGCTATCATCATAGCTGCGCTGTGATGAGCTGCTGCTGGGGACCCGCCCACGTCTGTGTCAATCAATCCAACAGTCAAGCCACAGATGTACATGTCGAAAGTTGTAGCATACATCACACTACCTATAAACGTTAGAGAGATTGCAAAATTTAAATTTAAATTAATAAATAATAAATAAATATATAAATATAAATGAATAATTATAAATGATTTAATAATAATAAATTTATTTATTTATTTATATTTAATTTAAATGAACTTAAATTTTTTATTTTTTATTATTTAATTTATTTGCTCAGTTAAATCTGTCACAGATATAAATATATCAATTCATGTAGACAACAGAAAGTAGTGATAACTCGTAGCACACATACCCTCTCTCCTCACCCCATGCACCGCTGTCATCACGACTGATGCTGCCTCTAGGCCCTCTGCTGAAGGATGTCGACGACTCGTCCTCAGAACCCCTGCCTGAATACATACCACCATCGATCTTACCTCGTCCTGCCCACAAAATAAATACACTGATTATTTTAGAATAGAATTAAAATAGCGATCAGTAAAAATTGTTGTAGCAGCAAAGTAGCGACATGCATTTATAAGCAGGGCAGAATTATCAAAGCACAAGAGCACAAAACAATTAACTAGAATGATTTAAACGACTGTAAAGCCAAACAGATTAAATAACCTCACACAAATCAGCAGATAGAATTATCTAAGCTCACTTTATGGAATCATCAGCTAGCCCATTCCATTAATTCAATAATATGCTAACAACTCAGCAGTCAAAATAACCATTAAACAAATTAAATCAAATCAAAAAAGCTCCGACGCCACCTACCTCGCCCCCTCATAGGACCAAAAGCTCTATCAGCGTCTGACCTGACCCCTGGTGGATGAGCCGCTGAGCCTCTGCTCGTCATACGAGTCATCGCGGCACTGCTGTTAACTGACTGAGAGAGCAGGTGCTGTATTATAATAATAATAATAATAATAATAATAATAATAATAATAATAATAAAGGTTTAATGTCCGTTTCCTCATCCAGGGATGATATCAGGGACGTCCCGAACAACATAAAGAAAATATACATATATATAAGAAATATATAAGTATATGCATCATAAAGAAAAGCCTTGTCATCATTGCAGCTCATATACCAGTCTAGTCAACAAATCTCTCTCTCTCTCTCTCTCTCTCTCTCTCTCTGGTGTCCCGCCTAATGTTCTGCCTGGTC
This sequence comes from Enchytraeus crypticus, assembly GCA_905160935.1. Taxonomy (NCBI): domain Eukaryota; kingdom Metazoa; phylum Annelida; class Clitellata; order Enchytraeida; family Enchytraeidae; genus Enchytraeus; species Enchytraeus crypticus. The sequence continues at coordinate 112,892 of CAJHZI010000706.1, read as the reverse complement.
AAAGGTAAACAATCCTACTCGCATTCCGCATTCACACTCCATATAGAGTACAAAGTCCATCAACAAGTTAATTCAATCGCCAAAGGCTATGCCATATCACGCCTGTAGATTGAAAAAATAAGGCTGCTGAGGTGGTTTCCCTTGGCACTTTTCAATCCATACTCAGTAGCATCTTGGACGACGTGTAATGTACTGTGGTTGGTCAATACTTCAATGGCCTCAGTGCTGCCACCAGCCATGAATGCTAATACTGACTGGTAGGACTGATGAATGGAGCGCTCAATAGACAACTTGATGGTGACGATATCAGCAAGAGCACAGAGTTAGGTGAAACCATCAAATATTTCTAATTTAGCGATAAATTTCACAATTCAGGTAGTTGTGAAAAAGAGCGCTCAGAAAATCTGTTCTATAATAATGTACAGCGATCAATCTTACTGCAATTTCATTATCAAATAATTTAAATCTACTGATTTTCTGAACTGTTTGCATAACAGAGCAGATCTACAAAAACTTAAATTTCCTTAAATTGTACAACTATAAACAGTGTCCACATACTCTTAGTTTTAAAATGCACGAAGGCTCTATTCATTCTTTACTTTAAATATATATTAGTACACTTAAAAAAGTTACATGTGATACATTAATTGTTTAATACGCAAAAAAATATTACATTTATCTGTTGACTTGCAAGCTGTATATAATTATCGCTTAATATCAATAACTAAGTGCCATCAGTTGCTTATATTAATTACGAATCATGCATATCTTAAATATCCTGGTTATTGTTGTTTATACAAATTCAAGTAGATGATAAACTAAGCTAATCCAAAAATACACAATTTATGACTTAAAATGTCAGATCTTGTTGCAAACCCGTCTATTGCAAATATTCCTTTAGACAATGATAGGATATCATGTGGAGTTGCACAGCCATTTTATTTATTAATCATACTTTTCAATAGTACGCCTTAATATTCATGGCATCCTCAGTTATTGAGACCACAGGATGAGATCTGCTGAACAAATATGGTAATCATTGTTTGTCATTTCATCACAAGTGATTAATCGTACATAACACTGTTGAAGATATTTGGTAAACACTACTTATCACAAGTGATTATTCGTACATTTCTAACAGTACGCACCTCTTCCTCAGCAGAGAGAGGCTGCTTGGAGAGCGGCTGGAGAGGTTGATCCACCATGATGGAGGGAATGTTCCTCAAACCCGCCGGAACATCAAAACTTCGAGGATAGTAATTCAGCATCTCGTCCTTTCCGTAGCGATGCTCTGAGGGGCTCTTAGAACTGCCAGGGGGGCCAGCCCCCCCACCTGCTGAATTGAGAGAAGAGGCAGAGGCTGACGCGGGTAGACATGATCCGTCAGAGAGGTTGCGTAACCTGCACAACAACAACAGTTGTGACAAAGACATAGAAGACATAGAAGAGAGAGCTCACAACTTTCTAGTACAAAGATATTAATCATAGTGACAAAGACTATCACATAGAAGATAGAGCTCTCAACTTTCTGGTCCAAAGATACTAATAATAGTAATAAAGACTATCACATAGAAGACTGAGCTCTCAACTTTCTCTTCCAAAGATACTAATACTTAAGAAAGTCTATCACATGCACACAGTCAGAGATCTCTCTCTCTCTCATCTCAAAGAACTTCTCTGTCTAGAAGAGTCACCAGGAACAGATAGGAGAGATACACATGTACCTCTACTGATCAACAACTGCTCATCTGCTCACATTAAACTAAATTTCTATTCAATATAATTTCAAAATACTCCATTATTTAAGTTGATAGTTAATCAACCATACTGTTGTATAGTAGCAGAGTAATCTTTTCTCATTCAAACAACATAAATTAAATAATATTTGGAACAACTATATATATATATATACTCTTATTTTAAAACTTATATATATATATATATATATATATATATATATATATATATATATATATATATATATATATAAGTTTTAAAATAAGAGTAATACAAAGGCTATCTCAATAAATAACACCCTCAAGAGACAATTTTTTATTGGTACGCCCTCGAATGACAAATTCTTATTAGTAAATTAATTCTAAAGAATTAATTAAGTCTTATTCTTACATTCAATTATTAATCAATATTACCCAGCACTGTTTTCAATCCATTTGTACTTGCAGAATATTAACATTTCATTTCACACACAGAAATTTATGCAATATTTACAGAACTGATTTACTACAATTCTTTTTCAATTTATCAAGCACTTTATGCTTTTCCACAATCACCCTGTGTTAAATTTCCTCTCAACCATTCTTAAGTACAGGCAGTGAGTTGATCAGCCACAATATCACGCCATAGCGAGTAGAAGAGGCTGCATAGAGAGCATGTGATCAAGTAGAACACTTGACAAAGCTGTCCTGCTTAGTATCAACATTTCCAAGCATACATTACATGCTCTGCATTCAACACCAAGTGCTGCTAAAAAATCAATTGCCATCTCTAAGACCACAAAAGTCAAATTGAAACTGTTGTGTAAATTGTCAACAATGTTTAAATGTAATATGGTGATTGTAAGTGTCAATTGTTGAGAGGGTCTAAACCTTCATTAAAACATAAGTGTTAACCAACAAATATACAAAAACTGCACTTAGTCTGTAAAAAATGTGAAATATTTAATGTTGTATTATATTATAGCAATATCCTGGCCAGACACCTGCAGTTCTTCTATATACTATCAAAACTTATCCAAATCTCAACTAAAATAACTTATAATGATACAACCAGCCCCCTATTGCCTACCACTTATCTCCATCCTAACTAAACCTGGAACCATTAAACCACACATTTTTCCAATGCCATCCAAAATTATTTCCATCCCAATCAGAATAGTAAAGAAATAGTTATAAACATGGAAACTGTTTGGTTCCAGAGATCTTTATAACAGCCCTAGAGTGGTTAAAATGGCCCAGATATGTTTGTAAGTGTTGACTAAGAACAGTTCAATCATTTGATCATTTCAATAATCACAACATACAACGGCTTACGGATATGATAGAAAAAGGTGACATGAAATCATACATGCCTAAATTCAATGCTATATTCACAATTAAAGACAATAGACTTTTAAATTCTCTAGGTACTTGCGTCAAAATGAATATTATATCATGTCTTCTTAATATAGTGTCTTCTGGGGAAGTGAGAAAAACAAAAAAAATTGAAGCAAAAGCATTGTAAAATTTATACATACCATTCTGGTCCAAAATTTAGTGTGTCAGCCATGGTCCTTTACTGACCTGCATTAACATATACCTCAAAATAATAGAATTCTTGCTTTGTCGGACAACTAAGAATAAATTATATTAGTAGTTAATTAGTAATTAAATATCATCATCATCATCTTCCCTTGAATCCCAGTTTAACTAGGGTAGGGATTAGAAAATTTTGTAGCAAATTCTGGAGCCTTTGTGCTCACAAACTGAATGCAGTCCACAGATGTTCTATTCTTCAGCAACCCGGTCACAATAAGGAATTAATTAATTATTATATACAATTAATTATAGATCCATAATTCATTTCAAAATTATTTGTGTTTAATTAACATCAGAAAGTGATAATCACACTCTAACTGAAATTAGTAATAAAAATTTAGGATTATAAATGATTGAAATTTCAGCTAATTGCTAATCATAATATTTAGTATAATAGCATTGGAGCTGAAGATTACCTCTATCACAAAATAAATACTAGTAAAGAGATATAACTATGACTTGGCTACGCTTACAATCCTCTCTTCTCAATTTAGGACCCATACAGAATGTTACAATATTATTAACTTTGACCAGAAGTAAACATTTCCATACAACACTATAACTTAAAAAACAATATTTGGTTAGTACACAATAAAAATCCTTGCAAGTACATAAAACATATAAAAGCAATTAACATTTATAATCAACATAATCTTTACATAGATATCTTGAAATGACGTGCAGTGTACACTTCACAAATTTATGAAAACTGTAGAGATACACTTTCCAAGACTCACCAGTATGTACTAGCAGATTCTAGTCGTCCACAGATTTTTCAAGGAATGAGATGTGATTTAGGGGAGAGGGGCTTCAGTTCACCCCTCAGTGTAGAAAGATTTAAACACAGAATGGATTTGTCGATTTGAAGCAGAATCCTTAGACGAGTATAACAGCAATTATGAATGGAAAACTTCCTTATTCGATATCTTTACTGCCACTGTTCTTCCTCTTCTACAGTTTCACGCTCGATGTCTAATTAACAATTGATGCTGGAACCGAGATAGACTAACGACTAATACAATGCAAAATAGCTCAATCAGGAGAAATGTTTTACTAATTTTGACCCAAAATGCAATACTTCCAACGAAGCACTATTGTACACTATTATACACTGATGTTAGCAGTTACTTACACTTATATACAGCACAATCACCACCGGTAATAAACTAGTATCGCAGGATAAAGACAATAAATATGCAGGAAGATGATTCCCAATGGAACCAGCAATGTCGCAGACTCAACGAATACAAAAAACTACAAATAGAGAAGCTGCCAATAGAAAGATGTGTCTCAATTTGTCAATCCAACACTAAACAATAAACCGTCTTATCCGCGTTAACAAATTTTTCAAATCTAAATCTGCGCAGACTGTAATCCAACGCTCTTTCAGAACTGGAAATACTATATTAAGTCGCACGTGCGTAGCTAAAATAGTCCTTTTCACCAATGGTAAGTATCGACTAGATGACTATAGTATCTACACGCTGATAGTCTATAAATATCTACTTTGATTTTTTTCTGCAGACTCTGTATACGCTATATACTTTCTTATACTTTTCTACTCAGTCACCACATTCGTTTGAAGTTACAGAAATATCACAAGAAAAGTTAACAGAAGATACTAAATGAGTACCGGCTTTCCAAGCCTTACCAATTAAGCACACAATTAAATAGCAGCAGTTTAGCAATTACTAGCGAGACAACAAAATTGAGATCAGATAATATAAGAGCACCATACAAATTCAACAGCGAATATAACGAACAATTGCAGACAACTCCAAATGGTTATAGGAAGACAATCCTAGTCGATTGGCTTTAGAAATGTCGCGTCAGAATCTAAATTCTACACAACACACAGTCTTGGAATTGATTTGAGATCAAATGTACAAGTAATGCTAACAGGTTATTTACAGATGCTAAACTACAATCGTTTAATTACTACCCCGCTCCGCTTTAAAGCTCTCTAGCACTTTGTGCTCTAACGGCGTAGCTCTTGTTTTAAAGGTATTTATTCCTGATATGTTACTTAAGTTCCGATTTCAATATCATAAATATGTTAAGCGATATGAGAAGTCACTATTCCTACAAGTACAGATTCGTCCAATTAGCAGAGACCAATTAGTCCAATTGGTCCAGATATCCAATTTCAGTGAGAACTCCGCAATCAGTAATTCAAATTCTATTAGTATTTTTATTACGCACAGGATTCGCAAAGTCAGACAGAAAAGATTCCTTTGATGCACTGTTCTATCGCTAATCACAACTACTTGCAGAACACCTTGTCAAGGTTGACAAGTTGCAAGTTTTGATTCACCGCAAATACCCCTCCTCCTAAATCTAATGCCCAAATCAGACAATATAATGAAAGCTAAACGAAATGTCTAGCAGCACAAATATAAAAATACTTTGTAGACACTAGCAGGACTTCGTTGATGACGACGCAGGCACACAGGTTTTGATACACTGATCTACCTGTGAACTAAATGAAAGACTGATTGTACAGTAGCGGCAATTACGATTCTACTACAGCTTATGATCTTTTATATTGTCAGCGAGTAGAGCAACTGCGCTATTCCACATAAGGCACAATGTGTGACGATACACAACTCAATCCAAAAATTATCAATACCACGTCTAACGTGTAAAACCAATCGGCAATACACTGAATGATTTATACAATGCAGTCAACTGAACACATATGGCAATGCAATATACTGTACAAATAATCGATGCCTTCAGGCAATTTAGGCACTTAAGCAGATAATTCTTCACAATTACCAATATTTCTCATAGATATCCAGTATTAGAGATATATGCTACAGATAAGTGAAGCCTAACTATAATTTTCAATTAGCATAACAGCTCCTTGCAAAGAATATTTCTTTGGTGAGGTTGAAGTATTCAGCACTAATTCTAGATTCCTTTTATCTTTCGTAACTGTTGTGGATTCTCTAAGGTGATTCCGAATATCAGCGTTAATGTTCAACAATTATTTCTATGAATACAGAACTCTACTAGAGGCTTCTCAAACGAGAAAACTGTCAATTAACTTAAAGATGACCAGTACAGAAGAGTGACTAGCTGATAACATAAAATTAGCCTGCTTTGAATGGAATGTTGAATTTTCGAGCAACCTGTAATTAACGAATAAATGATTATACAGTTAAGACCTGCCGCAGAATTTCATCCAGTGAGCAAATTAAGATGTAGCTGACTCTAGAGTAGGCAGTTTATATCATTCTCATTTCTTGTGAATGTTGCAATTTATCAACAAACTACTACCATAACAGATATAAAATAAGAAATAGGAATTTTCGTAGCAGAGAGCAAGTGCTACTAATGCTGATTTTCAGTCTAAGTCTCTATCAAATTCTTCAATATTGCACACTCATAGAGTTCCAGATTACAACTTCATCCAGATTTTTCTATATTTTGCAGAGACTTCACGCACAATAAATAACTTTTACTTCTAATTCAAGTTTTACAAAAACGAAACTGCTCAAGAGAAAGCACAAGTCTCGTTTACCCGTTTGTGTCCAGGAGAACTAGGTACTTCCGGTGAAGATAAACAAGTTTTCATTCACCTATTTGTAGAAGAGAAATTATCTATCAACGTTCAGGTGATAGGATATAGTTCCAACCTGACTTGAGGTCTTTCCACTTACTAGGATGGCTCGCACCCTTAGGATTAACAACAATGTCTATAAATTAATCGCCAAACAGGAGCTACAGTTTACCCTCGTACGGGCACCACTTTCACACAATTATCACTTCATGCAGCAGCTTTTATCTTGTAAGCATCATACGATGACAACGTATCCGAGTCCGTCAAACAAACTATTCGTGAGATGGTCGCGCAGACTGAGCGGAAGAAGCAGCGAATTAGGGGACGGAAATTAGGCAGATCCACAAGGAATTTGAAGCAAGAAATGTCAACAACGTTCATCAACTTTCAATCATTCAACAAGATGGCCGGCTATTAAATCACGTGATCGCAGCAAGGCGGAGCCTATTGAAATTTAATCCAATCATTAATCATTTTACATACGATCAAGAAATTTCTACAAGCAAATCAACAAAATTGAATATATAAATCTATCGAAAAGCAACGCAAATTGATATCAATGTTAATTAATTTGCCAAGTAAATATATACTGAGCAATGTTGAGAAAAAAACCTTCTCTTTAGATATGCGAAATTCAATATCGCGTAGCATTTTTATGATTTACCAGTCTCAAAGAGTACAGGCATTGTAACATGGTAACTGATTGGCCAAAATGTTAAAGCAAATTTATCTGCTATATTTCGCCGGTTCCACAAAGCCCAAAAACGCTACTTTCTTGTAATTTGTCTGTCCGTCTGCCTGTATGTCTGTATATCTGTCTGTCTAGCTGTCTGTCTGTCTCTCTGAGGGTTCCACTTGAAGACAGATTCATCATCCATGGCACATACATTTTCCAATAATTGTATCTTCAGGCTTCTATTAACTTCTTTTTGTAAGCTAAACTTTTATCTAGTTTGAAAATGCATAGGCCTACCCTGTTACGTGGTTTGGCCAGCGCACCTGAACTCGAGTTGTATGGAGGCAGATTATACATGTATATAGAAGAAAACTTGCATGCAACAGCAGAGATATATGGCCTTTCCTGCCATCTCCCTTCCATACTACATCTTTCAGAAAACCATGCATACATGCAGTCAGTCCCCATTATATGTTGATCCTCAGTGGCGGATCCATGGGGGCCCAGGGGGCCCGGGGACCCCCTTAGGCCCGGCAATAAAAAATTTTAAACTATATTTGCATTGTTTTTATGGCAATTTCTAGGTGAAAATATGTTTTAAGGGCGTTAGAGGGGTTGGGGGTACGAGAGGGAATTCGAACAGTCTGACTACCTGGAATTTTTTCAAATATGGGCCCCACTAGGCGCCCATATAATGGAATGGGGCTCGAAAAATGTTGACCGTTTCACTAGATCTCAATTTTCACTTTATCCACTGTAGGCTATAAGAGAAAAAAGGGTGTAAGTAAAAAATGTGATCTCTCTCACGGAGCAGTGATGCACAACAGCCTTGGCTGGGAGGGGCTTAACCCCCCACTTTCCGCAAAAATTAGGTCACTTTTGCAATTGATCCAGATTCCCTGAATTTCTTCAGAGATGAAAAAATTAATCTACTTTTTTCCTAAACATAATGTAGGATTTTAGGCATTTTAGGTTTCCCTCTCACTTTGGTACGAGTATGAGTGTGGGGGGGGGGGTAAGATACTGGGATACACTCACTCTATGAGCCGAGCGCAGTATGCTGAAAAATTTTGAGCCCCCCCCCCACACAGCATTTTTTCTGGTTACGTCACATGTCCCGAAGAAAGTAAGCAAAATATGTGTACACTCTCAAAAGAAAATTTCGGCCCCCCCTTAAAAAATTCCTGGATCCGCCCCTGTTGATCCTATCTAATTTTTCTTTCTGTTTCTTAAATCACGTTTATTAACAGTTACTATTTATACCGTTCTGTGAAGATCGATTTTCTCAAGAACTTTTTCATTTTAAAAATAACTATAATCTATCAGATCGTTCTAAATGCAATAACCACATCTCTAGTATGCTTCTATAAAGTCCTGATATTTAAAAAGTGATAGATATCATCATAGTCATCATAGTTAATCATTTCACTATAATGTGCGTTCTTTTATATATGATATATCTTTAAATATGTTCTTTTCTTGACTAAGCTGAGAGTAAAATCTAGGACATTAATTCTCTGGACTGCATGCATGCTTACACGGGAAACGGACTAAATTGCCAGGTTTAAACATGAGGTATTACACCACTATTAATAGGCCTATACATGTATATTATTCAATATCTTTTGATTTGTTTTCTGGCTGTACATGATAGATCCATTAAAGCTGCAGTCAGAATGGGTGATGAGTCATATGCAGTTCTCTATGAGAAGTACAATTTAAACATTTTCAAGTAAGCTGACTAAGGTGCTGTAGTAGATAGAATACAGAGCGCTCAGCGATCAACGTTAAGGTTAGTCGAGCTCGAGTATGTTCTATGCTTGGGCCTGTATAGGCCCATATCATTGAACAGATTTTCCGAATTTTTACATTTGCACCGCTTTGGACCATATCCTCTCGCTCACCGCGGCTTGGATTTGTCTCAATGGTTGTTCAGAGACCGATGAGGATCAGACGAAGACAGGATGAAAGAGAATTTCAGATCTGCGGTGCAGCATGCTGGAAAAAATCAGATAGCTTTGAGCGTGAAGGAAAGCTAGGTCTACCGTCTTAAAGAGTAATAAAGACTGAGTAATTAATTAAAGCATAGCATTAAAGGCAGCCAGCGTCACTTTTATTCAGTGAGAAATAGGCCTACAACTATGGCCAAGGCAGATGAATGACTTATTACATTTTTACATGTATCATGTATTTTTCGTTCGGTAATGTATTTTTCAATGTGATATATTGGCTTAAAACTCCGTAACGCTTAATTTAATTATACAGGTTGAGGAGGTCGTGAGAACTTGTAGCACCAGTTACAAATAACAAACACCTCTTGGTGAGCACACGTCCAACCTCAAAGGTTCTTACTTATGCCCACAAAGGTAGGTTACATTTATTTTAACTCCTCCACATATGTAAGTTTATTATCACCATCAGTCCAATTAAAAGTTTAGATGCTATTCAAAGCGAATACTAATATTGAAAAAGTGAAAATGAATAGTCCATTATATTTCAAATGATAATGATAATTTACTAAGTAATGAATACAGGCCCTACCACAACAAAAGTAAGAGAAGCACGACTAACTCTTGAAATTTTAAGTTTGAACGTGAGCGATGTTTGATTTAATTAAATATTGAATTCTATGTAAAGCACACAACCTAGACAACTATGCTCATAAGTTCAGATTCTGCTCGACGCAATGCAAGATTATGTCAATCAATCAATCAATAACAATTTAAAGTCCGGTTCCTTGCCATAACTGTGGCAATGTCAGGGACGTCTCATACAGACTCTGTACAAACAGATATCCTTATTTAATTCCTGAGGTAAATTGAACTTACGCAGGTTCGAATCCCAGCAGCGCTGATCTGAGAGTAAAACCTCGGACATTCACTGGACTGGTTAGCTTACACGTAAAATTTACTAAATTGCCTAACGGTTTAAACATATGATATTAAAAGTGATAGATATCTCCATAGTTGATCATTTCAACTATGGAGCTATCTATTCATCATTGCGTGTTTATTTCTTTGGCCTACGGTAGCCTACCTACAATCTTCATAACCCAATGCATATCACTTTACAGATAATACGTAAATACGCAACTTTTAAAGAATGCTTGCATATTACATGCCAAATGTTATATACGCTATGACTGAAAATAAAACAAATGGCTTCCTGTTACCCCTGTTAATGAGGAAATGTTACCAAATTGGTGGTAATATAACCTGTTCAGCTTATATATGACACGGTCTAATATTATGAGCAGTGCATTAATGGCAACGACTGTATTGGCTGGAGCCAGTGGCGAAGTCGGTAGGATACTCGGCCGCGGATCAGTATGTGCGTGGTTCAAATCCTGGGCTCGCTCGTCACTGACATCGCTTTAGAGTGAGGAAACTGACGTTAACCTTAGCTTTAGCTTTATTCCAGAGATTGGCCTAGATGGCATATTATGAACTGTATATCTAGATAATAATAAAAAAACTAATATTGCAAAGTCATCCTCTATTGCAAAATTATCACAATCCAATACCACTACCCAATTCCAAATACCATTATCCAATATTGCAGTTACATCTACTGCAAATAGTTACAATATATAACCATCTCTGTATATCTTAATTAGTACAGGAAATTATTAGTTTACCATAAACTTTTAACATAAATTAGAACTGTCGTGTTACTCTTTTCAGCAGCTATTATTTGCTAAGAAGTCTTTGTGCACAACGACGTGTCCAATAGGCCTACTGCTACTGATAGGATACTCGACCGCGGATCAGTATGCGCGTGGTTCAAATCCTGGGCTCGCTCGTCACTGACATCGCTTTAGAGTGAGGAAACTGACGTTAACCTTAGCTTTAGCTTTATTCCAGAGATTGGCCTAGATGGCATATTATGAACTGTATATCTAGATAATAATAAAAAAACTAATATTGCAAAGTCATCCTCTATTGCAAAATTATCACAATCCAATACCACTACCCAATTCCAAATACCATTATCCAATATTGCAGTTACATCTACTGCAAATAGTTACATATATAAACTGTATATCTAGACGTGTAATAAAAAATAATTAGAACTGTCCAATATATTAAGAAGTCTTTGTGCACAACGACGTGTAGAAGTCCAATAGGCCTACTGCTACCACAAATAAATGTAATTGAAAAAGCTGTGAATAATATCTTTGAGAAGTTATAAATAAATTAAGTTGTAAACAAGTTTACAGCATTAGCAATCTACTGAAATGGAATTGTTTGTATTGACACCAATACGTTGAACGGTTTATCACAGTTTTCTTAGCTAGGGTTTGAACTTAATCCATATCTCTTGTGAGTTTAACTCTGTATGAGGCATTTCTTCTTCTTACAGTAGCAGCAAGCCCTAAAAACAATAAATAGCAACGTATTAATATAAGCACTGACTGGAGCCAGTGGCGATGTCGTTAAGATACTCGACCGCGGATCAGCATGTGTGGGGTTCAAATCCTGGGCTCGCACGTCACTGACCTCGCTTTCTAGTGAGGAAACTAACGTTAACATTAGCTTTAGCTATTTTATCATAAGGAATAGAAAGAAGAACTGGATGGGTCTTGCCCTGAGAGGGAATGGTTTGCTGAGAGAGGTGATTGAAGGAAAAATGGAAGGAAAAATGGTTAGAGGAAGACCGAGACTTGAGATGTTAGATGATTTGATAACCAATTCACATGTTGATATGAAGAGAAAAGCAGAGGATAGAAATATGTGGAGGAGTTATATGCCATGGACCTGCCAATAAGCAGTGCACTAAGAGAGAGAGGGATGTGTTAAATGTTCTTAGTGTTTCTAATTTTACTCTCTGATCAACCAGCCAGGTTTAGTAACTCAACAATATTAGTTAAACAAAAATCTACAACATCGTCTAATGTGGTAAGAGAGATAGAGATTTAGACAAATCAATACAGGCATTTACTGTTATACAGGTTTATATTAATATCTATGCTATAGGCCTATTACAATCGTTCGTCAATTGTAAGCTATAAGAAGATTGACTGAAGTTTAGTAAGAATTCTAAGGTGACACTTATAAGTCACTACAAAAAATAACATCAAATAACATCCAATAGAATAAAATAACATCAAATAACACAAAATAACTTAAAAAAACATCAAATCACATAAAATAACATAATAAACACCAAAAAACACCAAATAGCATCAAATAACTAGATGTAGTAATAATGTCAAGAGTACACGCATAATAGCTACATAGTAAAATCTAACAACTCACGTACCACGTAGGCTTGTGATTTATGATGTACGGCTCAACAGCATGACCTAAAACCAATGAACCGCAGCAAAAACAATGAATGAAGTAAAAAATCGAATGAAAACAATTCTTAAAAAATCAATAAATATACTAGAATCGATTAATAAATAATTAAAGCAACAAAAAAGCTTATGATAACGTCAGTTTTTTCACTCGAGAGCGATGTCAGTGACGGACGAGCCCAGGATATGAACCCCGTACATTCTGGTCCGCGGTCGAATATCTTACCGACATCGCCATTGGCTGGATCCAGTGCTGCAATTAATTCGTCGTTATATTGTGATAATTCAATATTTCTATTAACTATATAATATTTCTGAGACTATTCGACCTGCTTGACATAAACAATATGCTTTTAATGTTAGACTTACATGCTAGACTTACTACAGAGAAACCAAAACACACAATATATCATCACAACAAATTTAGATAAGAAGCTTAAACACAGGACCGAGACTAGGTTCATGAAATAGATGAGCTAAATGAGGGGGCTTAATTAGAACTCCTTGATTAAAACCCTTATATAGATGAGGGGCATAAAGTTCGGCAGGGGGCATCAAATTTAGTGGGCTAAACCATCCCAAAGTCTCGCCCACGCATAAATATCATAGCCTATCATTGGCGTTGTTCAACTGTAATAATAATAAAAGGTGTAGTAATAAAAAGATTTCATCACTGTAGATTGTATTAAAGCGTAGATTTGCTTCTATGATGTAGCACTATGGTCGTCGTTTACAATAAGTTCAATAGGGAAGTTACGATCTTGCTATAATAAATGTATTAAACTATTTTTTGGATATTAACGTTGCAGCAGCTTAACCATCGCGTTGCTGGAAGCCAGATTACCTAGTTTTGACACTCTCCTTTTTAATTACAGATTAAAATTTAGAATGTGCTTGCAGGGTAATACTATTATGCCAGTTAAGTGTTTTGCTGTTCTGAGCTTATTGGAGGTTTATAAGCCTAATTCTATAAGTAATTGTCTAAGAGCTCAATTTATGCACAGCCTATTTGCTTTTCTGGTTCTTGTTGCATTGTTGTATGTGTAAGATTCATGTATGGGTTATTATGCCTAAAATAAAGCAATAAATAAATACATGTAAATAGATTGTTAAGTGTTTTGCTGTTCTGAGCTTATTGGAGGTTTATATTCCTAATTCTATAAGTAATTGTCTAAGAGCTCAATTTATGCACAGCCTATTTGCTTTTCTGGTTCTTGTTGCAAGCTTGCTAACAAATTAAAGATTAAATGGAATTTAGAGGCTAAAAGGAAATAGTGAAATAGTGTACAGAAAAGTACCTACCTTTATGACACACATCCATGCAAGGTCTGCATATCCCTAAATACATAACAATAGTGACATTTTAAGTATATTATCTCAAGAAAACAGATAGAAAAAATGGAAAATTATTTCAGATCTATAGATAATTTGTAGATATGTTTACTTTGAAAAATCACCCTATATATTTTTTCATTAGTGGAAGGCGCCACCGTGCAATCATAAACTTGATTGTTTTGTGGAAGGCAACTGCAATGAAATATATCATAAAGATGTAATATATCCTAAAAAATGTAATATATCCTCTCTAGATATTCTATCTAGACATACATGAATTGTAAATTAAGATAATATGCTTATCTCTCTTAGTGCACTGCCTACTGGCAGGTCCATGGTACATAACGCCTCCACTCTTCTCTGTCTTCCGCCTTCCTCTTCATTTCCACATATGAATGGGTCTTTAAATCATCTAACATACCTAATCTCGGCCTGCCCCTGCCTCTTTTTCCTTCCATTCTACTTTCTATGACCTCATTTAATAGACCTTCCCTCCTAAGAATGTGTCCTATCCATCTCTTCTTCCTATTTCTTAATACATTTATCAACTGTCTATCTGTGCCAACTCTCTCCAGGACTTAATATGCTTATCATCATTTGAAAAATCATTGAAATTTACTAAGTAATTTAGTAATTTTTAGTTATTAAGTAATTTTTCTCCTAATTTTTTAAACACCATCCTGTTAATAAATGAAAAAATACATAATAAATATATGGGAATATACTGAATATTGCCAGCCGTCAATAGAAGCACACACCCCTCCCCACTCTCCCACCACTCTCCCACTAGGTAAGATATTCGACCACGGATCAGTACATGCGGGGTTCAAATCCTGGGCTCGTCCGTCACTGATATCATTTTTGAGTGAGGAAACTGACGATAACATTAGCTTTACTTTTACTTTATCAATAGGATTAGAGAGCTGCTGTCGTCGACGACAACATCGGGTATCAATAAATAAGAATTTAAAGGTTCCTCACCATAAGGCAATGTCAGGGACGTCTCTTGCAGACTCTACACAAACAGGCGCCAAAGCACCACACGATGACGACTGAGTACACAGAGAACACAAGAGAGTATGTAATAATATTAAGAGAACGTAAATAAGATGATTGAGACTAACACTTAGTGGAGCAGTTCTTGCATGAGAAGTAGTCCATGGCTAGTTGTGGACTCTGAGCATCGCTCGAGTTGTCGTTGAACGTGACGGTGAAGCAATGCTTAGGTCTATCACTCTCACACTGTATCATCCCATACAGAACTATTTCACTGCCTGGCTTCTACAGTACAAACAATAGTCACTGTATCATCCAATACAGAACTATTTCACTGCCTGGCTTCTACAGTAAAAACAATAGTCACTGTATCATTCCATACATAACTATCACTGACTAGCTTCTACAGTACAAACAATAGTCGCTGTATCATCCCATACAGAACAATCTCGAAACTGAAAATTCATGATCATAACATATTATTTCAGAACAAATACTTTCTGTCTAAGAATGTACCATGGGTATTTGCGTAACAGAAATAAAACAGAGATAATTATCATCATCGTCATCCTCCCTTGAATCCCAGTTTAACCAGGGTCGGGTTACAAATAGACTGTCTCAAATCCTCTCTGTCCTACACCACACCACCAGCCAATCCTCTATTTGAGACTTTTCCATTCATTTAAATTTTTATAGTAATTCCTGGAGACTAGGCGCTCACCAACCGAATGCCCTTTCTGACGTTGGTATGGATAGTAATAATAATAATAATAACAGTAATAATTATAATAATTGTAATAATTAATAATAATTATTTAAGGATATGGCAGTACCACAGCTAGTTGTAGCACTGGACGGCAGCCCCTGGGTAGAGCGGTGACATCTGGGGGACAAGACAAACCATTCTCCACCACACCACTTATCACTTCCTTCATCTCATACAGACTCCGCTTAGCAAATGGACTGAAATTACATTAAGAACATTTTATACTTTATAATTCTTTTTACATTTTTATTTTATATTTATATTTACATTTATATTTTATATTTCTTTTTTCTTATTAATTATTTGTTATTAATTATTAATTATTTATTTATTAATTATTAAACATATTTTATTTGCTTAGACCACGAACCTAAAGCAGAATTACTTTATAAGAATCACAAACCTAAAGCAGAAGTACTTTACATCATCGGCAAACTCTACCACCTGATCTCCACTCTGCTTCATCCTATCTCCTATTATTCTCTCCAAGTCCTGCAGACTGTTAAATAACAAAACAGGGACCAATTATTTATTTTAATAAATAATTTCAATATTTATTTTCTCCATTACAGACGCACAGTATTAAAAGCCTACATCATGTGCAAGTCTGCTTAGCTCGTAGAATTAAAGATACAAAAGATAAATCACTCGCCCGCTAAGCTTTGGTTCGATAGTGCTCGATGTTGTCAATGACGACAGTAGCTCTCTAAATGTTGTTGTAGAAAGTGTTTTCAGTTATACACATTTTAGAATTACCTTGAAATTTCTAAAAAATCTAATTTAATATTATAAGATACCTGTGGTTGTGTCCGGGTTGCTTAAGACTAGACCAACCATAGACTGCATGTATCGTTTTTTAGCACTAAGGCCCAAACCAACGTCAGAAAGGACATTTGTAGGTAATTTTGATATTTATTGAAAATTTTCTAGCAATTCTTGAGCCTAGACAAACGCCTAGGCTCAAGAAAAATGCTTCAAAATTGTCTAATGCCGACCCTGGTTAAACTAAGATTCAATGGAAGCGAAGACGATGATGAAATCATTATCATAAGAGTGTAAGGTAGAGGTCATAGAGGGTAGAATGGAAGGAAAAAGAGGCAGAGGCAGGCCGAGATTAGGTATGTTAGATGATTTAAAGACCCACTCATACGTGAAAATGAAGAAGAAAGCGGAAGACAGAGAAGAGTGGAGGCGTTATATACTATGGGCCTGCCAGTAGGCAGTGCACTAAGAGAGACAGCGAGGTAGAATGCACTCATTTGACCTGTCCTGAGGTTTGAGGATGATCTCAGAGAATTGAACTCCTCTGTTCAACAGGCTGACTCCCACAGTGATCGGTAGGATAGAGAAATCTGGAATGTGATCCCGCAAGTATCTGCCACAAACACATCACCACACTGGATTTTAATGACACTTTAAGATAGATTAATATATATGTCGTGTCATGTCTGATTCCAGCCAAAGATTTCTCTATGATGTTTCTTCACAAAACTCTATTCTTTGCCATTTCCTCGATGTTCATTCTTTTTCTTCCTAATGCTCTAATATGTATATACACGTATATATATATATATATATATATATATATATATATACACACACGTATATTATATATATATATATATATATATACGTGCATATATATATATACACATATATATATATATATATATATACACACGTATATTATATATATATATACGTGCATATATATATATACACGTATATATATATATATATATATATATATATATATATATATATATATATATGTATGTATATATATATATATATATATAATGTATTATTCTTATTATTATATTATATATTATATTATCATTAATATAACATATATAATATATTCCATAGATATATTTATGTTGAGGAGTTATAAGTAATGTGAACTACGAGAGATGAGAAAAACACAAAAAATCCTTCATATTTTTAGAAAACAATTTAGCATAGATTCCATTTCATTTAAATAAACGACGTGAATAATTACAGCTTTGTACGAAATATGTAACAGTTACTTTGTACAAAATTAATAAATGTAACTTTTCAATAAATTGACTTTTACTTTGAAGCAGCTTAACTCCTATACACAACTTGCGGATAGATGGTCACTTAATTAGACAGAACTATTTGCATCATCTCGGGAGTTAGCTTGCATCATCGCGGGAATTTGTAATTTTAATTTAACTTTTTAAACTATCCCTAACCCTAAACCCTACCCTTTACCCTAACGTTAAACATATTCCTAAGACGCCAATAAAATTTAGTAAAACTTGAAAGAATAAAAAGTGACTCAAAACAAGATCCCGCGATGATGCAAATAGTTCTGTCCAATTAAGTGACCATCCAGCCGCAAATTCATACAGACCTATCATAGGCCTCAGCCACGAGCTGTGTGGACCTGGTGAGATCATTGGTGAGAGCCTGTCCCTGCCGCTCTGCTTCTCTCTCTACGGTTCCTATTGCTTCTTCTACAATTGGTATACAAGCAATGCATTCAAACGTCAATACACAGTCCTACAGAGCTACGCCGTCCTTTCAGAAGAACACATAGTACACTGCTGTTATTCATAATATATCTGTTTCTCCCCCCCCCCCCCTCTCTCTCTCTCTTTCTTTCTCTAGCGATCTGCCAAATGGCAGCTCCAAGGTACATAATCATACTCAGAGTCTACTTTCACACTCCATAAGAGCACTCTTAGATCAACAAGTTAATCTCTTCACAAAAAGTAATGCATTATCACTACTCCATGTAGCCTATAGAGCCTATAGCTAAGAAAAATGTGGCTTCTGAAGTTCTGAGGTGGTTTCCCGTTGACTTCCTCAGTACTTGTTTAGTCGCCTCGTACAACATGTGCAGTTAATGGTTTATCTATTTTTCAGTGGTCCCGACATATCACAGGTAGTTCAGTACGTATACATGCAGTATAAACCACCTCGTAATGAGCAGAATCCAAGAAAATGGTATGTAACAAGAATCCTCTAGCCTATCGCTAGAGGATTCTTCTCTGTCTGCGGTTTTTCTCTTCTTGTCTACAAATGAGCGAAATTCTAAATCCTCTAGCGATAGGCTAGAGGATTTAGAATTTCGCTCATTTGTAGACAAGAAGAGAAAAACGGCAGACAGAGAAGAATGGAGGCGTTATATACTATGGACCTGCCAGTAGGTAGTGCACTGAGTGAGAAAGTGCAACTCACAGTAAGCTATGCATTCAATTGAAGAAAAAAATATCGGACATGCTCCTGTCAATATCACAACGAATACGATATAATCTAGAAAAGTCAGTTGATCCTTAAGAGCATATTAGCGTTACGTGGTTCATATGGTTACGTGCATAGATTCATTTTAAACAGATATTTTGTACCCTCGTTAGATAATCCAGAGTTTTTTAGATCCAGTATAGACTGGTTTAGAGCTGCTGTTAATTCTGCCTGTCTCCTCTTATGTTCATTGAGTAGATCCTACGAACATGTAAATGAAAATGTCTTAAAATAATAGAAATCTAACAGTAGTACAAATGTTATAAGATTTATATTAAATATACATGTAACTATGTAGAGCAATTATTAACATATGTAAATATGTTATTATCGAATATCATTACTAGTCAATATTTTAGTAATTTTGTATCTTAGATGCTATTGCTAGTTATTGTATGTTATTATTAATAGGAACAGTAATGATAAGTAACAGTAACAGTAATGTTAATATTAGCAGTAATGCTAATATTAACATTACTGCTAATATTAGCATTTACTAAGATTAAGTATAAAAAAGAAAAGACACACCGAATTGAAAAGCACAATTTATACTCTATTATACTTATGGTATAAATATTAGTCAAATGTACCAGAACTAATGAAGAAAACTATTCATAAAATTGTTAATATAATAATACAGTTTTTTTCTTCGATTTAGCAATGCCTTGTTATAGTAAGATATATATTTATTGAGACGCTGATAGATGGAAACTCGAATATTTGCAACGAAGAATAGCAAAGATCAAGTCAAACATAACTGAAAAAGTTTACACTACTTACTAATTTTACTATATATTAACTATTATTAAAACCAATCACATACATCAAAATATTGCCTCTAATATCTTTATAGTCGGCAGACTATAGTCTATAAGATAAAGTTGTAGACTATTGTCCATATAGTATCGTGTTACTTATGTATCCATAAAGAGTTATCAACAATTCGTTAACAACTAATTATTCGTTATTTGTTATTCAACTATTTGCTAGTTGTTATTTACTCAATTTGATGTCTTCTTTGGACTGATTATCTGGATTTGGAATTTGCACCTTTTTGGACCTTCTTTATGCTCGCCGGCTTGATTTTGTCTCAATAGTGCTCGATGTTGTCATTGATGACTGTAGCACTCTAATTGTTGTTATATGTTATATGTTCTGTTTCCACTATTGAGTAAATTTGTTTCAGTAATTACTTTTGTTTGAGTGATTACTTTTGCATGAGTAACTACTTTTATAAAAAACCTGCAAGAAAAGAAACTTTGTAAACACATGCGGTTGTCATATTAATAACTATACGGAATATTTAAAAAACTTTTGCTTGAGTAATTAGTTTTGTTTGAGTAATTGAGTATTTTTTAGAATAAAAATTCAAAACTCACCTGACAGAATTTCTCATGAGACACGAGGCTTTGACGCAAATGATCTGAATAGTAATGAATACAAAATATCAATAACAATGGCAACAATAACAAATAACTAACAACATTATCAATTTAGCACTTTTAATCCAAAGCTTAATTAACATATATTAATTACAATTGTTAGCAAAATGAATATTATATAAATCTTGAGAACATTGAAATATAAACTTATAAAATCCTGCAATAATGCAGACTGAATTACAAAATTTGTAAATATATTATAGTGGTAGAATAGAGACAGAGAAATACTTAAGTTTATTTGAGGAAGGAAATCAGGGAATGCTACAATTTCAATTTGCTTGTACATATAAAAATCGAAGAAAAGAGAAATACAAACTTTTGAGGACCTTTTCCACAGGAGAAAACATTTTTCTTAGATCAGATGCAGTGTTTGCATTAGACTCAGAGTCTGTGACATTGAAAGCATTCTCTGCAGCTAAGCAAATAGATAAATAGTAATATATTAAATAGACAAATAATAATATATTAAATAGACAAATAATAATATATTAAATAGACAAATAATAATATATTAAATAGACAAATAATGGTATATTAAATAGACAAATAATAATATATTAAATAAAGAGATTTATTTATTTATTCTGTATAGTTACACACATGACATGCTGCATGTGCTACATAGTTTCCTCCCTTAGTTGCTGTTTTTGTAATTTTCGTTGTTTCATCCCTTTCCCCACCATGGTTATTAAAAATAGTTGCCTTTTGTCAACAAGATATTATCTAATCTAAGAGACAATCCAGAACAGCTAATGTAAAACCAATCAAATATCAATTGAGATAATTAATAAGTCCTCGATCTAGCTCTACCACATTTACTGCCATGGGGACGCAAACATTTTTCTTGCACAATGTTATAATTCTATCACATCACTCTATAATATTATCATACAATTTACTTCTAACACTATTTTATAAATACATGTACATATATATTCAAACCTATATCTTAATAAGTTATTACAATTCTTATTAATCATACTGGTATTACAAAGTCATATTTCAGCAATTGTTGTACACACGGTACATATATTATGTACACAAATATCTCTGCATGAAAATTGAAAGGTTTAATTTAGAGTCAAATATGAATAAGATATCAATATGCTAAATGTAAAACATAATAAAATATAACTAACCAGCTGCTATAAGATTATCAAAGTACATTTCCTCTGCATTCGTCTCCTCTTTTGTAACTGACTCTGAGAAGAAGCATTAATGTAATATTACATTTAATATGCAATATATTTAATACAATACATTTAACATACAATACATTTAATATGCAATGTATTTATTATATAATATATTTAATATGCAATGCATTTATTATACAATACATCTAATATTCAATAAATTTTGCATAATAGTATAATTGGATTAACTACCTGATATTGATTTTTAGTGAAAAATTTGATTGATTTCAAATATCATTCTCTCTCCACAATATACACAGCTTTACAATGAACCATTGTTGAGTACAAAGTATTTGATGAACTAACACATGAATGCCAACGTGCTAACAGTATTTTTCTTACATATAAGCTTTTAATTACTCTTTTAATAGATATTTGATCAGCAGAAACAAATTCTACAACACTTTTCAATTGTAATGATTTAATTTAAATCTATATGATCTATATCTTAATCTATAAGTGACAAAGCTGAATGCGAGTAGGAATAAATAACTTGGACCTGTCATTTGACAGATAATCTATAAGTGACAAAGCTGAATGCGAGTAGGAATAAATAACTTGGACCTGTCATTTGACAGATAATCTATAAGTGATAAAGCTGAATGCGAGTAGGAATAAATAACTTGGACCTGTCATTTGACAGATAACTAAAGCTAGAATGCTAACCAATAAGATTATCAAAGAGAGCATCTTTAATCAGCTGCTCTTTACTGAGGCGCGTGTTGCAGCAGGGACACCTTTGATGCCGACCAATCCACTCTGAGATACAGGGTTCACAGTAACGGTGACCACAGGGAGTCATGTACGTCTGCTTGAGTCTATTCATACATACTGGGC
This sequence comes from Enchytraeus crypticus, assembly GCA_905160935.1. Lineage (NCBI taxonomy): Eukaryota > Metazoa > Annelida > Clitellata > Enchytraeida > Enchytraeidae > Enchytraeus > Enchytraeus crypticus. The sequence continues at coordinate 90,193 of CAJHZI010000706.1, read as the reverse complement.
AGCTTAGGTGCTCTCCTATACACTCAACCTGTCAATCAATCAATCAATAATCATGACGCATATTGGACGTTTCAATCAATCAAAATAAAAAAGCTAAAAAGCTAATGTTAACACCAGTTTCATCACTAGAAAGCAATGTCAGTGACGGGTGAGCCCAGGATTTGAACCCCACACATACTGATCTGCGATCGAATAGCTTACCGACATTGCCACTGGCTCCAGTCAGTGAATACAATCAAATGTCTCGTTACATAACGATCAGACTAAGTGTTCTATACACACCATAGATTTATCAATCAATCAATTAACCAATAATCATGATACTGGCCTAGCTTAAATGTTCCTCAATGTATTACATTATTTTAATTAGTGTATATACAATATTTATTATATTTTTAATAAATTAAAATGACAAAAACAAATGATAATTAATAAACCCAAATGATAAAATTACAAAAATCAATTTGGGGATGGGAGTGAGCTACAATAAAGTCCATTGAGATATGAAAATGAGAACTATAAACCATCCACCTGAGCAATCAAAATCCTAATTAATCCTTAATACATCAAGGGATTTGTCCTGATATATCTTCATAAATCAGGAAATATATCTTCATAAATTGAAATGGTGATTGTATTTCATGGGCAAAAAATGCCCCATTTAATGCTGCTAAAAATGGATTGGGTGATGCTTAATAATATTAACGCTACCAATTATCAAACGAAATACAATCACTATTTCAATTCAAATTTTCAATCAATGTTCCTGACAGTTAGTCTATAGCAATCAATCAATCATCATCATCATCATCATCTTCCCTTGAATCCCGGTTTAACTAGGGTCAGGATACGAATAGTCTGTCTCAAATCCTCTCTCGCCTGCATCATATCATCCATCACTCAATCCCCTATTTGAGACTTTTTCATTCGTTTAAATTTTTGTAGCAATTTCTGGAGGCTAGGCACTCACCAACCAAATGCCCTTTCTGACATTAAAAATCAATAGACGATAGCAATCAATCAATATTCAGTATATAATAATTATAAGTAGCAGATAATTCAAACTGAAGGAGTTGACACATTCTAATGTAATAGCGACACATGTTCATTAGTTATCTTTAACCGCTCTTGTGTCAATATGAAGCATTAAGGGTCTAAAGAAATAACTAAATTATATTAAATAAAACATACCGGAATCTTTAGCCCTAATTCCTTGTTGTCAGCCATGTTTTATAAAATCTACTTCCACAAAACACTTAATTGATCACTACCATATACTAGTACAGTTTACTAGTCAAATAAACCAGAAATAAAATTTCTAAAAACAATAACAAGCTGTTATAAATTGTAATATATACTGTATATTACTATATATTGTGCGATACTATATACTATACGAAATAGGTTCATTGAGTTTAGAATGATTTGAAGTGCAAATGATAACAAGAAACACCCGAGGCAATGACTGAATAACCATTGAAATTCAGCTACCACAGAAGCAACATATTTCTTTCTTAGCAAGATAATAATCATATTAAAAATGCTCAAGACAATTTTTAAATTATACAAAAAATAGACTTGCTAGTTGATAAATCAAAATTCTCTAATTTCCAGAAATTTGTAAACATAACAAAAATCATATAGGCCTATGTGAAAAACTTTCATTAAATTATAACATCAGTTACGATAAAGCTACACTAATGAACCAATTTTTACCACTATATGCCATTTCAAAATACCTGTTCAAAAGTTAGACAAAAATGGTTAAAATGAAAATGGCAAAAAATTGAAACTCAAGTAGATTTAGGCCTTTCCATAGTTAGATGTTATCAAGGATGATAGTACTAGTCCAGCCCTCTATTAAATTGAGAACCAAATCAAATAGTTTTTTTTCAATGGTGAGATAATACTGAGATTAATGCTACAGTAAGCCTAATAGCTATAGTATATCCATCAACCAATATAGCAACAAAGAAACTAAACGTTAAATGGGAGTAGAACTTTATCTGAATAACGTCAGAGATTTAGCTAGCTACTAAACCATTAAACAGTAACACTAAGTACCAATGTAACTTAACCCTAGCAAGAAATTTAATCTTGAGTTAGGATTATTTTGGATGAGGCACTTCTTTACAGGTAAGATGGAGAATCCCAAATGTTATGCAGCCGCTAACTTTATGATCAATTGTAAAGAGTTTAAATGAAGCTACAAAGAATGCCTTGATAAATAAGGAAATATTTTATGTAATATACTTTTTATAATAATTTTATATCAAATAAAATATACTACTACTACTGAGACTGCGCTACATCCTATTTGGACCCTGCAGTAGGCTTCAAGGTTAATTGACTCCACTTAGCTCTATCCTCAAGCCAGATCACAGATGCTCTCATCTAATATGTTCAAATTCTGATTTACATCTTTGAGATCTTTATTTACTAATTTGATCCATGTTTGTTTATTTTGACAACCTCTTTGTTTTGTGTGAGAATTTTTATTCTCATTTAAAGTAAGTTTTACAGGTGCATTGTTCGGTAACCTAAGTAAGTGACCTATCCATTTTAGTCTTCGAGTTTTAATTGCAAGACTCCATTTTTTTCATTTGTTCTGATGTATAAGTTATCGTTGCTTATAATGTGAGGGTAATATATTTTAAGTATTTTTCTTAATAGACTTCTATGAAATATGTCAATTTCGTGTTCCTGTTTTGAAGTTAATGTCCATAGCTCACTATTATATAAGTAAACTGGCGTAATATAAGCATTGAATATATTTATTCTTGTTTTCATTGTTATTTTGCTATTTGTTAGTTTCATCTTGTATTTATTAAAAATAGCCATACACAATTGCTTTCTATGGATCATGTCTCTTTCAGTATCCAAGTAAGAACCTAAATATTTGCATTTCTTCCATTCCTGATCATTTTTGTTTCCAATGGTATATTTTTCTGTTTTATCTGTGTTTAGTTTTAAATCTCTCTTATTCAGTTTATCATTGACTTCCTTTTGAATTTTGTCTGTTATATTTGTGCATGTGCTTACATATGCAATATCATCTGCAAACTGCTGATCAATATTTATACCCATTTCTCGCTTTATGCTATAGTTATGTTCTATAATATGATTAGGAATTAATTCTTCATATGGTATATTTTCTTTGGAGTATGAGTGTTCTTCAATTTGGTTTGCTATTTGAATTTGGTTCTCATGTTTGTTTAAGCTATTTGCAAGGTAAAATGTGAAAAGTACCGGGCTTAAGCAATCTCCTTGTGGTATTCTAATATTCGTTTCAAACTCATTTCCAGTTACATCTCCATTTTTAACTCTTAAAATTACATCATCAACGATAAGTTTTATTATATGCAGTTCGTCCTGATCAATTATTTTACTTAAATCCTCTAATAATTTATTTCTATTGACAGTATCAAATGCCTTACTCATGTCTAGAAGCATGATTTCTATTTCTGAGTTTTTGTGTATTGCTTTTTCAATAAGAAGTTTAATGTTAGGACGTGTTCCGTGGTGTACTTCTGCCTGGTCTGTAGGCGGCTTGAGTGACTGGTATTATTTTGTCAATTTTATTGTATATTCTATTTATCATTACAATTGACAGTATCTTTCTGATAAGATTTAATAAAATTATGGGTCTTAAATTGCTGCATGTGCCTTTTACTTTTCCTGGTTTTTGTAAGGGTATTAATATTCCTAGTTTAATCTCTTCTGGATATTTTCCTGTTTCAGCCATTTTATTGAATATTTTAGTAATTTCATTATAAATTTTGTCAGGAGTTTTTTAGTTATTCTGCTGTGATTTCATCAGATCCAGGGCTTTTATTTATTTTTAATTTCCTAACAGCATTTTTTATTTCATCTGTAGAGAAAGGTGTCTTCATTTTTTCAGGTTTAATTTCAGTTAATATTTCTGTATTTTGGTTGTAAAAGATATCTTTGAAGTGTTCAGTTATTTTTATATTTATTACATTTTCATTTTGTATTATGTTACTGTTTTCTCGTAAAAATAGTTTTTCTTTTGGTTTTTGTCTATTTATCTTTCTCAAGACTTTGAACATTTTGATAGTCGTTTTTTGTGTTTGCGAGTTCTTTTCTCTTTCTTCTTTTTGACTATTTTCAATTTTTATTTCTTTATGTAGACGTTTCATTATGGCCTTTCTTTCTTTCTTCATTTTATTTTACAAGTTCTCATTTGTTGTGGATTCAATTATATTTCAAAATAAATACATAAAATATAAATATTTATTATTTACAGCACTTTGTTTACCATATAGGATAAGAAAACTTCGTTCTGTGACATTTTGACTTTTGATAAGCTTAAGCAAAAGTAATAAAACCTATGAGAAAAAGTAAATTAGGTGTAGGAAATTAGAAGTAACAAAATTTTAGAAAAATTAAACCCAAAGACAAAGATCTTTAAAATGATTGTTTTTCTTTATTCTATGCCCAAAGATGATTAAACCTCGCTAAATAAAGCATTAATGGGTATTTTGCTTAAGGGATCCGCTTTTTATATTACAATAAGAACTGAGTTTTTTGGACGAATTTTCTGGACTTTGGAATTTGCACCATTTTTGGATCTTCCTTTGGCTCGCCGGCTTGATTTTGTCTCAATAGTGCTTGATGTTGTAATTGATGACTGCATCACTCAAATTACTGTTATTATTTGTTGTTATTATAAGAAATGAAAACTATAAGTAAAGTCAACAAGCAAAATGAAAGCTCCAAAATTTAAAATTGACGGTGCTTATCCAATATCAATTAAGTAATTAAATCAGTCCAAAGTCCCGAAACAAAAGCAAAATTAAAGTAATTGCATTGCCACTGTCATGGATGACGACATCTGGCAATACGATAATAGTTTTTATTTTTAATGTTATTTAATGTTACTCTTTTTTGGTAAATCATGTTCACCCATGGCGTTTAGCTAATAAATAGTATAGCTTCTGAAAAATATAAAAATAAAATCAGACTCTTCTTAAAAGTGCATAGTGTTAGCTAAATATTTGGTAAATTTGCCTTTAAAAAGCATCCTGTGCTTTCTTACCCAGTATGCTGTTATGTTATGTTAAAAATGACAGATCCTGAGGTGAATTAAGTTAAAAATTAAACGAAGAGTCTAGATCTCTAGCTTCTCCTAATGGTAATTAAAATTACTTGAAAAATAAATAAATAAAATGAGAAATGTTCAAAGTAAAAATATAAACTCAATTTAGAAAAGCTGTTATTTAAATTATATTATAGCGATTTTAGTTTTTGAATGAAACATACTAAATAATTTTATTGGTTTTATGGAACTGTTAAACTAAAGCTTTCCCACCATTGTATTGTGACCCTAAATCAAGCAATTTAATAAGACATATTTTATATCTATGCCTTCAGTGGATAATTACTATAAAGATAAGTTAGTATCAGATAAATTATGCATAGTCTATTATATGCTTGTGAGATGTGAAACCAATTTAATTAGACATTAAATCTTGTTTAATTGTGAAATATGTTTATAAAATATGCTATATATCTCACAGATATATGTATATATATATATATATATATATATATATAGATTCCATACCTATGTAGCATACATATAGCTAGGGAAAAATATGGCTTCTGAGATGGTTATCTGTTGCCTTCCTCAGTTCTTGCTTAGTCGCCTCTTACGACATGTGCAGTGAAGGGTGGAATATTCTTTAGTGCCCTGATACAACATAGGAATATATATGAATATATATATATATATATATATATATATATATATATATATATATATATATATATATATATATATATATATAAATTCTTTTTTTATTTAACAAGATTCTGAAAACCACAGATAGATTCATAGATTCAATACATAATAATTCGGGCTGGTAATGATTGCAATTTTTTTATAATTAATTTTTGGAATATTGACTATCGTTAATTTTGATTAATTTTCAACAACAAATTTATAATTATGATGCCATGCGTTCAATCCATGATAAGCGAATGATATACAGTATAGTAAATAAATCATTGATTTTTGTAGCCTTTCAGAACATGGCTTGGCAATGTACATACAGCTAGTTTAAATATAAGATTGGGAATAATTACAGTTTCGTAGTTTCATTTAAGATCATGTGAGTTATGAAGTTGTTATCATTTAAAGAGCCATGCTTAGTTGGGAGTAAACAGGAATGTTTTCTCAGGGAATGACGCTCCTGCTCAGCAAATTTTAGTCGAAGCTGACAAAGACATAGGGGGCCCATCACCTCGTCATAGGTAGAATGCCAGAATCTCTCAAGAATAACGGTAATAAGAGGAATGTTAGATTATTTAAAGATCCACTCGTATGTGGACTTGAGGAACAACAGGATGTGGGTCATGGTCTGAGAGTGGACATTTAGTTCTTAGATTCTTTGTATATCTTCTAGATAGGGTGCATCAATTATCAGACTCTTAGAGCTAGGTGATTTAGAGAGAATTTCTTTAGATTTATTTCTACAATCATATCTCAATCGTAGCTAGATGTACTGATCTTTTGTAGATGTAATGATTCTTTTAACATTCATTCTGATCTGACGAATGTTCAATATAAGAATAATATTAATAATAAAGGTTTAACGTTTGTTTCCTCATCCAAGTATGATGTCACGGACGTCCCCACAGCACACATCACTACAGATCAATTCATCCAAACCAATCTGCAAAATAAATGTGTTGAGGAGAAGTAAGGTCCTAAACGAAAGCAGGTCCGATGATGAAAAATTGTCAGGGTAGTTCGATTGGTGGGAAAAGGTAGGTCTTAAGCTTACTAAAGAAAGTTGAAAGAGAATAACAAGAGCGAAGATAAATAGCTAAGGGGTTCAAGATTGTGGGCAGTATGATTCTGTAATTATGTATGATTAAAAAGTTTACAAAATAACTATAATTATATAGTGTGCAAATTATGACTAATGCATTTTAATTGCAACTTGACAGCTGTTAATAATTAAAGAAAAGAAAATTAATGTATATTTAAGATAAGGATTACCGTAAAATAAAAATTATAGAGAAAATATACATCTGTATCAAAGACCATAATTTAATATTTTTTTGTCAAATCTACTGGGTACACATGCATGTATACTTAGCAACTGTACTAGTCGAAGATTTGATTTGAAATCTGCGCATTTATTTAGAATTTAATTAATAAGGGAGGGTGAGAAATGCAGGTAGGATTGCGGGTTGTCAGGGGGCCGGACTGGAAATGGCAGAATCAGGACAACGGGGAGGGCAACTTAGGAACAGTTGTGGAAATAGGCAGGGCCGGCAACAGCAACACTCCTGATAGGACGGTCGTCGTCCAATGGGATTCTGGTTTTAGGACAAACTATCGGGTTGGATATCAGGGGATGTACGATCTGAGAGTTTACGACTCTGCCGCAGCTGGTTTGTGATAAATTTATATTGGCAAAAGTTATTTTTAATATTTTTTAAGTCATTGATTTGATTTTTTAAATTACAGAAAAAATTGAAGTTTTATAAATTGACTCAGTATATTAAAATTAGTTAAATTAGTGATGTTTAATAAAGAATTAACGTATTATATAGAGCACTGTACCAGTTAAATGTATATTTTTAGATACTTTCCAGCGTCAGAATTTCAGTTTCGAGTGATTCAGATATATTTCAGCAAAGTTAAAGTATTTCTTATTGTATTTTACTTGCTATTAAAATGAGATAGAATAGATCTGTCTTCAGGAAGTTTAATTCTATTGTTTAGTTGTTCGTTTACTCAATGGTCTGTGAAATTATCGATATCAATGCAAATGAATCGATTGATTGCAGGTGTTAAACACGCTGGTGTTAACTGCAGTGAGTGTAGTCAGACAGATATCAAGGGCGTGAGATGGAAGTGTGCTCAGTGCAGCGCTGTGAATCTCTGTCACACATGTTACGTGACGGACAGGCACGATGTAAACCACGCCTTCACACGCTTAGATCAGTCTACGTCTGGTGTGGGGTAAGTTATGCTGTCTCTGAACTAACTAGACCTTGTATGAAACGGTACGGTTTCTGTGTGGGTGACTAATGCTTCTATGATTCACTATTTAAAGGTATCAAAGATCTAAGTATATTAATGTAAATTAGAAAAAATCTATGAGTCCCTCAAATTTCAGCAGAGGACACGCGCACAGGTTTAGATTAGACAGATTGTAATTTTTAGCTTTTAAAGAATTTTTCTTATATTGTGAGGCTATCAATCAAGCGGTTGTGAGGTAACCTTTCAACCATCTAGCAGTCTTCGCTCCTATAGTAAAAACCTTCTCAAACATTAAATCTGCCATGGGCAGACGCTCCTGCATGTTCTGTGCTCCGAGAATATGGAACTCTCTGCCGCAAGATATTCGATCTTGTAATTTTATTGGTACTTTCTAGGAAAGCTAAAAAACTATCTCTTTCCGCCATAGGTCGAAATTTTGACAAGCTTGCCTTGGATCTTGGACAGTTAACTAAATATTATAGGGTTGTATGGTTAGGATGTGTATTGTAGGGTTATATAGTTAGGCTGAGTATTGTAGGGTTATATGGTTAGACTGTGTATTGCTGTGCAGTGTCAACGTGCCACCTCGTTCAAGATCAGTGAAGGTGGAGGCTAGGGGCATATTTAGTGGGGCGAGAGTCTGTAGGGGACCAGACTGGGACTGGGGCAATCAAGATGGTTTGAAGCTTTTGAGTTTATCTTTTATTTATTTATTTGTCTATTTACCTTTTAATATTTTAGATATATAGTTTATCAAGTGGAATTATCTAGATGCTGTTGATTAACAGGTAAGCTAGGTGTTGTTGTTGTTGCTCACAGGAGGTCCAGGTAAGCTGGGTGTTGTTGTTGTTGCTCACAGGAGGTCCAGGTAAGCTGGGTGTTGTTGTTGTTGCTCACAGGAGGTCCAGGTAAGCTAGGTGTTATTGTTGTTGCTCACAGGAGGTCCAGGTAAGCTGGGTGTTGTCATTGTTGCTCACAGGAGGCCCAGGTAAGCTGGGTGTTGTTGTTGTTGCTCACAGGAGGTCCAGGTAAGCTGGGTGTTGTTGTTGTTGCTCATAGGAGGTCCAGGTAAGCTGGGTGTTGTTGTTGTTGCTCATAGGAGGTCCAGGTAAGCTGGGTGTTGTTGTTGCTCATAGGAGGTCCAGGTAAGCTGGGTGTTGTTGTTGTTGCTCACAGGAGGTCCAGGTAAGCTGGGTGTTGTGAGAGAGCTGAGAGGATGGGATGATGAGTCAGGAAGAAGTGTCGCTAACGTTGTATGGGACACGGCTTCTCTTACCAACGTCTACAGGCTGGGACATAAGGGCAAGGTTGACCTTAAATATCACGAACAGCCAGCTGTGGGTGGTGTGTACTATAGAGATCATCTAGCAAAACTAGGTAAGCTCTGTCTCTATTCCTTATCAAACAAACAACATTTGGGCATTTGTAATTGTTTATATTCTTAAGTTTAAACCGGAATCGAATATTATTGTATTATGTCTTTAATGTATTATTGTATTATGTTCCCCGTGTTGTGCTCGGCTGTGGTTGAACCACTGCAGAATAGGGCAACTGCAAACAATCTGCCGCGTGTACGTAAGAGGCGACTAAGGGCAGGAGCTGAGGATGGCAAGAGGGGACCCACCTCACCATGAAATATTTTCCCCCAGGATTAAATGGTAATTAATCTACCTAACTGAGGAAGGCAAGGGGAAACCACCTCAGAAGCCATATTTTTCCCAAGCTATAGGCTGCATAAGGTATGGATAAGACATAGACTTGGTGAAGAGATTAACTTGTTGATCTAAGGAGTGCTCTTATGGAGCGAGAAAACAGACTTTGAGTATGAATATGTACCTTGAACCTGCCACTTGGCAGTGCACTGAAGAAGAAGATGTCTTTAAATGATGTAGAATTTTAAATGTGACGTTGTAGTTGTTCATACCTACAGTAATTTATTTTAATTAATTAATTTTATTTACATTATTTTAGTATTATTTTAATTTAATTTATTTAATATTATTTTAAATTCTTTTAATTAATTAATTAATTTTATTTATTTTATTTACATTTAGTAAATGTTTCATTGAATCTCACAATAATTATTTAGACCTGCTCTTTTCAGTGGGTATATTTCTAATTTGTAATTGTAGTTGTACATGTATTGTATTTGTACATGTATTGTATTTGTATATGTATTGTACATGTATTGTATTTGTACATGTATTGTATTTGTACATGTATTTGTACAATGTATTGTATTGATTAGGAGAGACCGTGGACCAGGCTCAAGGCTCTTCTCTCTCCTCACACTTCAAGGTCGGTGACAGGGTGCTCGTTGACCTTGAGATGGAGGTGCTCAAGGTCATGCAGGAAGGTCACGGAGGCTGGAATCCCAAGATGGCGGAGGTCTGGACTCTGCGATACTTTAGAACTTTATTAATTCTTAGTGGTTGTTAGCGTGCAAGAGTTATACTACTTTTAGCAGACTTTATCGATAAGTAACATCTTGGATATATACAATAGCAAGATGAATCCTCCAGGCATTCTGATTCAAATAATAAACTTCACATTCAGTACTTAGCTACTGATTGTATGAATGGAGGCTCAGAAAATAGGACTCTGTGACACACACTTGTGATTATGATTAGTGAATGTTGTCGCTGTAAAGTTTAGTCAGGTGTCAGGTCCTAAGTCTCACTGGTTATCCTGGCCTGACTTGGCTGTGTATATAAATGACTGACTCTGTACTTGTTTTAAATTTGCCATCATTTTTGTTTCCCTCTGTTGAAATGAAATTATTCCGAGTCCGTGTTATTAAGGGTAATTTGCAAAGTTTTTGAAAGTCGTGAAACTCATCGTTATACTAGAATATTCGGTTAAATGGATGACTGAGGTAGGCCCATTAATGTGTAAAGTCACGAATTCTGGAGAATATATTACCATTGTGTTTATTGTGATTGAGACACTCCTTTATGTTTGCGTTCACATAATAAACCTAACACTGAATTATTGATTGATTGATTGCTTGATTAATTGATTGCTTGGTTGATTGATTACTTGATTGATTGGCTGTAGTACGTAGGACAGGTTGGCACTGTGCACAGAATTACAGATAAGGGAGACGTTAGAGTGCAATATGAGGGCTGCTCAAACAGGTGGACTTTCCATCCCGGTGCTCTTACCAAGGTAGCTGCACATTATAATTGGTTTTCTAAAACAAGCTGGATGTTGTAATCATGTATGATTAGAGATTGAAATAAGCCCTTATCTTTCTTTGCTTGTTCCTGCTACCTAAGTTTGAAGCAGGATAAGAATAGCGAAAGATAGTAGAAGTTCTGGTAAATTCTGGTAAATCATTCTATTACTGTTAAATAGTCAATGAGATCATCTGTTGCCTGTTCATTTATGATTCTGCATTCATTCCTTAATTCCATAAGAACACTCCTTAGATCAACAAGTGAATCCCTTCACAAAGTCTATGCCTTATCCATACCTTATGTAGCCTATGGCTTGGGAAAAGTATGGCTTCTGAGGTGGTTTCCCGTTGCCTTCATCAGTTAGGTGGATTAATTACCATTTAATCCTGGGTAAAATATTTCATGGTGAGGTGGGTCCCCTCTTGCTATCCTCAGCTCCTGCTTTAGTCGCCTTTTACGTATACGCAGCGGATTGTTTGCTGTTGCCCTATTCTGCATTGGTCTAACCACACCCGAGCACAACACGGGGATGATTGTTATTGTTGACGTTATATTGGTATAATTTCTGTGGTTTATGGCTTAGGTCGCCTGTTGCTGTGCACAGTGTACAGTGTGTTGCTGTGTGTTACAGATTCACGTGTTCAGTGAGGGAGAGCAAGTGAAGATACTGGCTAACATGAGTTCTGTGAAAGACCTACAGGCAGGCCACGGAGAGTGGACCAATAGCATGAAAGCGGTTTGTCAGTCTGCTCCTAATTACTCTTCTAATTGCTCAGTTAGTACTCTGATTGGTGGCCGGGTTTTTGACACAGTCGTCTGATAAGCAAGATGTTGTGAGTTCTGAATTCCATCTGGACCTTCTTAGGCAGTATGTCTGTGTCACGGAAAACTGTTATTAAGCTTCTTGTTTTCATTGATACTTAAATTCTAGTTTTTAAAGTCGTTAGCGCTGAGAGTGATTGAGCAGATATGTCGTGGGAGCTGCTAGTTACTTATGTTACGTATGTTGCGCAAGTTTTAATAAGTCTTTTAATAAGTCTTTTAATAAGTCTTTTAAGTAATTTAAGTCTTTTATTGTAATAAGAAGTCTTCTTCGTTGGGTGACCATCTGCCTATGCTGACCCTATGATGTCTCACTGTATTCTTATCAGTACCTTATCATTATCTTATCATTATCTTATCATTATCTTATCATTATCTTATCATTATCTTATCATTAGCATTTCAGATATCAGTAGCACATTTCATATAACGACTTTGCCACCGGCTGGAGCCAGTGGCGAAGTCGGTAAGATACTCGACCGTGGATTAGTTGATGCAGGTTCAAATCCTGGGCTCGCCCATCACTGACATCGCTAAAAGAGTGAGGAAACTGACGTTAACCTTAGCTTTACCAGCTTCTACAATACCTGCATTGTTATTGACAATGTGTATTAATTTCTACACCTAAATCATTTTTATATAATCATAAAATAGTGAGTAAAAATAAAATCACTATAATTTATCTGTATTATAGAGCTTAGGACTACTAAAGAACAGGGGTAAATGAAAGATGGTGTCAGCTAAAGGAAGCTATTAAAATAGGTGCAGAAGAAGTTTATGGCTTTCTTAAAGCAAATACAGCTAAAAAAAGCCTTAGATCACAAGCGAGGTGCTAGACAAAATGGATGAAAGGAGGAAATGGAAAAGTATTGACACCAGTCATGGCCGAAGGAAATATAGAAGCTTAAACAGTGAACTTAGAAGAATTACAGACAAAGCAAAAGATCATTGGTGGAGTGAAAAGTGTGATGATTTAGAAGAATATGATAGAAGAGGGAGGTCGGATCTATTATACCAGGAAGTCAGGATATTAACAAGAACCGATAAGAAAAAGACAGGAGATGCAAAGAGAGAGAGAGAGAGAGAGGGGGAATTGAAGACAGAGCTGGAAGAAGTAAAAGAAAGATGGAGAGAATATGTAGAGGAATTGTATGATAAGGCTGGGAAACCAGTTCATGAGGATTTTAAAATAGAAGAAGAAAATATCATAGAAGACGATAAACGGGGCCCTGATTTAATGAAGGTGGAAATTTATTCTGCAATTAACAGTATGAAGAAGGGGAAGGCAGCCGGAATAGATGAAATCCCAGCAGAATTCTTGAAAATGTTGGAAGGAGAAACACTCAAAAAGTTAATGGAAGTATATATGGAAGTGTATATTACAGGTATTTGGCCAGACCACTTTACCAAGTCAGTAATGATTCCAATTCCCAAAAAAGCCGATGCCGTGGAGTGTTCGGATTATAGAACAATCAGCTTAATACCTCATGCATCGAAGATCTTATTAAAGATAGTAAATAATCGCATTCAGTCGAAAGCATAGATGATACTGAGCAAGACACAATTTGGTTTTAGGAAAGGATGCGGCACAAGAGAAGCATTAGGAATAATTCTTTGCGAAAGAAGCTTAGAATATGGAAATGACGTTTTTGTATGCTTTGTAGACTTCGAGAAGGCCTTTGACAGGATTGATTGGATATCGATGATGAATATCTTAAGAAAGAATAGGAATTGACTGGAGAGATAGAAGACTAATTTTGAACTTGTACATGAATCAAAGAGCAGTAATCAAAATCCAACAAGAGTACTCAAAAGAAGGTGAAATAGGACGTGGAGTAAGACAAGGTTGTAGCATTTCGCCGCTGCTGTTTAACATTTACGCTGAGGCAATGATGGAGGAAGCCATGGAAGACTTGGAAGAAGGAATAAAAGTAGGAGGGAATTTGTTACAAGATGTACGATTTGCAGATGACCAAGGAATGGTAGCGGGCAGGGAGATTGGATTGCAGAAGATAATGGATAGGCTGAATAATACGGCCCTAAGATATGGCATGAAGATTAATATAGAAAAGACCAAGGTTATGAGAGTGTCAAATAATAAAGGTGAAGTTAATATCACAATAAATGGTACGAAATTGGAACCGGTAAGGAGTTTCAAATATTTGGGTCATAATATAACCGATGATGGGCAATGTGAGATGGATATATGCTTTAGGATTGCACATGCAAAGGCGGCCTTTGGTAGTAGAAAAGAACTATTAACAAAAAGTGTAAAGAAAGACACAAAGATAAAGATAGTGAAAACTTTGGTTTGGACCACGCTATTGTATGGATGTGAAACATGGACCTTAAGGAAGGAATATATTAGGAAACTGGAGGCATTGGAAATGTGGATTTGGAGAAGAATGGAGAGGATTAGCTGGACTCAAAAGGTTACAAATGAGGAAGTCCTGGAGAGAGTTGGCACAGATAGACAGTTGATAAATGTATTAAGAAATAGGAAGAAGAGATGGATAGGACACATTCTAAGGGGGCAAGGCAGGCCGAGATTAGGTATGTTAGATGATTTAAAGACCCACTCATATGTGGAAATGAAGAGGAAGGCGGAAGACAGAGAAGAGTGGAGGCGTTATGTACCATGGACCTGCCAGTGGGCAGTGCACTAAGAGAGATAGAGCTTTGATCAATGGTACTGTGACATGTAATTTAAGTGAAGGTAATACTCTTTAATAGTAAATTGTGATTATACGTTATGCTGTTAAGTTTTTTTTTGATTTATTTCAGATTTTGGGTAAAGTAGGTGTGGTTTTGAAGGTCTATCCTGACAAGGACCTGAGAGTTAAGGTTGCGGAACAAGTTTGGACTCTGAATCCGAAATGTTGTGTTCCTATGGCCCACCAGAACAATGCTGATGTTAATAATACACTGGAGTACGGCAATAGAGATCAGAGAACCGGTGGGTAGTAACAATTAGAGTAATAGTAGATAGAGTAATAATGATGATGATGATGATAATAATAATAATAATAAGAATAATAATAATATTAATATTAATAGTAATGTTAGTGTTAATAATAATTAATAATGAATAATAATAGTAACCTCTTTGTTTTGGCAAAGGCTTTCTATGACTTTGCAAAGATTTAATGCAGTTGGCTTCAGAAATTCCTTTAAGCAGCTATATGACCTCGAGTAGCCGGGTGGCGATTCAGCACTTAATGCCCGAATCATTTTTATCAAATCCCAGGTTCTTTACCTCTGGGGTAAAATAAAATAATAATTGATAAAAATAATGTTTTCAGCTTTACAGCAACTGTAGATATAGATATTACAGCAGCTGTAGAGACAGCAGTGAATGTATTGTTAGGATTTATTTATTGACATAGATTCAACAGCAGCTATGCAGACAGCTATTTATATATTTATTGTATTTTTTTATTGACATAGATTCAACAGCAGCTATGCAGACAGCTATTTATATATTTATTGTATTTTTTTATTGACATAGATTCAACAGCAGCTATGCAGACAGCTATTTATATATTTATTGTATTTTTTTATTGACATAGATTCAACAGCAGCTATGCAGACAGCTATGCAGACAGTTATTTATATATTTATTGTATTTTTTTATTGACATAGATTCAACAGCAGCTATGCAGACAGCTATTTATATATTTATTGTATTTTTTTATTGACATAGATTCAACAGCAGCTATGCAGACAGCTATTTATATATTTATTGTATTTTTTTATTGACATAGATTCAACAGCAGCTATGCAGACAGCTATTTATATATTTATTGTATTTTTTTATTGACATAGATTCAACAGCAGCTATGCAGACAGCTATGAACGCCCTTCTCTCTATTGACGGCTTTAGCTCAGCTGCTGACCATGCCTCTGCTGGCTCAGCTGCTACAGCTGTTGCTGTTAGCCCGGCTGTGTGTGATGATCCTAGCAGATTGGTTAAGGAGGCCGCTCAGGGACATCTGGAGGTAGTGAGGGAAATCATCGCCAGGCATCCGGATAAGGTTTTATTGTCATTCTACTGCTTTATAATTAGCCGTGTATAAGAAATTAATTACAGACTTGGGAGTGATTGATTAAGTGCTTAAATAATTGATCGATTTAATAATTAATTGACTGATTATTGATGTCAAGTCTTTTCATGGGTTTTTTGAGAGTCTTTCAGAAGTATTTACTTAATTAATTCATTGATCGATTGACTTGTTGATTGGTTGATGTAAGCTGATGAACATTGATAAAACAATTGATTGATTGATTCATTAATTGATTGACTGATTGATTGATGAAGGTTGATCTAAAGAGTGCTGGTAAGACAGCCCTACAGGTGGCAGCACATCAAGGTCACGTAGAGGTCGTCAGGTTGCTGATAGAGGCGGGGTCAAGGTTAGACTCACGTGACGAGGAAGGGGACTCTCCCTTGCATTACTCTGCATTTGGGTTTGTTTATCTCCGATGTCGTCATAGATCCTTTTTTTGCTTTTCTAATGCAACCTTTTTATTTGTTTTGTCATAATAAACAATTACAGCTTACCTAACTAGAAAATAAACAAGCAATCAGGGAGAGGGCTAAAAGGAAGAGATAGCTAATGTTAACGTCAGTTTCCTCACTCGAAGCGTTGTCACTGACGGGCGAGCCCAGGATTTGAACCCCGCACATACTGATCCGCGGTCGAGTGTCTTACCGATTTCAGCACTGGCTCCAGCCAATGGTTGCCATAACCACAAAAGAGCCTAAGCTCTGTGAGGTAATATAGTCAGTAGCAATTACTAAGATCAAACAATACGTTTACCAATTGTCTTCTATGCTACAGAATACTGTAGAACCTATAGCAACCATAGGTTCTACAGTTCTGCAACCATCTTTAGTTATGTTTCATCATCATCGTCATCACCAGCATCATCATCATTACCATTATCATCTTCATCATCAGCATCACCACCTTTCATTGAATCACAGTTTAAAAGCTTTTAAAGCTAATGTTAACGTAAATTTCCTTACTCGAAAGCGATGTCAGTGACGGTCGAACCCTGGATTTGAATCCTGCACATAGTGATCCGCGGTCGAGTATGTTACCGACTTCGCCACTGGCTCCAGCCAAATTTAACTAGGGTCAGGATTAGACATTTTAAAAACAATTTCTGGAGCCTAGGCGCTCGTTAACCGCTTGACTCTTGTGATGTGTGGACTGTGTAGCAATCAGCCGGACGTGATGACGCTACTGCTGAGTCACGGCGCTAAGGTGAACGCTCTGAACAGCGGTGGATGCAGCACTCTACACGTGGCTGTGAACAAACAGCACCTGAACTGTGTGCGAGTACTCGTCAACCATCCTGCCTGCGACGTCAACCTACAGGTCTTCTTAATCCATCCTGCTTTCACTAGGGACCGATTGAATAGCATTGGGCTTGTTGTAATTAATCAATCAATCAATCGGTAAGAATTTAACGTCCGGTTCCTCGCCATAAGGCAATGTCAGGGACGTCAGGGTCGTCGTTATTGCATCATTTATTATGTTTGTCGTAAGCTTGTACTTTTATTTCTCTTTGTGTACACTTTGTTTGTATGTGACTTTATGCTGATGTTGTTGTCGAAATAAACATATACTCTCTCTCTTTTTTGAATTCAGTTGTCACATCTGTTGCAAATCTCTCTCTTAGTACACTGCCTACTGGCAGGTCCATGGTATATAAAGTCTCCACTCTTCTCTTCCGTTTCCTCTTTATGTCCACATATGGATTGGTCTCTGAATCATCTAAGATACCTAATCTCGGCTTTCCTATGTTGCAAATAATTATTAAATAATTAAATAATAATTAAGTAATTAATACAGCGGGTGTTGATGTAATTTGTTACACTTGTAATCAACATACAGGAGCTCACAGTGTGTTATGTCTGTGTTCATATAGGGACATTAGTTTCTAATGCGCTCTGTGCAGATTGCAGTCCGTTGTAGTGAACCATATTGTACTCTAGTGTACTGCATTTATTGTATTAATATTGTATTACTTTGGACTAATTTTCTGGATTTTGGAATTTGCACCGTTTTTGGACCTTCTTTTTGCTCGCCATCTTGATTTTGTCTCAATGGCCCTCGAAGTTGCCATTGATGACTGTAACGCTCTAATTGTTGTTATTCTCTATTCCATTGTACTGTTGTGTACTGCCCTATACTGTATTGTACTTCTAATTACTTCCCTTCAGCACATATTTCTTTTACAGATTGGTCTAAGTGAGCTGATCTGTAGTAATGTGTGCTGTGGGGACGTCCCTGACATCATCCTCGGATGAGGAAATGAATGTTAAATGTGTGTTATCGTACTAGTTTTATTATACTAATGGATAAGGCATAGCCTTTGTAAAGGGATTAACTGGTTGATCTATAGAATGCTCTCTATGGAGCCTGAGGCAAACTCGAGTATGAATACGTACCATGGACCTGCCATTTGTCAGTTCACTCGAGAGAGAGAGAGAGAGAGAGAGAGAGAGAGAGAGAGAGAGAGAGAGATACAGTATTGAACTGTGTTGTAGTTGAAGATGTATGACAGTAGTGTAGAAGATATTGCTTGTGTCATCTCGTTGCATTGTACAATATTATACTATATTCTATATTATTTTTATTAATTTTTATTATTATAATTATTATTATTATTACTTTTTTAAATTTTATTATTATTAATATTATTATTGCTATTATTATTATTGTTACTATTACTATTACTATGGACGTATTGATGACTTTGATGTAAATGATTCTCTGTGTATTTACTGTGCATTATTGTATTGTGTTGTATTTTACTGTGTACTCTTGTATCGTACTATATTCTATGCTGTTGTACTGTATTATACCGTTGTATTCTATTATATTATGTTGTATTCTATCTTACTGTTTAATACTTTATATTGCACTGTACTGTACTGCACTGTATTGTACTGTACTGTACTGTGCTGTACTGTGCTGCACTGTACTGTACTGTACTGCACTGTACTGTACTGTACTGCACTGCACTGCACTGCACTGTACTGCAGTGTACTATACTGTACTGTACTGTACTGTACTCTAGGACTCGTACGGGGACACTAGCCTACACGACGCAGTCAGTAAGGACAGCATTGAGATTCTTGATCTTCTTCTTTCCTCTCCGTCCATTGATCCGTCAATAAGGAATCAACGCGGCTTCAACGTCGTCCATCACGCTGCTCTGAAGGGCAACTCAAGGTCAGACATCCCTATCCCTAGCTTAGATCTCACTGAGCAACAACAACTCACTCGATTCCATATCAAAACAGCTAAAGATAATGTTGATGATTTATATTTTTCTTTTTGATGTGCGTTGATATAGAGATATTAATGTTGTCAGTTAAATGTCAAATAGACCGATTTGTTAATGAAAGCTTCATGTAGTCCATATGATCCTGAGATGAACTGAGCTCCCTCGTGACAAAAAGTTCCGGCCAAAATGATTAGAGATAAATTCTAGACGATCTATAAGACCCTTAAACGCATAATGGACTAAAAATCGTTTAACAGTTTAGAAATATATTAAAAGTGATTGATTACATCCTAGATATAAAATCTTTGGGTTGATTTTCTGGATTTTGGAATTTGCACCGTTTTTGGACCGTATTTTTACTCGTCGGCTTGATTTAATTTAATTTAATTTAATTCATTTATCATACTCATATCACAATTTGTCTCAATAGTGACGATGTTGTCACTGATGACTGTAGCACTCGAATTCTTGTTATGTTATGGATAATTGTAGTTATGTTATGTTATGGATAATTGTAGTTATGTTATGGATAATCTGTGTTATGTTATGGATAATCTGTGTTATGTTATGGATAATCTGTGTTATGTTATGGATAATTGTAGTTATGTTATGGATAATTGTAGTAATGTTATGTTATGGATAATTGTAGTAATGTTATGTTATGGATAATTGTAGTTATGTTATGGATAATTGTAGTTATGTTATGGATAATTGTAGTTATGTTATGGATAATTGTAGTTATGTTATGGATAATCTGTGTTATGTGAAGGGCGACGGAGAAGATACTACGACTGAGCAAGGGTCGACAGCTGGTGGACGTGAAGAAGGACGATGGGTTTGCGGCGCTACATCTCTCATGTCTTAACGGTCACCTAGATGTCACGTCCACTCTCATCACTCTGGTACTGCCTAGTCTCTTTAATATCATACACTACACTATATGAGGAAGGCAACGGGAAACCACCTCAGAAGCCATACTTTTCCCAATCTATAGGCTACATGAGGTATGGATAAGGCATAGACTTTGTGAAGGGATTAACTTGTTGATCTAAGGAGTGCTCTTATGGAGCGAGAAAACAGACTTTGTGTATGAATATGTAACATGAACCTGCCACTTGGTAGTGCACTGCAGAAGATATATATACATGTGTATATATATATATATATATATATATTATATATATATATATGATATATATATATATATATGTATATATATATATATATATATATATATATATATATATATATATATATTATATATATAATATATATCTATATATATATGATATATATATATATCGTCGGCGAAACTGCAAAACCTCTCAAGTAGGTTTTATAAATTGTTCAGGAAATGCAATAAACAAAAAAAGTTATGTTGACGAGTATTTCCGCCTTCAACTTCCTTGATGAAAATGGGATCGATAAATAATACTCTCGAATACAAGTTTTTGCAGGTTGATGTAGACTGTGAAAACCGATATTTTGATACAATAATATAATTTTATGAAAAAGCCTATCTACGAGGTTTTGCAGTTACACTCACGATATATGTATATTTCACTTGTCTTGTATGATGTATTTCCTGTTTGATTTACCGCTATTTCAGTCGTTAAATTTTGTCACGCTTTTGTAGCAGCCACTATGATTTTAACTTCTTTAATTATAATTCCATGGGCTTAACCCACTTTATATTCAATCAATCAATAACAACTTAACGTCCGGTTCCTTTGAGGAACCGTTCCTGAGATTTCTATAGTTCAATGTTAGGGCCGTCTCTCATGTTATTCGTTATCGCGTCGGCCATAGCCTAGTTTATTGTGATCAGTTATTACATGTTAAGGGAAATTTGATCAATAAATACAATGCATAAATATTAATTTAAAATACCCTTAGACTATATTATTGATAAAATGAAGGATTGACTAATTAAATCAACTGATTTATTGATTGATTATTACATTAATTTATTGACGGATTGACTGATTTATTGACTGATTAATTGATTGCTAGGGTAGAGGTAATTGTAACAACAGACATCAGACACGTGATTGAATGATTGAATGATTGATTGATCTATTGCTAGGGTGGAGGTAACATGGAGATATGTAACAACAGACATCAGACACGTGAGTGATTGATTGACTGATTGATTGATCTATTGCTAGGGTGGAGGTAACATGGAGATATGTAACAACAGACATCAGACACGTGATTGATTGATTGACTGATTGATTGATCTATTGCTAGGGTGGAGGTAACATGGAGATATGTAACAACAGACATCAGACACCTCTGTTATTGGCTGTGTCTCAAGGTCACGCTGCGGTTGTTGAACTTCTCGTTTCTAAAGGTTACTGTTCTTACTTCACTGGTTTGGAATAAAAAAATATCTTCGAGTGATGATATTAAATTCTATTTAAACGTATTTTGTCTAAATTTAGTATGCAAATGTTTTGTTTAAGTGTCAGACACATTATATTATCGCAATATTATTATCATTCTTATTACCAATATGAGAATTTAATTTGTAGCTATTAAATTGTTTTCCTTTATTTTTGGGTTAACCAGTTATGAAGTAAAGAATCTGAAAAATGCGAATGATTATTGTTGTTATTATTGTTATTATTATTATTTTTTTTATTTTTTTATTTTTTTAGATGCCCTGGGCTGTAAAGGGCCCTGGGCTAAAAAATAAGATAAAGGAGACTTTATTTAATTAAAAGTTTTTAAAAAAAAGCGATTAAAATAATTCCTCTGCACTCTGGGAAGCCGCTTTAGCCAAAGTGCCACTGAAGCAGACTGCATTGAATCGCTGGAGAGCAATAGACAGTCGCTGCCACATAAAAGATTTTTCGCGCTTATCACCAGTAATGGCGCTGGTCCTCCTGCCTATTTCGTCAATAAAGTCTGATGCGAGAGAGTTGATGGGCCCCAGGGTCTCAAAGGCAAATATTATTATTATTATTATTATTATTATTATTATTATTATTATTATTATTATTTATTATTATTATTATCTACCCCACGTCCAAGGAACCCGGGTTTTGATAAAAAGCGATTCGAGCAATACGTGTTGAATCCCGCCCGGCTGGTAAAGCTAAAGCTAAAAGCTAAGGTTAACGTCAGTTTCCTCACTCGAAATCGATGTCAGTGACGGTCGGGCCTAGGAATTAAACCCCGCACATACTGATCCGTGGTCGAGTATCTTACCGACGGCGCCACTAGCTCCAGCCATTGGCTACTCGAGGTCTTCTAGCGGCTTAGTAAATAGACAGATTGTTGTTTAGGTGCTAACGTACGTGTGATTGACGAGGAGGGACATGACGCGCTGCACCTGGCGCTACATCGTGACTCTCTACCCACTGGCCTCGAGTCTGCGCCCTCTATACGACAGGTTGGCCTGCCTCACCAGCGCTACGAGAAACTCTACATCCTCTAGAGATTCTTATGTCCCCGTGTTGTGTCCGGGTTGTTTGAAGAATTAATCATCTGGTGACTGTACGTGTCGTAGAAGACGACTAAAGCACTAAGATCTATGCCAACGTCAGAAAGAGAATTCGGTTGGTGAGCGTCTAGGCTCCAGAAATTGCTGCAAAAATGTAAACGAATGAAAGAGTCTCAAGTAGGGGATTGACTGATGATGTGATGTAGCACAGAGAGGATTTGATACAGTCTATTCGTAATCTGACCCTAGTTAAAATGGAATTCAAGGAAAGATGACGATGATGATGATGATGATGTAAAGCTTCTTGTAATTCTTTGTTGAATTTCCTTAAAATTGTAAAAGAGAAGAGGAGGTATATATGGAGAAATCAATAAGAGGGATTGACGATCTATGATTGTGTTTTGAATTTGAAAATGTTAAATTTAAGTTGAACAATGAAATTTACCTGAATTAAACTTTTTAATGAAATTGTAAAAAATAATTTTAATTTAAAATAAAAATTAGGAAAATTACAATTGTAAATATATTCTTATTGTATACTGCTGTTATTATTGATAAATTAAATTATTGATACCATGTTAGTACTTATATCAAAGTTGTTGCTATATTCTATGTTATTGCATCGTACTCTATGAAATCTAATTGAAAACTTAAAATAAAAAGGCATGAAAAATAGGGGATTGACTGATGATATAGTGTAGGACAGGGAGGACTGGAGAAAGTCTATTCGTATCCCGACCCTGGTTAAACTGGAATTTAAGGGGAGATGATGATGATGACTATTAAATCTAATTGAAAACTTAAAATAAAAGGGCATGAAAAATAGGATTATTGACTGATGATTTGGTGTGGGACAGGCAGGACTGGAGAAAGTCTATTCGTATCCCACCCTGGTTAAACTGGGATTTAAGAGAAGATGATGATGTTGATGACTCTATTGACTCTCTACTTGACCGCGGATCAGTATGTGCGGGGTTCAAATCCTGGGCTCTCCCGTCACTGACATCGTTTTCGATTGAGGAAACTGACGTTAACACTAGCTTTACCAGCTTTTATGAAATCTACTTGTGTATTACAGATTCACGGTGAGTTGGAGAAGGAGCTGAAGGAGCCAGGCTCTCTCTCTATAGCGGGCTTTCTATTACAAAACGGAGCGCTGCTCCACGTTGCTCAGTCTAATCCATACGATCCTAGTGTACTCAAAATACTCAAACCATTCGCCACCGCTAGGTATGTCGAGTCTCATTTACTTCTGGCTGAGTTAAGTTGTATGTCTGCAGCTGTTTATCAGACGTGTGTGATTGTCTTTGTATGTCTGTGTCTGTATCTTTGTATGTATGTATCTTTGTCTTTGTATGTCTTTAACTGTTTATCAGGCATAGTCTGTGTCTTTGTATGTCTGTATCTGTATTTTTTTGTCGGTATCTGTATATTTCTATATCTCTATTTGTTTCTTTGTATATGTTTATATCTGTATCTTTGTGTATCTGTACCTGTATCTTTGTATGTCTGTACCCGTATCTTTATATGTCTGTACCTGTATCATTGTTTGTCTGTATCTGTATCTTCGTACGTCTATATCTGTATCTTTGTATGTATCTGTACCTGTATCATTGTGTATCTATATCTGTATCTTTGTAAGTCTGTATCTGTATCTTTGTATGTATCTGTACCTGTATCATTGTGTATCTGTATCTGTATCTTCGTACGTCTGTATCTGTATCTTTGTTTGTATCTGTACCTGTTTATCAGGCTGCCCGTGAATCAGTGCAAAGTGAGCGTCTTGATACTCATAATTATATCATACTTTTTCTCATCATTTGATAGGTGTTTGATCCATTAAGCATATTACTAACTGAGAGATTGATTGATTGATTGATCAATTAATTGAATGATTGATTGACGTAGGAGCTCAGATCAGAGATCACTGGTGAACCTGATAGAGTATATAGTATGCACGGATCTAGAGCTGATAGATTGATTGATTTATTGATTGATTGATTGATGTAGGAGTTCAGATCAGAGGTCACTGGTGAACCTGATAGAGTGTATAGTATGCACGGAGCTAGAGATGGGTGTAACGTTCAGGCCCTGTGATCACTGCATAGCCTGTCTGCTCTGCAGCAAGAGAATGAAGAAGTGTCTTCAGTGTCAGAGCAATATAGAACTTAAAGTAGGACCAGGTGAGTGCAGTGTCAGAGCAATATAGAACTTAAAGTAGGACCAGGTGAGTGCAGTGTCAGAGCAATATAGAACTTAAAGTAGGACCAGGTGAGTGCAGTGTCAGAGCAATATAGAACTTAAAGCAGGACCAGGTGAGTGCAGTGTCAGAGCAATATAGAACTTAAAGCAGGACCAGGTGAGTGCAGTGTCAGAGCTATATAGAACTTAAAGTAGGACCAGGTGAGTACAGATTGTTATCATACTGTTGTTCTATTGAAGGCGACGGTTGCCTGCTGTAGCTCTTGCTATATTTGGTCTTGCGAAAGATAGAAATCGTTACATTTTTGCATGATTATAATCATTATGTAGTGATGATAACAACCATCAGGTTATGATGATAACAACCATTATGTAGTGATGATAACAACCATCAGGTTATGATGATAACAACCATTATGTAGTGATGATAACAACCATCAGGTTATGATGATAACAACCATTATGTAGTGATGATAACAACCATCAGGTTATGATGATAACAACCATTATGTAATTATGATAACAACCATCAGGTTATGATGATAACGACCATTATGTAATGATGATAACAACCATTAGGTCATGATGATAACAACCATGATGTAGTAATGATAACAACCATTATGATGATAACAGCCATTATGTCATGATGATAACAACCATTATGATGATAACAACCATTATGTCGTGATGATAACAACCGTTACGTCATGATGATAACAACCATTACGTCATGATGATAACTACCATTATGTCATGATGAATAGTCATATAACGCTGTTGTTATATCTCCAGGCGGAGAGCAGGGTGCGGAGCTGGAGCGGCTGATAGAGAAGCAGCAGCTGAGGGACAAGCTGAAGGGGCTGAACATAGGGGGTGCGGGGGACTCAGGGGGGCTCAATCCGAGGGGAGGGGATGAGACACGTGTCTGCCCTATCTGTATGGAGAACGAGTGGAACGTAGCGTTCCTGTGCGGTCACTCCACGTGCTCCAAGTGTGCTGAGTCACTGAGGGTGTGTCACATGTGTCGAAAACCCATCGAGGGAAAGATCAATCTGTTTACATAGTACTGAGATATGATTCTGTTTACATAGTAATGAAACACTGATCTGTTTGTATGGTACTGAAACACTCATCTGTTTACATAGTACTTACTGGTATATAGGTGTTACATAGTACTGAAATATGAATCTCTTTACATAGTACTGAAATATAGATCTGTTTATATAGTACTGAGATATCAATCTGTTTACGTAGTACTGAAATATAGATGTATTTATATAGTACTGAAATATGCATCTGTTTACATAGTACTGAGAAATAGATGTATTTACTGGTAACAGTACTGAAACACTCATCTGTTTACGTAGTACTGAAATAGAGATCTGTTTACATAGTACTGAAATGTACAGTAGATACATGTATAGTACATATATTAATATTTCAGTACATAGTACTGAAATATTAATATTTACATAGTACTGAAATATAGACCTGTTTACATAGTACTGAATTATGTATCTGTTTACATCTGTTTGTTATGGAGTAGTACTAAAACTAAGGTCAAGGTGGTCAAAGTGTTTATGTTATGGACAATTGAAATGGAGTTGATTATGTTAGCATTGTTCTGAACTATAGATAATTCTTATTAAGTATGTGTACCTGTGTAACAGATCAATCTGTATACTTGTACCAGTGCTCTGTGTACTTAGTACCAGTGTTCTGTGTACTTAGTACCAGTGTTCTGTGTACTTAGTATCAGTGTTCTGTGTACTTAGTACCAGTGTTCTGTGTACTTAGTACCAGTGGTCTGTGTACTTAGTACCAGTGTTCTATGTACTTAGTACCAGTGTTCTGTGTTCCTATTAGGCCACGTAATACCAGTTTTATTTCAATTCTGCATTTTATTATAGTTTCAGTTGCTGTTCTTCTAATTGGTCGTGTTACTTTCTAGTTCTAGTTTTAAAATGGGGTATAGTTCTAGTTAAAAAATGGGGTATAATTAAATTCCACTTTAAATTCCACTTACATATATAGTATTATATATGTAAGTGGAATAAAATAATAAATATGTTATATTATATAATCTTATATATATAATATATATATATATATATATATATATATATATATATATATATATCTATATATTTATAATATATATATATATATATCTTAGTGCACTGCCTACTGGCAGGTCCATGGTACATAACGCCTCCATTCTTCTCTGTCTTCCACCTTCCTCTTCATTTCCACATATGAATGGGTCCCACATATGAGTGGGTCAAATTTATATATATATATATATATATATATATATATATATATATATATATATACATATACATGTATATATATACATATATATATATATATATATATATATATATATACATATACATGTATATATATACATATATATATATATATATATATAGAGTTTAGTTAGAATTCAAGATCCAAACTTTAAGTTTTATATTCCAGTTCCATGCACTATTAATTTTAATATTTTCTATGCCAGACTGACAACTGCAATATTGCTCTCTCTCTCTCTTGTGTTTTGCTAAGCGGCAGGTCCATGGTACATATTCATATTCTCGTGCCTGTTTTCGCGTGGCAATATACAGCTGCTTAAAACTATTAATCGCTTTCAAGTGAGGAAACTGACGTTAACATTAGCTTTACCAGCTTATTCGTATCTTATGATGCTACCTAGGGCAATACCAATTTTTTTCTATTGACATCAGCAGATGTGTAGTTTATCCTTGTAGTAAAACAGTGAAACGAATTACTGTGGAATAATGAAAATAGTGGAATAAATTACTGACATTTATCAAGAATTAGCTTAGATTATAGCTGAGGTTTGGCGTTCATTTCAGTGAGTGACTACTACTTTGTGTATTGATCGCATTTATGTTTTATGGTATTAATTTATTGATTGATTCGGTTGCTAATCTGTCATTTAACGCTTTGTTTTTCTTACCAGTTGGTTGATTGACATAATTGATAATAGATTTATTTTTTAAGCGAATATAAAAAGTTATGTTAAAGATAAAGCACAGCATAGCAGAAAGACTTTTAACTATTGTGTCTATGAAAAATATTTAAATGTGTTGAAGGTTTTAACCTTTGCCAGAAAAACTAGCATTTAGCAAAGTCTTGATTGATCTATTTGTTAATGAGCAAACATAATATTCTAAACAACAGTCATCATCATGATCTTCCCTTGAATCCCAGTTTAACTAGGGTCGGGACACGAGGATTCAAAACAACATTAAAATAATATATTTTCTATTATGATCTTGTAGCTTATTGGTTTAGCACTTCGCCTCTGGTAGCATTGGAACTGAGTGCAAATCCAGTTCTTTCCGTCGCTGATGTGACATTCGGGTTCGTGACTGTCGCGAGATTCTGCACTTGAAGGTGTAATGCAATAATCGACGCATTCTCTCGTAATTATGTTTATTTGCTTATTTGTATCTCTCGCTGTGTATATGCTTGCTTGTATGTGTGCTGTGGTGTGCAGGTCCACGTGTATATCTGTACTTGTGCGTGTATATTTGCATTTACTCTGTATTACTATTAATATGGTATAATTATGTACGTATAATTAATAGTATATATTAATAATAGGCTGAAGATATTATCTTCGGCCTAGTTTAGTACTTGGGTCTACTATCTTGTCGCATATGTTTAGGAGTGTTGTATGAAATACAACTTGCTGATAACTATAGACGATTAGCTGCTAATAATAAACTCCTTGAGTCCGTGTAATATTCTGCTTGTAGAAATTTATGAAATTTACTTCTGTAGATTTGACTTTGACCTTTTATTTAACTACGATAGTCTAATATGATCAAATATGATTAACGTCCGTATCCTCATCTAAGCATAATGTCAAGGACATCGTTTATGAGTTTATTAAGTTAGTGTGATAGACGTTTGATTTAGTTGACAGGGCCTGGTATAATATATATGCACTGTTATTATGCTGAGACTGGTATCACGTGACCGCTATTCGTATATTTTGATCACTGTTTATAGCGGAATACGAATTGTTACTTTCTATCCCTAATCGAAGTCGAACATCACGTGATCCTGCAGTGTATATACAAGCATGGGATGCGATATACATAGGCGCGGGTGTATTGAAGTGTTATTACTATGACGTCCCTGACATCATCCCTGTATGAGGAAACGGACGGTAAACCTTTGTTATTATTATTACTCTCTTGATTAGATCTGGTCTCTATGTGATTTATATTTTTAATGTGCAGAGCATTTATGTCAATACTCGAAATACTTTCTTTGTTTTATGGTATGATTTTGACGTCCCTGACATTGCCTTATGGCGAGGAACCGGACTTTAAATTCTTATTGATTGATTGATTGATTGTTTTTACTGAGTTCGACGCACTGCGGTTCTAAATAATTGCGTTAATCGCTGGACTTGTCTAATGAAGTGCAATCCTAAAGGTTTCATTGTAAACTCAATGTTGATGAGACTAATTGCATTTAAATTCCAAGTTGTGGATTATTTAGTCCTTCAATTCTTTCATCCGTCTGCCCACTGCACTTGCTGCCTGTCTCAATCTACTCTCAGTGTTTATTTGTAGATTATATCTGTGTATGAATCAATCAGCTAATGCGGCCTATCTCAATATCTCTACATTATGTCTGTATATCAATCAATCAGAATGATTAAGAATCTCGTTTCTCTTCTCTGTGATGGCAGGTGTGTTTGTCTGTGTGTGGCCAGCTTCCTCTCTCTCTCTTCTCTTTCTCTCTCTGTCTCTCTCTCTCTCACTCTTTCTCACTCTCACGCTCTATCTCTCATTGTGTCTATATTTACGTCTATTTCCGATGCGACGTGCCTGTGTCATCTTCAGACGATGAAATAGAACCAAAACCCTCACTGCATAGAGTGCATATGTACTTCGTCTCCTTTAGTGTTGTCCCTGATATGATCATCCTCGGGTGATTAACTAAACGTTAAATCTTCATTAATTGATTGATTGTTAAACCTTCTACTCTGTCATTATCATCTCTGTTGATTGAATGATTGTTAAACATTCAACTCTGTCATTATCATCTCTGTTGATTGATTGATTGCTAAATACTCAAAGCTCTCTTTATCATCTCTGTTGATTGATTGTTAAACACTCAACGCTCTCATTATCATCTCTTGATTGATTGTTAAACCAACAACTCAATCATTATCTTCTCTGTTGATTGATTGCTAAACCCTCAACTGTGTCTTTATTATCTCTGTCTTTTGGTGAGATTTCGAGAGTTAAGTGATTGCATTTTACTGTACATAGCTTATGATATGTTTTAATTGTTACTTTAATGCTTCGTTCACCGGTATCTTGATGTTAGCGTCGTTTCTTGCTGAGAAAAACGGCGTTAAATAAGAATTTACGAGCTCGACTTAACAAGTTTACCGTTCATGTAATTCATATTTCTACGGAATTTAATTTTGCAGCAGTAGCATTCAAACTGTGGCCGCAGCGATTAAGTTTTCCAATTGTTGATAAGTAGATGCGATATGCAATATTCTAAGCGCACGAGCTTTATCTACTTTGTTGAGTTTTTATTTGAATTGGGCAAGTATGCTCGTAACCCTTCGTCTGATGATTTGTTGATTGACTCCCAGCTCCGCTTAAATGTGATTGAATTCTGTTTATTCCACCACTTTTTGTTACAATGCTTTCATACGACGATGGTAACTATGACCTTAATTAATTAGGCTTTAACGTCCGTTTCTTCATCGAAGATTGAAGACAGCGTGTTAGATACTAGCTCCTCAGTCTCGTAATGTGACTATTTGTTAACTGGTTGGAGCCAGTGGCGATGTTGGTAAGATATTCGACCGCGGATCAGTATGTGCGGGGTTCAAATCCGGGGCTCGCCCGTCACTGACATCACTTTCGAGTGAGGAAACTGACGTTAATATTAGCTTTTATCATCTTTTATTATTTAAGAGTGTTTCTTATTTAATTTCTATAATTTTTAAAACGTCTGACTACTTATGTTGCTGCATATGTTGTTATATAAGTATGTTATTTCGGCTACATATGTTCATATGTAGCTAAGCCTGTGGCTTGTCGGCAAGTTGTTTTACAGCGGATCAGTAGGTTCAGAGGTTAAATCCAGCACTCTCCTCATAACTGACATGCTATCGAGCATACAGGAAACTGACGTTAAACTTAGCTTTAGCTTCGTTTTTAATCAACGACCAATTGTGTAATCTCACAATAAAAAAGGAATCGTATTGTCACAAGTGTTTAGTGTGATATAAACCTGGTAAAGCTAAGGATGCTGTCAGTTTCCTCACTCGAAAGCGGTGTCAGTGACGGGCGAGCCCAGAATTTGAACCCCGATATACTCCTCAAGTCTTTTTATTTTCTCTTTAGAGCGATTCTGCATTTAACTGATCTTGCCGTTTTACCCTAATTTCATCGTTTGACAGAGGGCATCAGGGCTGATAGCACTGTAACGTTAGCACATGCTCTCTCTGTGAATGCAAACAACTTTATCACGATATCGTTCCTGTATATTCTTATTTATCACGGGCCTGCATCCTTTTTAAAAACTATTTTAATACCAATATTTATTGTTTACGCAGTTAGCCAGCAATCGTTTGGGTGGCTGTGTTGGTAGAGTACTTACTTTTGAAACTGGTGGTCCTCAGTTCAAAATCGAACTGTGTCGTGACTTATAATATTCTTCCTGTGCAGAAACAGACGTCACACTTTGTTTATTTTGGATTAATGGACTTATTACACTCGTAATTATGAATTATTTGCCCGTTACTTTTATTTTTACTTGTATTATATGCAAGGTGTGTTTTCCACGTGTAGCCTGCATTGTAAATAAAATGTGTAAAATCACCGCAAGTCTAGTTCAATGCTATTTGTCGTCTTCAGGACCTGTCAAAGATTTCAATGCGATGTCAACTGAATTGTTATTTCTTTTAAAAAAGGATGTATTGCTAAATCTTTGAATAATTTAAGAAGTTTCTCTGTTACATTTTTTCAGGAAGTGCGTATTCAATAGTGAATTTCATTAGACTCGTTCTAAGATCTTTTTAAAATTATTAATAAAAATTACATTTAAATTAATATCTAAAATTTGTAGGTAGGTAGGGTAAAAGTAAAGTGTAGGGTCATTCTAACAAAAAACTTATGAAGATAACATTAGATAAATAAAGGTTGGAATACCGTTAGATAAATAAAGGTTTGCATATGATCACACTCTATCTAGCAGACGTTTTACGAAGGTAATAAATACATCGATAAATAAACTGTCTCATGCATGTATTTGGTCACATTCTAGCAGCAGCGCAAGCAGAGGATATATTGCAGATAAGAAACTGTCACGGACCAGCGATTTAACGGCTTCAGATGCAGAAATACTTGAGCCTCAGTGAGCGAGTCAAATGTAAGTCATAAACAAGAAATAGGAGCTATGGAATCTGTGGCAATAATATCTAGAGAAAGATTATAAACAGTTATTTTCCTGGCATCGATTCCACGAAATTCGCGAATAGACAAAAACTAACGCGTGATCAAGCCTGTTTAATGCGAAACAACTAATTTAGACATGAAAGAAGATCAATATAAGTGAAATATAAAGAAATATTTTGAAGTTAGAAAATAGTTATATAGTTAACTTGTCATGTAATGTGAGCACCCTAAGGCTTGTTCCTGCCCAAGATTTCTCTATGACGTTCCTCCACAAAACTCTATTCTTTGCCATTTCTTCGATATTCACTCTTTTTCTTCTATTCTCCCATAAATGCTAATTCCAGCAACCTTCGGGTCTTTTCTAGCCTGTCTTTTCATCTTTTATTTTAAATCTTTGCAGGAACCGGTCTTTAATACTACTTCTAAAGCTAAAAGCTAATGTTAACGTCAGTTTCCTCACTCGAAAGCGATGTCATTGACGGGAGAACCCAGTATTTGAACCTCGCACATACTGATCCGCGGTGGAGTACCTTACCGACATCGCCATTGACTCCAGCCAGAGTTATTTTAGAGTTATTTATGTTTTCGTAGTAGCTTATGCATGATGTATGCTTCACTGTAGTGATTGTTTTCCAGTCGTCCGTGAATTCTTTTGGGCGTGACTACAGACGTTATGAGAGATTACATGGGGCATGTTTGCGATATGTAATCTCGCCCGTTAAAGGGATTATTTTAAATACTAAAATGGATCACATGTATTTACACAGTAAACAGAAATGATATTTCTGATGGTGAAGCAATTATGATCGTAATTCAGTAAATGTATAGGCCAGTGACAGCGAGTTAGCTCAGAATTTATCTTTTGTGTGCTAACTCTGAGTTATATCACCTTATATGAGTTAATCGTCTCATATAGGCCCTATATATATATACAAGTATATATACTATTTATAGGTTAGACCATTCAACTCTGTCGTGGCTTCTAATATATAAGACAGCACTTACTTCTTCACCTATATTAATTGCTCCACGTTCTTTCATTTATCCGAGATAATGCAACACAGAACTCACTTATCCTACCAGGAAGTCTTGACTGCATTTCAGAACAAAGCAGTTTTAGAACTCGTTTTAGACTCAGCAAGATATAATTTATATGTCGTTGTTCTCTCTGCAGTTTATCGCGTAAAACTACCCCCACAGCTCTTGAGATCAGAGCTGAGATTTTAGGGTGGCGTAAATTTCTGTGATAATAACAACAATCATAATTTACTACAATACAGTTCGATGCTCGATTTGCTAGGTCCACATGAGGAGAGAGCATTATTTGCAATACAAATGCGTAGGATGAGATCAGTCATGCAGCTTAAGTCAGCTGCGAACGATCAAAAGGTGCTCTCTCCGCAGAATTGTAACACAGGTCTTGACCTATATAACATAGGTCTTGACCTAATTGATTGCTTTCTATACAGATTTCGAGTCATACACTGTCATCATAACCGGGTTCCTCCTATACATCGTCGGGCATTGAAATCAGTGTAATTTATATAACCGGCTTCCTGAATCATTTCCATTTAAGTATTCTCCAGTTTCCCCCTTCTTCTAATCTCCTTACATCTACATGTAAATCCTAACATCTGTCCACTGCCAGCTAGTATATAGTATAGGGTTAGATCTACATTTACTCATGGACCTCTGTATATTTATACAGAGGTCCATGAGTAAATGTAGATCTAACCTGTGAATATAGATCTAACTGTGAATACAATTTATTTATATACAGAGGTCCATGTATATATAATATACGTATATATATATATATATATATATATATATATATATACATGTATATATATATATATATATATATATATATATATATATATATATATAATTTATATACAGAGGTCCATGATTTACTATTATGAGACAGCGACACACAGAGAGAGAGAGAGAGAGAGAGAGAGAAAAAAGGGCGTCAGAGAGAGATTATTTGGTTTGACGGGTCACGTTTCGATGAACATAAATTATTCTATCATCATCTGTTTTGCGTCAGTTCGCCTCTCACATATTCTTTGTCACGACGCTCCCCAACCCTCCTTCATCTATACACTCAGTATCATGCCACAATTCCGATTACTTCTTTTCTTGCTAATGAAACTGCTATATGCTTGTAGATCTTTAAATCTCCTGCTGTAAATTATACCACTCAAGCTTGCGTACATTAATCTAAGAAAGTGAATACAATTTAGCCTCTAAGTACAGAGAGAGAATAACATTAATTTTGCTCATCATGCTGTCCACACCACGAAGAAAAGGGAATATTTAGAGTTCGATATAAGCCAATGTTGTCAATCTGTGAATAAAATCTCTTCACATGTTATAAACAAAACTAGCAAAAGTGAATATTTAAAACTTACAATGGTCATGATAAATAGGCATAATCTAGTATACTCTCACTTCTAAACTTATAACCTCGTGATACTCAATATGGCTTATACCATATGGTTTAATTAAATTAAACGTCAGTTTTTGTGAGTTTCGTCAACGTTTAATAATGATTAAGAAAAGCCATTGATCTCAAAAATAAAAGTTATCACGATAAGTAATCGTCAGCCTAGTATGGTAGTCAACATAACGCAATGAACGATCAGAAGAGATAAATTGTATATGTATTTTACAGCAACATACTTGATAGAATTTCAGATATAAATGAGATTGACTTTATTGAAAACTTTATATATCAAACACCACGGTTTAATGAACTCTGTCTCAATGTTTTTGATTAAAAAACAAATATACAGCGAGATGTCGAAATGACATCAATCATAAAGTTCTTGTAGACCTCAGAATAGAGATTGAATCAAACCATACTACTGTACATTATGCATTGAGCACTGTACGATGTAGTGCCATTATAATCCTCGAAGTAATAGAAGTACTATAGATCTAAGGACTGGTTTCATGAATTTTGGACCTTGCACCGTTTAGGGTCCATTTATTTTGCTAGTCACCTTGAATTTCAATCTATAGTGCTCGATATTGTCATTGAGTAGTACTCTAAATTTGCTGTTGTTCTTGTATAATATTTATATTGGAAAGAATACTTTAAATGAGTAAGTGAAATTCTCTAGCTTGCGACTAATCGGTTAAATCATGTGACAATTAATGTGGAACATTTAGTCATTGAAAGAATTTTAACACAACTGCAAAATGAAAATTGTGAAATGTTGAATGACATATGCGACTGTTTGAAATCGTTAAAATAAAGTTAATTTTTAGAAATTAATGCAATTAGATTGAAATTTTTCAATAGAAGAAGATAGAATTTTGTTGCAATGAAAGAAGATGGTGAACTGATACAGCTGGTCAAGAGTCAATCGTCATCTGAAAAGCTTAACATGTGCATGAAAATTGATGTAAATTAAAAATTAGAATTTAGCGTCACTTTTGCTGCTGTCTAAATCATTAAATCATTAAATCATTAAATGACTCGTGTTAATAATTTCATGTCATGATTTCTTTTGTGAACTCTTCAATATTTTCATCCTCATATGTCGTTTTCTTTTAGTACTAGTATAGTAAACTTTTATTTAATAGCTGGCTTGAGCCAGTGGCGACGTCGGTAAGATACTCGACCGCTGATCAGTGTGTGCGGGGTTCAAATTCTGGGCTCGCCCGTCACTGACACCGTTTTCGAGTGAGCAAACTGGCGTTAATATTAGCTTTATCTTTTTTTTGCTTCTTTCAAACATACTGAATTCGAGGAATTAAGAAAGAACAATATTGTGACAAGTGATGACAAGTACACCTAGGTTTTCCAGTTTGTGTGAATGCAGGCAAATGTAAGTCAGTTGTATTTTTGGTTGAACGAGTATCCAATGTATTCAGCGCACGACTCAATGTGTAAGTCCGTGCACGCTCCATTAAGTATCCAGTTTGGACGTGAATTTCAAACTTTCGGTTGTACTGGTAGCAGTGTCAACACTGCAGAGTAAAGATCAGGGGTTGAGTGATGCATCAAATCCTCTTCCGTTGTAATTCATATTTCCAGTCTAGCGTCATCAACATTAATCTTCCATAGTGGCATCGATATCTCTTTTTTGCTTCATTGGTGTTACTTAAATCTAATTTTTGTTATTTTTTAATTTGTCACATTAGAATCTTGATCAATATCAGGACGCATGATCACATGCACAATTGCACATGTAGATTATAGTATCGTGATTTCTGGATATCCGCAAGTTTGCTCGATTCTAATTTATGACTGAATTTGATAGGGCACCAAACAGAACCCCGTAATATACAATAATATAAGTTCCAATGTTTAGCAACGATGTATAAGTGACTTCCCTACTACCCCAGTGACTTCCCTACTGCCCCACTGACTTCCTTACTACCCCACTGTCTTCCCTGCTGCTCCAGTGACTTCCCTACTGCCCCACTGACTTCTCTACTACCCCAATGACTTCCTTACTACCCCAGTGACTTCCCTACTACC
Source organism: Enchytraeus crypticus (assembly GCA_905160935.1). Classification (NCBI taxonomy): domain Eukaryota; kingdom Metazoa; phylum Annelida; class Clitellata; order Enchytraeida; family Enchytraeidae; genus Enchytraeus; species Enchytraeus crypticus. The sequence goes on along the minus strand of CAJHZI010000706.1, from coordinate 53,253 downwards.
CCAGTGACTTCCCTACTGCCCCAGTAACTTCCCTACTGCCCCAGTGACTTCCCTACTGCCCCAGTGACTACCCTACTGCCCCGGTGACTTCCCTACTACCTCAGTGACTTCCCTACTACCCCAGTGACTTCCCTACTATAACAAAGATTTCCATATTGTCTCTTAGACTTCCCTTCAATCACAGAGATATTCCTGTTGTCTCATGTACTTTCCTACTGTCATTATCTAGCAATGAAACGAACATTAAGTCTCTTATGATTTCATTCGTAATTGTATTTCCGCACTTCAAAGACTTTGGACTCAAAAGTGCAACCGAACAAGCTTTGTCCTAGTGAAATATGAGACCTATTCTTCTTTCCAGCGCTCATTCTAATCATTATATATGAGAGCGATTAGGAAAAGTCTTACCCGACAGCTGCGCCATTTATTGTCATCAGAAACCGGAATGGAAGAAATTTACAACAAAAAACTCAGCCAACCGAGTGGTTATACGCAACACTGAGGCGATACTTAGCAATAACAACAACACAATCTAAACAACAACAACAGTATAATTATCTATAACAATATCACTAAGTCATCCATTAGAAAGTACTTTTCTTGTTTAACAACTCTGCATATTTTTCACGATTCTTATGAGAGTTTTTGCTAAAGTTGTATATACACAATGAGCATAGATATCATAGAGGGAAAACGTAATTACAATTTAGGAATTAGAAACTGCAGTAATGTTCCAATTTAATGCAGAATTGTTAAAAGTCTGATCGGATATTTTCTGATTGAAATGGGTTAAGGTTTGTAAACTCATTCTTTTTAAAGCTTTATAACTCTGATTAGGCTTATTAAGACCTGTTAGATTTCTATAAAGCACTGGTAGCAAAAAATTATTTTGATCTATTTAGTAGTAATAAACTAAATCAATTATTCTTTATTATTTTCCACAATAAAATAATTACTCTTTCTAAAGTTTCTTTACAAATACCAATTAATTTTTTACTTTCGGTCAAATCTTTCATTTGGCATAAAATATATAGATGTGACTACTGTTCTCTTTCTGTCTACAACAAATCGAATAAAAACAGAAAATTTTGAAAACGACTCAATAATTTCCCGTTTGCTGCTCAATTTCTGTTCGTCTGCATTTAAACGCATTAGACGATCGAAGGAAGAGCTTAGGGGAGGAATCTTTTTCCACAGAGGTTTGGAGGAAGGATGTTCTCCACGAAGTTTTACAGTAGGAATCTCTCCACATAAAAGTTATAGAGGAATGAATATAATTCAACATTAGGTCCTAACTTTTTGCCCTTATGCTTTGATAAAGATCTGAGAGTTTTGTTAAGCTGAGTCCGTGCCTATAGTATAGTATTTTGTTAAATAATGAAAGCTATTACGTTTAGTATTCATTCCAATTGGCTCGCATACATTGCAAAGCGTAAAATTAAATATACTAATTGATAGCCGAATTTTTTTTAGAGTAATAGAAATTAAAATAGGGCGCATGGAAGTTTCATTTGCAAACAAATCTAGCGAAGCACAGCTAAACAAGTGCAAATCATTTGAGTAGTTTGCTTATATACTAAATATATTTTAGCTTTCTGAGAGTATTAGAGCTATCAACTGGAACGACTCAACCATGGAAAGTCGCATCGCATTAGTTTTCAGCGATTTACGCTTTGATTCATCGACTATTTCTTATTTAGCCAGTTCTTGCTACATTTTATTAATACATTTCCTTTAGTTACTGGCTGATGCCAGTGGCGATGTCGGTAAGATATACGACCGCGAATCAGTATGTGCTGGGTTCAAATCCTGGGCTCGCCCGTCACTAACATCGCTTTCGAGTGAGGAAACTGACGTTAGCATTAGCTTTACCAGCTCTTTTAGTTCCTAACTTTGATTTGTCTATCTGAGCACCGTGTTTTATTACTTTCATTGATACATGTCCACATTAGACCTTGTATTTAGACTTCGTTATCAGTGCAGGGTTTTGTACCCCAGTCTAGTGTTCGATTATGTAAAAACTAAATTCTTGTCTCTTCGATATTACATATATAATTATAACAACAGTTAGAGAGCTACTGTCGTCCATGACAACATCGAGCATTACTGAAACAAATCCAAGCCACTGAGAAAAAAGAAGGTCCACAACGGTGAAAATGTTAAAATCTAAAAAAATTATTCCAAAGATAAAGGAAATTAAAGAAAAGGAGGTTTACTTTCAAATAAATATAAACAAATTATATATATATATATATATATATATATATATATATATATATATATATACATGTATATATATTCTAGAACTGTATATATATAGGCCCAATATATATATATATATATATATATATATATATATATATATATACATTGTATATACAAGTATGATACAATGCAGAAAGAAACTTTTTAACTTTCGTTTGATCCACTTACGATATCGCCAGAGGTGCCTATTATAACACATTGAAACAAATTGAAATGTACTATTAACTTCTTTGACGCAACTGCAGCCTTATTAATGTGTCAATGAACCGGGAAGACTATGTAAAAAATTCTTAGATAGTCATTAGCTGTTCTGACGTGAACCACTTGACTATTAGCGTCAATGGAAGCCCTGGCAGTTAACTTACATATTGATATCATGACGACCGTTTAATTGCATAACGTGACCGACACCATTGCCAAAGGCTTCCCTTACTGAGGACCAATTAGCTGGAGGATGACAGAGGATTTCAGGTCCTCTTAGGAGTTTAGAGTGGTTAGTCGATTTAGGGAGGAGGGAAAAGCTTTTTAAGGATTATTGATGGGCGAGATGAGAGATTTCACAGCGTTACCACTGACAAAAAGTACATGAGTCTCACTCTCAGTTGGGCCTAATTCATAGTAGTTTTTGATATTGTGGTGCTTTCTAATATGCGCATATGATTATTTACTGCTTGTTTTATTGTACTTAATTGTTGTAATGTATAGACATGTTTGTACATCGCTTTTGAGTGAGAAAACTGACGTTAACCTTAGCTTTATCAACTTTTACATGATGTACTCTATTAAACATAAAACATTAAGCTAAACTGCTGTGGTTGAGTTTCTTCAGTTATTTGGTTTATAACATGTTAAAGTGTTCGGTGAACGAATAGTGAATTTGTGTTATGGAGGTATTACGTTACAATCTTAAACAAGAGCGCTAAATGTATTGGACCCGGTGAAAACGTTATCTTAGAGTCCGCTCTTTTGATGCTAAACGTACAAAATTAATGTGGGCCAGTTATGATGCATTGGCAAAGCATGCGCCTCAGAATTGTGTGGTTTGGGTTCAAATCCATCCCGTTGCGGTGAAAAATGATTAGTTTTATCATTGTAGAGTTGTTATTGAGGCGACATGTTTGTATAGTTGTTACAGTGGCACATGGCAAGACGACACTTCTGTAGAACTGTTACAGGGGCACATGGCAAGACGACACTTCTGTAGAACTGTTACAGGGGCACATGGCAAGACGACACTTCTGTAGAACTGTTACAGGGGCACATGGCAAGACGACACTTCTGTAGAACTGTTACAGTGGCACATGGCAAGACGACACTTCTGTAGAACTGTTACAGGGGCACATGGCAAGACGACACTTCTGTAGAACTGTTACAGGGGCACATGGCAAGACGACACTTCTGTAGAACTGTTACAGGGCACATGGCAAGACGACACTTCTGTAGAACTGTTACAGTGGCACATGGCAAGACGACACTTCTGTACAGTGGCACATGGCAAGACGACACTGTAGAACTGTTACAGGGGCACATGGCAAGACGACACTTATGTAGAGCTGTTACAGTGGCACATGGCAAGACGACACTTCTGTAGAACTGTTACAGGGGCACATGGCAAGACGACACTTATGTAGAGCTGTTACAGTGGCACATGGCAAGACGACAGTTATGTAGAGCTGTTACAGTGGCACATGGCAAGACGACACTTTTGTATAGCTGTTACAGTGGCACAGTATAGAGTATAGACGTCATCTTGCAGCGCACACGCAATGACGTGTAGAGGTGTTACGTTACGTGTAGTTTTCCTCTTGTTCACACAACGCCTCTAGCTTCATTATCATGTCGTTATTGTTGTTAATCTTAATTCGACACGTATTACTGGCATCCTAAAGTCCCAACTTTTTTTGCAAGTTTACATTAATTATTATTTTATATTATTTAGTTTTGAAATTGAATCAAACAAGATTAGCCTATTTCTGTAGATCTTATGATTGCTGAATATATCAACATTTTAGAAAAATCGATCAACAGTTGTCCTGAGAATTTTATGAGAAATTATATATAGAATAGACAAAAAAAATCGGATAACCCGTAAACATACCTTAATATTACTGAAATTTATAAGAAAAAATTGATGTAAAGGAATGTAGGTACGTTATTGTCACAAAAATCCCCTACAGTATCGAATCTTTGCAACCCTACTTCGTTAGTCTCTGTATCTCTCTTAGTGCACTGCCAACTGGCAGGTCCATGGTATATAACTCCTCTACTCTTCTCTGTTTTCCGCTTTCCTTATCATGTCCACATATGAGTGAGTATTAAATCATCTAACATACCGAATCTCGGCCTGCCTTTGCTTCTATTTCCTTCCATTCTACCTTCTATGACCTCTTTTAATAGACTTTCCCCTCTCCCAACCAAAAATGTGTCCTATCCAACTCTTCTTACTATTTGTTAATAGAAATAGGAAATTAGTCAACATGTAATTATTGCAATGAATTGTGTCAAGACAGCACATGTAACGGCCGAATCCCAGATTTGTTTTTGCTGGAGCCAGTGGTGACGTCGGTAAGATACTCGCAGCGGATCAGTATGTGCGGGGTTCAAATCCTGGAATCGCCCGTCACTGACATCGCTCTCGAGTGAGGAAACTGACGTTAACCTTAGTTTTACCTGCTTTGCTTTGTCACAGCGTAATATGATAAATGGCCGCCTCAACTACCCTGACTGTCTCTTAAGGTATCTTTTGAGTGGTAAAAACATACGTTTATCTTAGTTGACACAATTCCAATGGAATAATTTAGTGATATTGCAGATATAAGACTTTTATATTGTGTTAGGTTTATTTGTGTTGTGTTCCCTTTGTTGTGTTCGGTTTGCTTGAAGAATAGACCAACCGATGACTGCACGGGTCATAGTAGGCGACTAAAGCATTAAGATACAAATCAACGTCAGAAAGGTCATTCGGTTGGTGAGCGCCTAGGCTCCAGAAACCGCTACTAAGTTTTCCAAAACGAATGGGAAAGATTAAGAGGGATGGACGGATGATATGGTATGGGACAGAGAGAATTGGAGAAGGTCTATTCGTATCGCAACCCTAGTTTAACTGGAAATAATGGGAAAATGATTGTGATAGTTATAAGACTTTTCTTAAATTTTAGCTCCAATATCCTACAGCAAATTAATCTTGAAAGTTTTAATCGATAACTAAAAGAAAGAAACATGAAAATCGAAGACCTGTTTCTGGAACTATGGAATACCGGAAACAGCACAAGCGGCTTTATAAACGACTCCTTGCTCTGTCTCAATCTCACCACTCCACCTGCTGGCGAAAACTCTACTGCTGGATTTTACCCACCTGGGTTTTACCTAGCATCATGCCCCACTGTTCTTCTTCATCAACCCCACGTCAAGCCTGACCCACCTCTGAGGCACCTACCACACTGGTCCAACAAGATCTTCAGTGAGTTTCGCATCATCTTCTATCTGCTCATCTTTCTTCTGGCTCTGCTCGGGAACTGCCTAGTTCTGGTGACCCTGGTGCAGAACAAGCGAATGAGGACGGTAACTAACGTGTTCCTGGTTAACCTCTCTCTCAGCGACCTGTTGTTGGCCGTGTTCTGTATGCCCTTCACCCTTATACCAACCCTCATGCAAGACTTCGTGTTCGGCAAACCAATGTGTATTCTCATCAGATACATGCAAGGTAGGTGAACCCACTGTTGATGTTATATTCTATTAGGTCACCTACTAGAATATAACATTAATATAACATTAATATAACATTAATATAACATTAATATAACATTAATATAACATTAATATAACATTAATATAACATCAATATAACATCAATATAACGTACCCAGATGATCTGGACAATTCGTTTACTGATGAGCTGCTTCAGTTCGCAAAGTTTGCTTGTAGCTTTACAGACGAAGAGCCTACAGACATTAGCAGTGAACTGCATTTATACAGACTCATTATTAGAAAAGGAGTTTTGAATAGTTTTCCAAATGCCGCAGTTGTATTAGGAATATATCTCGTTTTGATGGTCAGTAACTGCAGTACCGAACGTTCGTTCTCGAACCTCAAATTAATCGAAAATCGTCTCAGAAAATCCATGACTCAAGAACGACTGGTTAATCTTGTAATACTGAGCATTGAATCTATCTTATATTCTTTTATTACATGAAATCTGAAATACCGCAGAAAACGAACACACAAACAAATGGCAATATAGAAAGTAATAAACATAAGCAGACATTGTTTAAGAAAACTTAATAAGAGTCTTTATGTAACATTCTAATTATAAAGTTCTTATCCATCAAAGGTGTGCGCTTAGAAGGTAAAGAGAAAGGGTGAGCCCTCTCCCTGAGCTTAAAGTTAACATTATCTTTTAGCGGCGGAAGAAGCCGGTGCAGGACATGCTGTTTGTTACTGATGATAGCGTTAAACAATTTCTCATCTGCATCGGCAGCGATATCCGCAAAAGATCGTACTCCATCATAGAAGTTACATCTTGTAGCCTTCCTGAGGAAGGCTTCAAGGCGTTCACTCTCGGAGGAACCAACATAGCCCCACCAAAATTGCGATGCATATGTTAACTTGGAGAATACAATAGATTTAAAGATAGTGACAATTAGGTCAGAATTAAGACCTTTTGATTTTAGAGTGCGAATGGCAAAAAGATTAGAAGAGCAACTGCTAATTATATCATCCACGTGGACAGAAAAAGAAAAGTTGGATTGCAGTGTAACACCTAAGCACTTCAAGGTGTTGACTCTGACAATTCCATCTAGGAGCGGTGGCACAGAACTTGCTAGAAATCTAGATCGCGGAGGATGGAAAAGAAGTTCACGGGATTTCGACTTATTCAACTGTAGATTGTTCTTACTGGACCACAAGTCAATGTTAGCAAGTTCATCGTCAGTGGTATAAAGATACTGAGATGGGATAATGAGGTATGTATCATCAGCGAACTAAATAATGTCATTATAAGAGTGGATAGGTCTTAAATCCGAAGCAGTAATAGAATGTGAAGCGGGACCTTTAGCTGAACCTTGTACAACACTAGCTGAAATACTTGCAGTAGAGGATACATTGCCATCAAGTTTAGTACAATGTTGACGGCCAGTAAAGAAACTAACAAGCCAATTATGGATGCAAGATGGGATGTCCAGATCAGCAAACTTTTCAATAACAGTTGAATGTCTGATCCGATCAAAAGCTTTGCTAAAATCTAGAACAATGATTCTGACAAAGGGACTACTTGACAACATTTGTGAGATACTCTGATAGAGTGCTATCAGGGCACCTATGGTAGATCAGGTTGTCCTGAAGGCGAACTGGTCATATAAACAAAGTGTAGCAGGAGGACTTAATAGAGCAGGATAAATGTAAGTTGAAATGATGACTCTCTCACAAAGTCTGGAAAGAACAGGGGTGATGGAGATAGGACGAAAATCGGACAGTGTAGAGGGTTTAGAAACTTTAGACAAAGGTATTATACAAGAAGTTTTCCAGTTAGTTGGTTTCTAGTTAGTGTAAGATTTTATTAGAAAGTCATAAATATAACGTCAGTTTCTTGCTTGAACGCTTGTCTGTTTCGGATATCCCGTAGAAAACTGTAACGAAATTAGCAGTAACAAGCTGCACTGGTTATTCTGCTTGCTATAGAGCGCCCTACACTGATTATTCTGCTTGCTTTAGGGCGCCCTGTACTGGTTATTCTGCTTGCTATAGGGCGCCCTGTACTGGTTATTCTGCTTGCTGTAGGGCGCCCTGTACTGGTTATTCTGCTTGCTCCTGACTTGCAATGGACGAGATTTTACTAACAATTGTTAAACAAATAACTACTATAATTGACTATTAATTAATTTCTCTTTTAGCATTCTAAAAGAGAAGTTAGTATTAGGAATTGATGAAATAAAACAATATTATCTGATACTAAGCTGATCATGGACTAGCGTTATACAGAGAATATCGTGGTAAATTAACTTGTAGAAAAAGAACTCAGTGGAATCCGTTATAATTCTCTCATTATATCAGCTAATGTCACAACAAACAACGTGGATAGATTTAGAGCTGAGTCAATGGAATGTAATAGAAAGACATGACCTTGTCCACTATGCTGGTAGAGAAATAATAAAAGAATCAATATGAGGAACTGATGTAAAATATATGTGATGTAGCTTCTGACGTGTTAACAAATTCGTAATCAATTCTGAATGAGAGAAAAATATTAAGCGATCCTTTTCATATTAGTAACTACTAAAAAATTGAATTTGCCATTAAAAATTATTTATTTTTAATATTCTCTTAAGAACGTCATATTACGTCATATCGTTTGATATTACCAAAGACAGAAAGAGCATTCGGTTGATGAGTTCCTATGCTCCTGAATTAGCTACAACAATTTATATGAATGGAAGAGTCTCAAATAGGGGATTGACTGATGATATGATGTAGGACAGGAAGGATTTAAGACAGTCTATTCGTATCCCGACCCTAGTTAAACTGGGATTCAAGGGAAGATGATGATGATGAAATTTTTATATTTTCTATTCGCATAACCGCAGAAGGTGGACAGTGTGCAGGAAACGTAAGTAGAACGAAGACTTGCATAGATAAATCAGGCCTCCGAAATCCAAAGTCAAGTTAAATGTCGTTTTCTGTCTTATAGCATATTAGTGACGGATAGAACATTGGATTCGAATCACGCACTAACTGATCCGATGTCGAACGACTGATCAATAAGCCACCGGCTCGGCCGTTAAAGAGCAAGCAATAAACTTTTATACTTTATAGTTTATATTGTATTAAACTTACAAAAAGTGATAATACATTAAAGTGGACACCCCGGTTATAAAACTAACACGATAATGAAGGAGGATATCAGAAAACTACAGCATTGATATAAAAGCTATAGAGAAAGATGAAAGCGCGTAGATGGTCTTAAAAAATTTCCAATGTAAACTCATCTGAGAGAGATTCCGAGCTACATACTGCAGCTAACATTAATGGCCATACTCGCTAGAGAGATATTTCGCTGCTTAAACCTCAACAGTGGCGTAAACTACGGATTAGGCAAGATTTGGTGTAAGCTTGAATCGCAGTTTAAAGTGATGCGTAGCTGCGCCTCTCTTTTTGGAGTTGTAATAATGAAAGTGCTAATAATAATATTTTCTCTTCGACTTTTCATATCCACCAAATGTCCATGACCTGAGACCAACACGTGAACCTCCATTCTGCTAGTACCCTTCCTTGCACTGACCACCCGGATTTTGGCTTGCACCATTTTTGGGCCCCTCATTCTGCTCAACGTTGTAAGTTGGTACCACAGTGTTCAATGTTGTCACGGAAAACAGTAGCACTCTAATCGTATTACTCTTGTTGCTGTTAGATTAGGTAGAATCACATATACAATGTAGGGCATATCTTAGAGTAAGTGTAAATCACGTCATTCATTCAGTGTTCACTAGTTTTGCAGGAGATTTGAATAAAACTCTGAGACCCAGGGAAGAAAGTATAACAGATCTATAGCTTCCATCGAAAGAGCGGCCGCTGGAAATAGAGATTCATTCATTTAGAATGGAAAGACGAAGTGACGGAATCAAATTGTTACCTTGGACGCATTTCCATTTTCCATTACACGGAGCCGAAGGAGTGCTTAATGTTAGAGTGTATCACTGGAAAACTCCAGTTTCTCCTGAAAGCATCTGATTACATAGACATCTACAACAGATAAATTATCTCTGGCTAATCTGCAATTTAAACTAGATATACATTTTCTAGCTAATCTAGAAATTTAAACTAGCTATATCTCTCTCTAGTTAATCTAGAATTTCTAACTAGATATATATCTCAAACTATTCTAGCTATTTATAGTAAGTATATAACTCTAGCTAATCGAACAATTTAAACTAGATAATATATCACTACCCAATCTAGCAATTTAAACTAGGCATGGGCTTATATTATTTATGGCATATCTAGCTAGTATGTATATAAATATAATTTGTATATATGCATGCATGTATATATATATATATATATATATATTATTTGTATATATGTCTATATACTGTATATATATATATATATATATATATATATATATACTGTATATATATGCATGTATATATATATATATATATATATATATATATATATATATATATACATGTACAGTATATAACCAGTATATCTAGGAATTTAAACTATACATATATTTCTAGCAAATCTAGCAACTTAAACAGAAAAAGAAGCCGGTAGTGGCATGTAATGAGTATATATATATATATATATATATATATATATATATATATATATTTATATAATATATATATATATATAAATATATATTATATTCGTTTATTACATGAAATCTGAAATACCGCAGAAAACGTACACACAAACAAATGGCAATATAGAAAGTAATAAACATAAGCAGACATTGTTTAAGAAAACTTAATAAGAGTCTTTATGTAGCATTCTAATTATAAAGTTCTTATCCATCAAAGGTGTGCGCTTAGAAGGTAAAGAGAAAGGGTGAGCCCTCTCCCTGAGCTTAAAGTTAACATTATCTTTTAGCGGCGGAAGAAGCCGGTGCAGGACATGCTGTTTGTTACTGATGATAGCATTAAACAATTTCTCATCTGCATCCGCAGCGATATCCGCAAAAGACCGTACTCCATCATAGAAGTTACATCTTGTAGCCTTCCTGAGGAAGGCTTCAAGGCGTTCACTCTCGGAGGAACCCACATAACCCCACCAAATTGCGATGCATATATGTTAACTTGGAGAGTACAATAGATTTAAAGACAGTGACAATTAGGTCAGAATTAAGACCTTTTGATTTTAGAGTGCGAATGGCAAAAGATTAGAAGAGCAACTGCTAATTATATCATCTACGTGGGCAGAAAAAGAAAAGTTGGATTGCAGTGTAACACCTAAGCACTTCAAGGTGTTGACTCTGACAATTCCATCTAGGAGCGGTGGCGCAGAACTTGCTAGAAATCTAGATCGCGGAGGATGGAAAAGAAGTTCACGAGATTTCGACTTATTCAACTGTAGATCTACAGTTGAATAAGTCGAAATCTCGTGAACTTCTTTTCCATCCTCCGCATTGTTCTTACTGGACCACAAGTCAATGTTAGCAAGTTCATCGTCAGTGATATAAAGATACTGAGATGGGATAATGAGGTATGTATCATCAGCGAACTTAATAATGTCATTATAAGAGTGGATAGGTCTTAAATCTGAAACAATAATGGAATATGAAGTGGGACCAATAGCCGAACTAGTAAATGGATTAGGTTTCAACTGCTGATCTATTCAAGTTTAAAGTCGGTATCGCCCGTCACCGTTACACTGGTGTGCTTCTGAAAGATAAAAGGGACGTTAAACTCTCATAATATACTCAGAAATATAAGTTGTTTTTTTTATTTTGTAAAATTGTGTCCAGTCGATGAGGCCAGAAGTTACCTGGAAATGAACCTACAGATCATCTGACTGCATACGATTCTTAATTTTGAACTCCGGTCTTTGAGTTCAAAGCTGCGGCGTTAACATTGGATGGGATAAATTTATCAAGCTTAGAAATACTTAAAAAACACATTAGATAAATGTTGGGATTTAATATACAATTACACATAAAATCATATAGTTATAATTTACCCGCGTTGCGTCCGGGTTGCTGGAGAATAGATCAACCACGGATTGTACATGTCGTAAAGGGCGATAAAGCACTATGATCAAAAGCAACGTGAGAAAGAGCATTCGGTTGGTTAGAGCCAAGGCCCCGAAAATTGTTTCAATATTTTATAAAATGAATGGAAAAGTTTGTGCCATCCTTAGTTGGACTGGGAAAGTTAGGGTTAGGGTTAGGTTTAATTAATTAATTAATTAATTAGTTAATTAATTTATAAACGAACTGCCTCTGGTCTTCATTGTAACGAACCATCGTTTACATAGCCATATCAAGATAAGTCTTCGAGAATGAATTAGCAAAAACTCTTATTGTGGTTACCGCTATTAGTCTATTCCAAATTTAATTCTACTTTTGCCGTACAAAAGTTAAATTTACTGTTAGCTCAGCAACACTATTAACCTTCCTGGCATTGAAAAGTTAGCGTTACCATCGACTGACTTAGAATTTGAAGCATTCAATATTTTCTATTTGCTAACTGTACTGTTTAATGCATTTGGTTTTTTTACTAAGAAAGATTGCTAATTAGTATTTACAATTAAGTTACAAATTCGTTCAAAGCTCGGAATTCTATTTAAAATCTATATTTAGAGTTTATATATTGTAAACATGTTTTCTTTATTTTTTCTCACCGGCCTGGATTTGTCTCAACAATGCTCGATATTGTCATGGACGACAGTTACACTCTGATTGTTATTACGTTATGTGAGACAACGAGAAAACTACTTTCTCTCCAAATTTGTCTTTGCGTTCCTTAGTGTCTGTTCTAAAAGAATATTTCCGTCAAGTTCAGATGACAATTTTTATATTTTTTTAAATAGAGACATGCACGGGCTACTTACACTTTTCTCTATTAGTCGAGTAGATGAAAACTGACAGCTCCTATCGTGTGTGATGTCGGAGGCAGATGTCTAATAGCTTGACCTTAGCGTCAGTAACGAAGGAGATGTTAGGTTGAAATGTTTTAATACACGTTGATGTATAAGCCATTCATAATGTAGCACGTCAAAAACACCTCATTTTAAAGATTTACGATAAATTTTAAATGTGAAACTAAACGTTGCATATTACATTGGAAATTCAGTTTTGGAGAATTTTAATTTTTAATTGGTAATATTTAGCTGAAAAAGGGGCAGAGATTTATTGTTATTATTTAAGGATTTGGAAGAAAAACCATCTATATCATCATAGAGTTCAGATATAGACACTAGAACGCTGAAGTGGAGCACCATGAGAGACTGAGGCCTGAATGGTAACAACCAAAATATGAGGCAATAAATCCCCTCGTTTCCTTCTCTAATGAGTCCAGTTTTGCTAGAATACATGCACGAGGAATGACGGTAGAACTTACTAGAAGTTTTTCAGAATAAAGTTAAAACATATCTCATCGCTTCTCTATCAGATCTGATGATCCACAGGTTACATGACCTCAGATCATAATATTTATAGAAATAATATATATATATATATATATATATATATATATATATATATATATATTTCACCACTCAGGTAGCAAAACAAGAAACAAACTACAATACAATCATACAAGTAAACACACTAGTAGTGCTGAAAAAAATTAGACGCAAGCATACACTCAATCAATAAACTAAAAATGAATAACTAAACATTAATTGATTTCTAGCGAACGTTCAAAGTAGTTTCGCAATAATGACTTAAAGTCAAGTCTCTCAACTTGTAAGCTCCCTGGCAAGGTATAGTTAGGCCCATTGATAATGTTGACGCAGTATTTATTAATCAATGGCAACAACTCTCCATGAAAACAATTAAAGAATTTATAGGTATTATCAGAAAGACACAATTTCCTAAAAAAATTAAATCTTCTATTTGCAGTCTTTAGTTCAATCGGCAATTGACCCGAAAAAACTGACATTGCTTAATTGTTTTCTTATCGAATGTACGAAATAACTTGCTAAACAATTGAGAATAAGCATTTTCTAGGCTCTGAGTCAGAGACTTTGACAATTCTACACATTCAGAACCATACAGCAAAATAGGTACACAATCCGTACATAATGACATCCAGTCCGTCCTGTCCACTACTGCGGCACATTTATTCTTATGATCTCGAGCAGGAAAATCTTCTCACTGGGCTTTCTGTGGGACTTCTGTTTTCTGTCAATGTTTCTCATGATTTCATTGATGATCCATCGCAGGCGAATTCGATTGAGAAAGTTGACTACGCGCCTGATGTATTTGTAGATAGATTTATAAGTTAGTTCTATTATTCAGGAGATAGATGGCCGGTCTTAAAGATAAATATGTGCTTTGATGTTTTCACACTCACTGAATGTCTTAATAGCGTAGGGGTAACGTCATGAAATTTTAAATGACAGATCCTGAGGTGAATTGAACCCTCATGGGTTCGAATCCCAGCCGCGCTGATCTGAGAGTAAAATCTCGGACATTCACTGGACTAGTTATATGGAAAATAGTCTAAATTGCCTAATGGTTTACACATGTGGTATGAAAAGTGATATCAATAGATATCAATATAGTTGACCATTTCACAATAACGTGTGTTTACATTACTGCTGATAAAAACATTGAGGGTCGACTAATGCAAATACAGAAGTGATATAGACAGCTGCCTGACTGTGAAATTATCACTTAGTCGACTCTTTAGGAATACTAGCAGCTATCGATGGAATACACAGTTACGAGTGTGGTAAAGATTAAGTCAATAGTGTAGGCAGATATTCTAAATATGCGCGAAAAGAGGTGAGTTCGTAGCATGATAGTCAAATAGTAATAAATATCGTCATCAATTGTCGCTTGCCTTATATAGGTCACCAGTTTAAAACCCGACTTTTTATGTTTTGGAAAAGAAAGGCAGCGATACTTTTAAATTCATCTATAAACATCCCTAAACTGGTACGTCGCTAAATATAAAGCTATACCTTTACTGCAAAATCTCCAGATTGGGAATCAGATACTGAAACTTTACTCTTTTTTGCTTACATTTCTGAGCATAAAAAATTCATTTTAAGCTTTTGAAGAAAGGACAATAAGGAAATGGCAGATACTTTTCCAGTAGTGTTCATGTACAAAGCCTTAGATACCGATCTGTTTCAATGATAACTTTGCAGATTTGCTTTTTTAAATTTCTTTATACTAAAAACATTTATATGTAAGGCTGATCTAGAGCTAGGGATAACGTTGAAGGTACGATTAGGGTTAGTATTAAAGCTACTAGTTTAAGGAGTATGAAGATCGTTTATATTGTCAAAGCAGGTCGGTATCTAATGGCTACAGTTTCGAGGTTTGTCTTCCTATTCTGATCAGACACAAAACCTCGACCCCGAAAGTCACAAGAAATCGAAGGCGTCGTTTCGATTTTAACGCTAGAATAGAAATCAGATCGTAAACAACTGTCCGCTAGATAACACGAGAAGACAAGAAAGCGTACTTAAACGTAGTAACACCCATACTACACAGACAAACGAACGATACAGGAGAACACAGGTCAACGTAGAGCAACGTGAACGAGTACAAACATACAAACTTAATCTTCTTACTTCAAATGTTTTCCAGACTTTAATTTTATCACCGCAGAAAATTGAAGCTATTTTCTGTGTTTAGATTCAGAACACTGAGCCTACAAGTGATAAGATTGTTTTAGGACAATGCCAAGCCATTACCAAAGTGGGATTGAAGTCTACAAAAACTGATCGAAAACGGGGCGAACGTTCGCTTTGTGTAACCAAAGAAAGCAAAACAACTGACTAAACTTTTAAACCATATGATCTCGAGTAGCCGGGCTGACATTCAACACTTTATAGTTTCAATCGCTATTATTGAACCGATCGAGCTCTATACCCGGTATTAAAGAAATAATGAGATGAAAACATTAGTGTCAGTTTCTAGTACTTTCTACATTCAATGATGGTGTGCAAGATGTCAGGTGCCGACCATATGGCGTATATTTGCATCACCTGCTCGTACTGATTCAATGAACTCCTAACTCTTCTTTCCTCTTTGGAGACCCCCACATCTTCCACTTCACTTTCCTTTTTCATGAACAGTTTCATAGGCGGTTTCACCAAACCGCCCAATGTACAAGCACCGAGACCAACTCGTAAACCTTCCTTCCGCTAGTACCCTTCCTTGGACTGAACTTCCGGATTTTGGTTCGCACCGTTTATTGAACACCACACTATGCTCACCGGTTGGATTGGATTCCATAGTGCTCTGTGTTGTTGTGGACAACAGTAGTGATCTAATTGTGTTGTTGCTATTGTTGTTGCTGTTGTACTTGCACTAGCTGGCTTCTTTTTAATGAAATTCTTACTATCTAATATTTCTAAACAAAATACATCGGTAAATAGTTCATAAAATAATTAAATTGCAAATGTAACAATTTTTTTATTATTATATAAATATTATTATGTATTATTTAAGAGCTAAGGTTAAAGCTAAAGTTAACGTCAGTTTCCTCACTCAAATGCGATGTCAGTGACGGGGGAGCTCAGGATTTGAACCCCGCACATACTGATCCGCGGTCGAGTAGCTTACCGACTTCGGCACTGACTTCAGCCAGTATTATTACTTAAAGCAATATATGACTAAAAATCCTTGTTTTTCATTCTAATAACTGCTGTTTTCAAGGCATGCCTGACTGTGACGTGACATTTCATCCGACTCTTTTTTCTTATTATTTCTCTCCAGAGGTTTGAGGTTCAACTCTGGAGGTCGTTGAAGATTAAAGTGTTTGTAAGATCTGCAATGAAATGTCATTTCTCTTTGTTTTTCCTCTCATTGCGCGGCACTCTGAAATATCCCTAATGACTCCATTCGATGCTCTCTTAAGAGTCCTCTGAAATCACGGAGTTTTACTGTAGCTGATTACTGGACACCATATTTAGTACTTTGTATTTCAGTGTACGGTAATGTATAATGATTGGTTATGATGTTTTAATGTGTTGAAATATTTAATATTTTATTTTAAGATTATTGAGAATCTTATTACCTTGTAATGTTTCACAATATATTATAAAGCTTTACAGTATTTATAAATGTACATATGCTCAGCTGTTTAGGATACCTGTATATATTCGCTGTCAATGCGATAATGTGTGTTAAAATCTATTATAATGTGTTACAATGTTTTACTAGGTATCTTAGTTCGCTACAATGCAATTCTAAGGCTGAAGTTCGTTTTGTTATTTTTAATGTGAATTTTAAGTTTATATTAATAACAAATTGTGAATTTTAAATATTTAGTTGAAAGAACCTTCGGCGATGGCAGTATGAAGAATTTAATATTGCGATTCATGTGCGTGCTAATTTATGCAACAGTAGGTTAGAGTCTTTGAACTAAACACTTAAACAAAGTAGGCATATCTAGTTAATATAACATCCACAGCATAATTACGACATTGAGTCTTCAACCTTTCCTTATCTATATCGTTACCCACCCTACTACTACTACAAGGGACTACTACTGTCTTACTTTAACTGCTGTGGGACTTTTCGGACATTTTTTTGTGGATTTAGGAATCAGATATTCCTTTCTAAAATCCATTCCAGACGTCCTGTGTATTATAAACGAACATACGGTATCACTAGTCTCTAAGTCTCAGCTGAAAACCTTTAGTTTCAGTTGATAGGAAAGCTGAGGAACGTCGAATCGGTTTCCATCGTCGAATCAGTTGATGAACAATTCTTGCTTGGAACACTCCCGTAGCCGATGAGACTTCAGACTGTAGCGACTTCAATTGTTAGCAATTGGTTTCAGAATTCGCGTAGAGTACGTGATAATGAGAAGCTAGAATTCTGAGGATATGTTGTAGTGCGGACCGCAATCCATGCGGCTTTCATAACAGTGTTTAGAATTATTTCTTATATATACCTATTTTGATTAATAATATATATAATATATATACTGTATATATAATATATATATACATGTATATATATATATATATATATATATATATATATATATATATATGCATATATACATGTACATAATTGAACTTTAAAAAACAATTTAGATGATGTCCGGTTTGATGGCCTAGCCAACTTCCTCATTTGTAACCTTATGAGTCCAGCTAATCCTCTCCAGTTGTTGAATGGAAATATATACCAACTAATTATTAATCCTTGACATTTATAGTGTAAGAAGCTTTGCTTTCAATACACAGCATGCAATCTCATCATCTTTGTTGTTGGAGACACAGCAGGTTGCTGAAAATATACCATTATAATGAAGATATTTTTTATATATTTTGAGAACTGATTTATCTAGATACCATTCCGGTGAAACAGGGAGGGGACCACGCCCCAGATTTGCCGTAATTTTTAAATCAGAGAATAATTGTCGCCAAAAATTAAATACGAGTTTTCTGAATGACCTCAAGTGTTATCCTTGTCTAACACCCGCCCAGAAAAAAATTTATCATGTATGTACTGTATGTATATATGTATGTATGTATATATGTATATATGTATGTATGTACATGTATGTATGTATGTATGTATGTATGTATGTATGTATGTATGTATGTATGTATGTATGTATGTATGTATGTATGTATGTATGTATGTATGTATGTATGTATGTATGTATGTATGTATGTATGTATGTATGTATGTATGTATGTATGTATGTATGTATGTACTAATTGTATGTGTTGGAGAGAGATCCGATCAACGCTGGTCTGAGCGGTTATCTCGAGCCGTCTCTCCCGAACAACTCGATGAGTTATTGCCAGACGACAAAAGAGTTTTCCACAATATCTCTGAACTGGATTTACGTCGGTGGCGCGGCTAATAAACACACGACAGTGCGCCAATGCTTCCTGGAAGTATGAATATAGCGAGAGGATGACGAGAGAGGGGTTAGGAGGGAGGATGGGAGATAAAATTATTAGAGAGGGGTTGGTAATGGATCCACATTGGCCACATCGGGTGTTAAGAGCTCTTTGATTACAGAATCAAAGCATTCAAAACTTTTTGTTGTTGTCAACAACTTGCATACTTATAGGGTGCTATAGATATCAATTCACTAGGTAGCTATTCTAACAGCTGTACATGTAGCTATATAGGTTGGAGCCAGTGGCGACGTTAGTAAGATGCTCGACCGCGGATCAGTATGTTCGGGGTTCAAATCCTGGGCTCGCCCGTCACCGACATCGCTTTCGAGAGAGGAAACTAACGGTAACCATAGCTTTACCAGCTTTTGATATAGCTAAGAATGATTACGCCAATCCAATGGTCGCATATTAATACAACGAATAGTAAATACGAATTTTTAGATTTTTAAAGAGATCTTTAAGCATTGTCGAGCCAAAGCACATGAATTATTATTAAACGAACCGACACTGTGGCTAGTCGGTAAGTTGTTCGACAGCGGATTAGTAGATGCGGAGTTGAAACCCAGTGCTCTCCCGTCACTGACATGCTATGGAAACTGAAGTTAAACTTGGCTTTGGCTTTTATCGGGTATGACTGTTGTTTTATTCTAGTATTATTATAGGGTCTAACTTAAAACTAAAATAAACTCAAATGATAATTTGTGTGTTGCTCGATTGATTGTACATTTCCTTGGAGTCAATAATACCTATTATCTGGTAGGCTGTAATTCAATGGAAGAAAATGATATTAATTAAATTTTAAAGAATAACTGTCTCCCTTCTTTTCTGCTAATATTTTATTCCAACGCTCCTTCCTATTAGTTGACAAAGATAATTTACTTACTAATTTTTTAGTCATCTCCTAATTGATAATCTTCCCGGATCTACTTCCACCAGCAAATTGCACTTGTTAATAGATTCGTAAGTTGTTTCTTTCTTAACAAGACAAAATATACTGTATAATCGCTTTCATATATCATCTATTTGCCTGGAGACAGTGGCGAAGTCGGTAAGATACTCGACCGCGGATCAATAGGTGCGGGGTTCAAATCCTGGGCTCGCCCGTCACTGACATCGCTTTCGAGTGAAGAAACTGACGTTAACATTAGCTTTTAACTTTGCTTTTCATGAAAAAACTGACAGACGTCCTTTAAAAGTCAGTTTTTAATTCCGGCTTTTATTGAGGTGGGTTTTGAATGCTAATCAAGCAGCACCGCTGAGCACAGGCTTTATGGCTAGTCGACTTCTTTCTCTCATAGACGAGCTCAAATCTCTGCATCGAAGTCTCTATGGGCGGTTAGACACGCTTTAGACAATTAAAGATTGGATGCATTAGCTTGAGGTCACGGAAATGTCGTGGTTTTAACAGTAACGACGTTATGCTTATGCAAGGTTTTCTGAGTCAGGTGCTGATATATAGCCTTTCTCTCTCTTAGTGCACTGCCCACTGGCAGGACCATGTTTTGTGATATACCATTCTTTTCGTGGGGTTTCTGCTTTTGACGTGGTGGGCCGCTATGCCTTCCCCAGCTTCGACTGACATTTACTGGGCAGGGGCGTCATTCCCAGATAAAACAATCATGTTTACCTGTATTTACATCTACGTGTATATATACATGTAGAGTACCACTGGAAAATTATCCGTTATGTTTCAAATCATTCTATTAAACGCATAAAATAATGAAATGATCATCCGTGATTATATCTAGCCTACCTCTATTACTAGCATATGTTTAATCACTAGGCAGTTTTGGACAATTATCCACGTTACCAGTCCCGTTAATGTCCGAGATTTTACTCTCTGAAACATCTAATCGTCAGGCTAGCAAATGCTGTGAAGAATAATACGTTTTGAATTAAGAAGTTAGTACACGGATGGAGAACCTCATTGAAAGACCGAGCGTTGACAGTTTAGCATAACCTTCCCCATCGTGTTGGGAGGTTATTCTTAAATCCGCACCGGCTGCATCCAGTGCGCTATCAAAGGCACAAATTACTAATAACCACAGAATTAATAAGAGGAAATACAGTAAAAGAAGTAACAAAATAACCACCAAACAAAAAACAAAATAACCAAAATAGCAACTCAGCAATGAAACTTCTAACAATAGATAAATAAAGTAACTGATGGCGCAGAAGAATTTAAGATTCGCTTTGCAAGAAAATAAATAAAAAGTGTACAATTCTCTAACACGAATATCTGTGTCCAAATAGCATATGAAATTAAAAATTCAGTTTAACCTGCATGCACTGTTATATGCCCAGTTGCATGATTAAAATGCCAGACATCTGTGGCATATTGCGATTCCGACAGATGGCGTGTTTTCTTATCTCTCGGGCTTAAAATAAACCGATCGATCCTCTGAACGATCAATCAATTGAGATCGGACTTAAAACCCTAGCTGACAGGGTCATTTGGATTCTTTAAGATCAGATTGTTACAGCACGGATTGGACGTCCAAGGATAGATTGTAACTGGAAGATTTGGTTGAACAGAGGGTGAAGTGTGATATGGCGAATTTATTTCACACACAACAACAACAACAATACGATTAGAGTGCTGCTGTTGTCCATGGCAACATCGAACACTGTGGGAACAAATCAAAACCGATGAGCAGAGTGATGGGTCCATAAACGGTGCGAGCCAAAATCCGGGTAGTCAGTCCAAGTATGGGTACTAGCGGAATGGAGGTTTACGTGTTGGTCTTAGGTCATGGACATTTGGTGGATAGGAAAAGTTTAAGAAAAATGTACAAAATGGATATTTAGGCTTTTTCGATGGCTTTGTTTAAATTATAGTAACATAAAATTGTATTTACGATACGCCCGATTTGGATGGATTAAAAATCAATTCATTCAGATTGAGTAAATTAAGACGTAGCAGGTTTGTTTGAGAATATGGATTTCTTGAGTTCGCTTCCATGCTGGGATCGTCTCTGAATGTGCCTAAGGAGTATATGAAGTAACTGAAATTAAATTTTAGTGAGTTTTTTTCATTCATGAATCACATTCTTGCTGTTTACTTCATTTCCCCAAATTTGACAAGTTCAATCAAAAGCTGTAAATTCTGCAAGAGTCAACTAACGCAGATATTATTATATGCTCACTTCAAAATAGCGTCATTTTAACATTCTCTCGTGTTAATGAAGTTTATATAGTATTGATTGTATACTGGGGCGCTGTCACTGCAATGTTGTAACTCATCTTCTTTTTCCATTGAATCCTAGTTTAACCAGGGTCGGGATACGAATAGACTGTATCAAATCCTCTATGTTCTACACCATATCATCAGTAAATCCCCTATTTGAGACTTTTCCATTCGTTTAAATTTTGTAGCAGTTTTTGGAGCCTAGGCGCTCTCCAACCGAATGCCCTTTCTGACGTTGGTGTGGATCTTAGTGCTTTAATCGCCTTCTACGACACATGCAGTCATCGGTCGGTCAATTCTTCAAACAATCATGATACGACACGGGGATTACAATGCAATAACTAATCATAACTCTATTAACTCTAACTAATTAATCGACTACTGACCTTACTGACTATTAAGTGACTATTAAGTGAATATTAAGTAAAAAGAAGAATGCATATAACATGAAGCATTATGTCTTTAACTCTAGATTAGTCGTGGATAACATTATATCCTTTATTTAATTTTATTCTAAGAAATATATAAACCAATCTTCTTTATCGGTCTATAAGCTACAGACCTCATTGATTCGCGTTACTGTAGCTAAAGTAGTGTGGAAGCTTTGATCTGACGGGAGATTAATGATTTTGCCCCATGATCAGCTGTTTTATTGTAGCATGATAATTTTCTTGCAGAAATAAAACCATTGTAAAGACCTACAGTAGATTAGTGCAGTTCTTACCGGTAAGCTTCTGGTGAGTTCTGATTGTAGACATTGAATAGCTAATCTTAACATTAGGATTCAAGGTATAGCATAGTGTATGTGGACAAGTCCACATTAAGTCTACACTAAATCCACACTGGAGCCAGTGGCGAAGTCGGTAAGATACTCGACCGAGGATCAGTAGGTGCGATGTTCAAATCCTGAGTTCGCCCGTTACTGACATCGCTTTCGAGTGAGAAAACTGACGTTAAAATTAGCTTTACCAGCTTTTACCTTAAAATTCTTCAATATACAGCGGATGTGACAGCAGACGAAATCGTGCATAATAATCTATTACGTAATTAATGACCCTCAATACAGCATATGCGGCAATAGCTTTAGAACAGCTTGATGTGCGATGCTGGAGCCAGTGGCGATATCGGTAAGATATTGGACTGCGGATCAGTATGTGCGAGGATCAAATCCTGGGCTCTCCCGTCACTGATACCACTTTAAAGTGAAGCAACTAATGTTTACACTAGCTTTACCAGCTATGCAAATGTCTGGCCATTCTGTTTCTTTGGGTCGATGCATGCTATGGCACTTTATCTCTACTGTGTTCTGATACTGAAAATTTCCTTGTTCATGAAATAAAAATGAATAACTCAATGTGAAACTTTTCTAAAACCTGGGCTCGCCCGTCACTGACATCGCTTTCGAGTGAGGAAACTGACATTAACAATAACTTTACCAGCTTTTAAATACGAAATGTTTTAGAATGGTAGCATGCTGTTGTTATTTTAATAATGCTACCTATATCCATTCACTCATTCATAACATTTCTCTTTAATCACTTCAACCAGGGTTGTATAACCACACAAGTGAATCCATCCCACCGGAGCGGTTCGGTGGAACAATAATTTCTGACAAGAAATTCAATCTAACAGTTTAGTCTAGCGTACACGGTCGCTTGCTACAAACATCGATAAGTCAATGGAATTTAGCGCACCCTGGCGACACATTTAAGAGCAAATTTTATGATTCTTAGTAATGGAAAATATAGCAGGAACAGGAGGAGGAGGGAGGGGGGAGTGGTGTGCAGCTAAATTGAGCTAAACTCCTGTCTCCAGAGTTAATACTGTCAAGACTCGCTCGTTATGATTTAATAACAGGGAATTTAACGTTCTCACAGGTTTTACAAACTACTGTTGCGCATCAAGTATTCTTAAGTTATTTTAAGAATTACAAAAATTAATCATTAATGGTACTAATAATACCAGAGGTCCTGAGTAAACGTTTCTTATAAATGAAAAAGGCGCTTTATTTTGGAATTACAAATACGACGCTGCGATTGAATTGATACTCGCTAGATGGCAGCGCTGTAATCAGCGTTGCTTCAGAAAGACAGACAGAACTGGCTCATTATAGTTTTAGTAATCTGATGTAGGCCTAATCCTGACCACTTACAGGCTCCCCTTTGCTTCTATTAAACCAAACTTCAAATCAAACAAGAAGAAACTATTCTAAAAAAGCTAAACTCCCAACTCAACTTTACTCCTTGAACGATATAAACTTCTTACCTTTTATGGTATTAAATCTTTGACGTTACTAAATTGTAACCGTTTAAATCACCAACAACATATTCGACTGCGGATCGGTGTGTGCGGGGTTCTAATCCTGGGCTCGCCCGTCACTGACATCGCTTTCGAGTGGGGAAGCTGACGCTGACATTGGCTTTGCCGGCATTTAATTAATGTGTTATCTTTTCATGTCTAATTTGGCAATTCCTGATATCTGATAAAGTGATCGACCTATTTCGTGTATATTGTATACCGTTTAAATATTTAATTATGTGTGCATATAACTTTTTGCCATTTTATGAAATTTAATTTTTTATAGTTGTTAGATATTTTTGATATAAATTAAGATTTATATCATTCAAATATTACAATATATATTTATATTTTTATATTATGATATATGTTAATAATAATAACAACAATTGGAGTGCTACAGTCATCAATTACAACATCGAGCACTATTGAGACAAAATCAAGTCGGCGAGCAAAAAAAGAAGGTCCAAAAACGGTGCAAATTCCAAAATCCAGAAATTCAGTCCAAAGTAAAGGGAGTTAAAGAAAAGGTGGTTTAGGCGCAGGTCGCTGCTCATGGACACTAGATGGAAAAGATAGGTCTTCAACTGCTTATGGAACTGCTCATAGGAAAGCAAAGGCTGATGTGATTCAAATGAAGATTTCTTATATTATTTCTTATTTTTTATATAATATTATTAGTTAACCTATTTCCAGTAGCATAGAAATCTGTTTAATTTTACTCCAGAGCACAAATTATAGTAACTTACTTTAGCCTACTATTGCAATTACAGGCACCAGGAACTGTGAACAATATTTTACACTTCGCCTTATTAGCATATATAACATTACATGTTATTTGTGATATAAACTAAGATTTATATCATTCAAATATTGAGCAAAACATGTATGACGTTAATTGCACATCAGTGACATGTCTGTGCCTTCGGGCCCTTGTGTCCTCTCTCACTCTATCTGTGAACTATTTGTGGCTATTAAAATAGTTTGCATAGTTGGTTCTTTTAGAATCGTAATTTGCTTTGATTTTAAAATTGAAACAATTGCAAACATACATATACCTATCGAAATAATAACGAATGTCTCAATAGCGTAGTGGTAACATCATGAAATTTTAAATGACAGTTCCTGAGTGAATTGAATCCTGGTGGGTTCGAATCCCAGCCGCGGTTATCTGAGAGTAAAATCTCGGGACACTATTATTAACCATTAGTAACTATTAGTAACCATTCACTGGACTGGTTACACAGAAAATGGACTAAATGGCCTTACGGTTTAAACATGTGGTATTAAAAGTGATACATATAAGCATAGTTGATCATTTCACTATAATATGTGTTTACTTTATCACTAACAGTCAACGGTGACTTTATTTATTGTTGTCAGACCCTACCCCCTTCCATCCTCATCCTCTTTCATAGGTATCCCTTCCTCTCCACAGTCCACAGTCCCACCTCTCAGCGAGGTACTAAGAGCATGGAGAGACTTTGGGAGAGGTAAGTGCTTGCTGAGCAGGATAGTTTAGTGCCTGGGCGATCATAAACACATCAGAGGATCGATACATCGCTTGTGGTCGACCTCTCATACATCACAAGGTTGACCACGGGTCGTTCCCGCGCATAAGAATAGACTATATACCACAAATAATGAAGATTCTAAACTAGGGAGCAGAGATCCTGCTTATATTAAATTTTCCTGATATCGTTGAACTGATTCCTCTATATATTCTATATTAAGCTGACGAAGAAGTATAGTATGATTGAAGAAATTGTTATGAAAAAAGTAAGAGAACCCTGATTTCTTGCTAAACCTATTTATCTTCCAACTCTTGCCTTAACAGCTCTTAGGCCAGCATCGCTTCCTAAATTCTTGTGAAGTGTTAACATTTAGCACGGCGCATATTTACCATTTGATATATATTGACTTCTCTCCATCAATCCGTCAATCAATCTATGGTTTGATTTATCTAGACTTCTTTATCTCTACTTGTTAAGGCACAAGCAAAATGTCCTAAAGTAATTGGCAGGCGGTTTTAAGCCACTATTTAGAATCTAGTGGATTGTTGTCTAGTAGACAGGAGCAAAAATTCCCGAGACCTCCACAATTAATAGAATCTTTATTGACTACGCTGGTTGATGTATAGCTCGATCGTTGGACAAGTCTAACGTTTAAAACTCATTTCTTGACACTGTCACCACTACCAGATGTCACCAGGTGCATTCGTTTTCTTCAAACTTTTCAAAGTTAGGGGAGGGATAATGGTGTAACCGTTAGAGTACTCGCTTTAGAATGTCTTAATAGAGTAGGGTTAAGACACTTAACTTGAAATGAAAGGATATATATATATATGTAGATGTTTACAATAAGAAGATAAACAAAAACCAGAAAAAAGATCTTTACGTTGAGACAATGTTTGGCATACATTTAACAGCGGCAATTTTTTAAAAGAGTGATAATTAATCAACTCTAATTAAACTAATTAACTTTAATTAAAAGAAGATTAAATAATGCTACCCATAACATTCATTCAAAAACCAAATTCTATAGTAACGTTGACTGTGCAATAAGTCTTCTACTATTAGGTTACATTTTGTAGAGCACTACGTGATCAAGGCCTTTGGTTACTCTCTCCAATGGTATTGTATTACCTACGGTATGGTATTGCCTTCGTATGGTATTACCTAGATTATCATTTTGCATAGAGTTAATACTCGCCAACTCTAGGGTCTCAATGTCACCAAATGCCAACAGATGAACTTTGATATCACTCTAATTCCTCTGCTTTCTCTGTTTACCTCTAGGTGTATCAGTGAGTGTATGTGTGTTTACCCTCGTCTCTATCTCTGCTGAACGCTACTTCGCTGTCTGTCAACCTCTCAAGTCCCGCCGCTGGCAGACATTAAGCCACGCCTACAAAGTAATCTCATTGGTCTGGATTCTCTCCGCCCTCATCGCTCTACCAATAGCAATCTACCAGCGCCATCGCCCCATGACAAGGGGCGGGCACAAGTGTGTAGAGGTCTGGGACAGCGAGTCTATGAAGAAGATCTATACGCTGTTTCTGGACCTGGTGCTACTCGTGCTACCGATCATCCTCATGTTCTTCACGTATGGAATGATCACTGTCAGACTCTTCAGAAACACCCATGGTCTTGATCTTGGATCGTCGAAGGGAAGTCCAGCCAGATCGATGGCTTCTAGGGGTGCTTCGTGTAGAGGTAGGAAAATGATTTCTTTTGGTAAGTAAATAGGATGTGTCGACTTCATATCACCAGGTATGTTAGACAAATTAAAGATCCAATCATATGAGGACATGGACATATTCTAAGAGGGGAAGGTCTATTAACAGAGGTCATAGAAGGTAGAATTGAAGGGAAAAGAGACAGGGGCAGGCCGAGATTAGGTATATTAGATGATTTAAAGACCCACTCATATGTGGACATGAAGAGGAAAGCGGAAGACAGAGAAGAATGGAGGCGTTATATGACATGGACCTGCCAGTAGGCAGTGCACTAAGAGATATCGCCAAAAATTCGCAACTGGGTAAGATACTGAACGTTGCATCTTCAATTTATAATTTACCAGTAAGCATATATAAAGTTTTTCCTGGGTAAGCTAAGAAACAAGTCTCTTTCAGCCATAGGTCAACATTCTGACCCTCTTGCCTCGGAACATCAGGCGTCATCATGTGATGTGTTAGCGTCTGTTGATGCAGAGTCTATACTTGAGACGTCTCTGACATTGCCATATAGCGCGGAACGGGACGTTAAATAACTTCTTATTGATTGAATTTAATTGATTGTTGATTTTATTGAAGTTCAATCCTCCAATCAGTTTTATTTTACAGAAAAAAATTAAATTATATTTTAATTAAAACATTTAAAGTAAACCACATTTCTAACAGAAATACAGCTCAACAATATTAGTAACAAAGGTGAACAATTGCTACTGTTTAAGTGAGTTTTGCATTTGGAAATATAAGTAATTCGCTGCTTCAGTTGTGTTTTATTTTTAATTAAGTTCGAAATCTTAACGGCCAAACCTTGAATAGAATGCTGTTTGTCAATATTTCAGTAAAGGTTGATGAAGAACCAAGTTGCCTTGCCTCGACCCGCTACAGCAAAGTTATGTCAGAGTCGTCCTCGACATCTCAGGAACATCCTAACATCTTGAACTTTCTGCACAGTCCGCCTAGACCCTGTAGGGATTTCCGGATACTCAGTACCCGGGATACATTACGTCAGTCTCGATCCTTTAGGACTGAGACGCAAGACTTACTCAATCACGATGATTCCGACAATCATAAAGGTGGACGTGAGAGAAATGACGATGACTGTGAAGATGACGATGTGTTTAAATCAAAGAATGAAGATGAGTTTCGGTGGTCAAAGGATGACTCTAGAATAGATCACGAGCAAGGCTGCAGAGATCTCAAGGACCCGGTGGCTCTTAGGTTTAATCTCTCTGAAGGAAGCATGGCCAGACAGGAGCAGGAATCTTCCGTTAGACGACTTCAGCGGAATCACAGTCTAGAAGAGGAAGAAAGTCGAGTGGCCTTAGGTGACAAATGTTTTACTGCTGATATTGGCGATAAAAGACAAGAACAAAATTGTAAAGTTCAAGCAACAGCATCTAGTGAAATACAATTTAGTTGCAACTGGGATGTCAAAAAAGCTAGTAACGATATTGGAAGAAAGATTTGCCCTCAGAACGGCCCAACGAACAAAGCATTCTTCATTGTATCCGGTCAATCAGCCTCTAGTTCTCATGAAAAACAATGTTCAGACACTCCAGTACATTTAAATAATAAAAATAGATTTTCCCCTAAGACTATATTTTCTTTTTCATCGAACAAATCTTCAAACCGGTGTGCCGGTCCTAAGCGTCCTCCATACTTGCCTAACTCTTCCATTTCCGAGGAACAATCCAGAAAATCCATGCTATCATCTAGGCGGACAATCCGAATGCTGTTCACACTAGTCCTGGAGTTCTTCATATGCTGGACGCCTATGTACGTCCTACAGACGTGGATAGTGTTTGATTACGACAGCGCCACGAGATCTATATCGGCGACCACTATGAATATGATCCACCTGCTTGCCTACGTGTCGTCCTGCTGTAATCCTATCACCTACTGCTTCATGAGCAAGAACTTCAGGCGAGGATTTCTCGCAGCCTTCAACTGTTGCCGGAAGTCCCGAAGACGACTGGTCCTTCAGGAGGGATCCGTCATGAGCAGTGCACCCTCCACAAGACCTGGGGTCCTGCGTCCCTAGTGTCCTCTCAGGATGTCAACAGACTTTAATCATCAGCTTCCATCAATCATCGTGGGCTCGCCCGTCACTGACATTGCTTTCGAGTGAGGAAACTGACGTTCCTAGTGTCCGCCCAGGAATGTCCACAGAAATTAATCGTCAGCTTCTTCTTCTTCTTACTTCCCTTGAATCCCAGTTTAACTTGGATCGGGATTATAAATTTTGTTAGAAATTTTTTGAGCCTAGACGCTCACCAATCGAATGTCCTTTTCGAAGCTTACGGCACATGCAGTCCACAGTTGGTCTATTTTCAGCAACCCAAACACAACGCGGGTTAACAGGTATTTACCCGCGACATCGGAAAGATACTCGACTGCGGATCAGTATGTGCGAAGTTCAAAATCATGGCTCTCCGAGACCAATTATTTGTGTGCTAGAACAACATCAGAATTTTTTAATTCTTATGCCTATAAGTATGTCAATTCTTGGAACCAAATACCTCCTGATATCCGCAGTTCGAGGTCTCTAGCTGAATTCACCAAACATTACAAATGTATATTGTTTGGTGGCTTGTAAATGTCTATATTTTTGTTTTTTGTGTAAATGTTCAGATAGAATTATGACTTAGCTAACTGCTTTCTAATAAGATTAATTTGTAATTTTATTTTCATTTCTTTTAGTTTGCTCATTAATTCTGAGATAAATTTTTATTTCTGTTGATTTTGCATTATACATGTATATATCATTAATGAGTCATAGACGGTGGTCAGCTAGATAAGATGTGTATCATCTTCCCTGACGGCCGTCGTTCTGGTGTTTATAGTCTGTTTGACACACTGTGTTCCTGGGAATTTTTTAAACTTTATTTCATTTAAATGCTTATTTCTGTTTGCATTTGTCAGTGATTTGATGTTGATACTGAAATAAACACATATCTCTCTCTCTCTCTCTCTTTCTCTCTTATTACTGTCCTATAATTAATTCTGTGCTAGAATTATAATAAGAGTAAAGTTGTTCCATAAATCAATAGAGTTCAAACTGAAATATTTCTGAACATAGGAGCCATTTTATTTGATGCTCTTTTCGGCATGTAGAAGCTTAGATCGGCAGAAAACTGCATTGTGACTAACGCAGATTTTAGAGAAATGGTATACCAGACACATTTTTTATCTTGAATCAATAGATCACTCAAATCTCAACCTTTTTGGGATATTGCCATATCAGTTGTGGTTAGTGTCAGGCTAGACTCTTCTCCTGCAGCTTGTGGAGTGTTTCAGAAATGAAGAGTTTTCTATAAAAGCTCTCTGATTGGTTGATGAACGTCATACGCCGCATTCTTTTAAATATAAGCCATCGACTAAATCTGAGTCAATTATGCTCAAATCAGGGGATCTATCAGTTATTGAATGGACTCTTATTCTTAAAAATGTCTAAGTGCTGACCATCGTGAGAGCAATTATAATTATGGGCAATATCTAGTTATTAATTATCAATTATTATACTGTCAATTTTAATAATTATATTATTTATAGTATTCGAGACGTGTAGGGATATCTCTTCTAACTCATGTTAGATGATGAGGATGATGCACATGTAGAGTTTTTATCTCAAAGGTAAGATATTTGAGCCAATGAGCATTTATTTTTCTTACAACATAAAACGTGTGAAGACAATTTAAATAGATTTCCAACTCCCGATAGGAAAGCAAGCACTAGTGTTTTGTGTTGACAAATTTAAAACAAATTTATAAGTAGAATTTATTTCAAAGATGTCGCCACTTTACTTTTTAATTCGACAGATGGAGGCACTATACCATTCGATAGTTGATGTCATAGTTCATCGTTCTGTTCGACAGATGGAGCCATATATTTCATAGATTTAATTTCTAAAGACGTCATTGCGACCGGATTTCAAGGCATCAATATTTTAGCTGCCATACTAATCCATGTGTCGCCCTTTACTAATTCATTTCAGAGTGAATTACTGTACATGCTACTCACGTAAATATGTTGTAATGAAGGCTGCTGAGTGTCATTTTATCCATCAATCAATTAGTATACTACTATACTGTGCGCGAACTGTAACCAATTGCAAATGGAAGGACTTTTAAGTGCATTTTATTTTCGTTGAATGACTTACTACTTCTTGTCTATGGCTTTTGTCAAACACTGAAGTGAAAGCAAAGGCAAACTGTCGACACTGTAAGATACCCTATAAGCATAGTTGCGTCTGAGAGAGTTTTAATTAATAGAGCGGAAATATTGCAGCCAATCTAGTCAGCAATTAATCACTGTAACTGGAAATTACATGAATAATGGATAAAGTAGATATCCATCAAAGCCGTGGTTACTGAATGGTGTTTACATGTAGATCTAACACTAAACTGATCCACAATGAGCAAGGCCAGCACCCTATAAGGGTTTAATATTCTAATTCGCTCTCTCTCTCTTACTCTCTCTCTCTCTCTCTGAATCTTTCTCTCTCTTTCTCTCTACTCTCTCTCTCTCTCTCTCTCTCTCTCTCTCTCTCCCTCTCTCTGTCTATGACCCTCACGTCTTCCACACTATCAATGCTTTTACTGATCTGTGGAAATCTTCGCCGCCTCGACAAGTTGATATTGTAAATAAGATGATCCCTCAATGAAAAGATAACGTGAGCCGTGGCAGGTGGGTTAAACGAGAGCGGGGGGGGGGGCTGAAGAGTGGGAGGTGCATTGTTCAATTGTCTTTCATTCGCTAGAGGCGCCACTGCCACAAGTGACGGGTTCAGTGAGTGCAGAGAACTCAGTGCAGTGGTCGAGAATCAATGTAGAAATATTCTGCACATTAAAGTTAGTGCTAATGATTTATAGTTAAATCTAATTATAATGCTAAAAGCTGGCAAAGCTAACGTCAGTTTCCTCACTCGAAAACGATATCAGTGACGGTCGAGCCCCGAATTTGAACCCCGCACATACTGATCCGCGGTGGAGTATCTTACCGACATCGCCACTTGCTACAGCCATATTTACATCATAATATAAATACGTTTAGTTGTCTTGATTAAGATCAACATTGGTAAAAGTAAACACGCATTATAGTGAAATGATCAACTACGTTGATATCTATCATTTTTTTAATACCACACGTTTAAATCGTTAGGCAATTTAATCCATTTTCCGTTTAACCAGTCCAGTGAATGTCCGAGATTTTACTCTTAGATCAGCGCGGCTGGGATTCGAACCCACGAGGGTTCAATACACCTCAGGATCTGTCATTTAAAACATCATGACGTTACCTCTACGCTATTGAGACATTCAACATGGGTAGCTCACATTAGTGCATATTCTAATAACACTGCAATGTACCTGTTAATAAATATTTGATGACAATTTCTTGCAAATTGCTTCAGTAGAAACAGGTCCAAATATTCATAATCAATTTACAATTAAGTGTTCGAGAGCATCGAATGGTTGATTGATGAGAAAATAATTTTTAAACGATTATAATATAGAATTTGTTAATTCAACACACAAAATTTACTCATATTTTCATCTAATAAATCAAGGCTGTGTTAAATGGAATTTTTGAAATTAACAATTAAAGCTTTGCATTAAAAATTTTACTGTTATGATATACTCTTGGACTTACAAGATTTTAAGAGCAGGAATTAAGAGAAGCCCGGATAGAGAAAGACGTCGAATCATGGAAATGTAATCGGCTGTACGCAATGAACCCTGGATCGCCTCATCCTTGATCGAGTCCGGGACACTTGCGAAGACATCACCAGAACCGTCAATGTTCATAAGAGGCGACTAGAGCAGAATCGTGGAATTCAATTCTTGTTGAAATAAAACTGTTCTCCCTCATCTGTTTGCAAATCATTACATTTATAATAATAATATTCACAACAACAATTAGAGTGCTACAGTCATCAATGACGCCATCGAGCACTATTGAGACAAAATCAAGCCGGCTAGCAAAAAGAAGGTCCAAAACCGGTGCGAATTCCAAAATCCAGAAAATCAGTCTTAAGTACTTCTTGTTGGTTTAACGAACAACTTCTAAACAAAACTCAAATCATCAGATTCTTAACTGTAGTGGACTCAACATGAAGTTCAGAGAAGTCATTCTGATGAACTCAACAAATCACGTGTCTTTAGTAAGCGGCGACTAGTGCAGATGCTAAACAAGATAGCGGCATGTTTGTTAGCATAATAGTCCCGATATTGTATGCGTTACTAAGGTTGTGACGCTAGTATATTAAGTACTGCAAGAAACTAAACTAAATGACATCAAAATCACGAAATGAAACCTTAGCCATTGGTTCATCAGATGAATGTTATGTTAGAGACTTGATTGAAATCTTATAAATCGAACTTGATAT
The DNA here is from genome assembly GCA_905160935.1 of Enchytraeus crypticus. Taxonomy (NCBI): domain Eukaryota; kingdom Metazoa; phylum Annelida; class Clitellata; order Enchytraeida; family Enchytraeidae; genus Enchytraeus; species Enchytraeus crypticus. Next base: position 19,338 of record CAJHZI010000706.1, on the reverse strand, counting down.
CCGAATGAACAAGAATTGAGAGATAATAGAGTAAGATAAAATTATTAGATACATGTAAAGTTAGATCTCAGATCGGATCTATCAAACAATATCTGAGCACCCAATGAACCTTCTCAAGCCTTCGACAAGGGTGACCCAGTGCAAAAATGATAAATCGTAGTTAAGAACGCTTGAGAGTCGAGTGTGAATCAATCAATCATTGGGTCGATCAATAAATCATCTGAGTTTAGTGCACTCACTCACTTATTTATATCAAGTGACAGATGAATATTGCAATTTAGGTAAATTGTTGAATGGATTAATCCGGTATTTCAAGCAAGCAATCGATCATTCAGTTAATATTAGACAAACACACATATGTACACACACGTATATATATATATATATATATATATATAATATATATAAATATAAATATATATTGTGTATATATATAAATATACATTACGTATACAGGCCTATATATGTATATATTCCCCGTGCTGTGCTCGGGTGTGGTTGGACCACTGCAGACTAGGGCAACCGCAAACAATCTGCCGCGTGTACGTAAGAGGCGACTAAAGGCAGGCGCTGAGGATGGCAAGTGGGGACCCACCTTACCATGAGAAATTTTCCCCCAGGATTAAATGGTAATTAATCCACCTAACTGAGGAAGGCAACGGGAAACCACCTCAGAAGACATATTTTTCCCAAGCCATAGGCTGCATAAGGTATGAATGAGTCATAGCCTTTGTGAAGGGATTAACTTGTTGATCTAAGGAGTGCTCTTATGGAGCGAGAAAGCCGACTTTGAGCATGACTATGTACCTTTAACCTGCCACTTGGCAGTGCACTGAAGAAGAAGATATATATACATGTATATATATATAAATATATACAATGTACATGTATATATACATGTATATATATATATACATTATATATTTATATGCAAAAATACATATACTGTACATGTATATACACAGTGTATATTGTATATATACATGTGCATATTGTATATATACATGTGCATATATATACATGTATACATATACAGTATGTATATATATATACAGTATGTATATATATATATATACAGAATGTATATTTAAACAAACACAGTATATACAGGGTGATAAAAAAAATGATAACACCTGCAAAAAGTTTGAATATCTAAGGCTATTGTTAATATTTTACAATAAAACTTTTAACAATTACTAAAGGACTAATTTTTGATGGGGTGGCCAATTTTCATCCATTTTGGTACATAGAGAGGCCAGTTATGCAAGTTTCAGCAGAGCAACCCCCTTATTTTTACCTAAAAATGGCGTAAAGCACCTCCTGCAGTTCTGTCTTGTTTTTAGGCTTCGACTGGTGTTTCTGATAGAGATGCAGTATGGTTCCCCAGATATGGTAATCCAGAGGATTATGATCGGGTGAGTTTGGAGGCCATTCATTCTTCTTGATGTAATCCGGGTTTCTCTCGCTGATCCTTTCCTGTGCATGACGAGATGCATCAGCCGGAGCACCATTCTGCTGAAAGATGAAACCATTTGGTAGAAGAGCATGGCAATCATCAAACAGCTCCGGAGGCAAAGTACTGACGTAATACTGAGAGTTCAACCTTACCTTCTCGTCAATGAAGTGCAATCTGCCCTTACCGTTGTAGCAAACGACATTTTAAGATAAAAATGGAGGGTTGCTCTGCTGAAACTTGCATAACTGGACAATCTATGCACCAAAATGGATGAAAATTGGCCACCCCACCAGAAATTAGTCCCTTATTAATTGGTAAACGTTTAATTTACAAATATTAACAATACCCTGAGATATTCAAACTTTTTGCAGGTGTTATCTTTTTTTTACTCATCTTGTATATACATGTATATATATATATATATATATATATATATATATATATATATATATATATATATATACAGTATATATATATATATACAGTATATCTAAACAGATACTACTACTACTACTACTACTACTACTACTACTAATAATAATAATAATAATAGTAATAATAATTTGCGCGAAAAATCTTTTCTGTGGCAGCGACTGTCTATTGCTCTCCAGCGATTCAATGCAGTCTGCTTCAGTGGCACTTTGGCTAAAGCGGCTTCCCAGAGTGCAGAGGAATTATTTTAATCGCTTTTTAAAAAACTTTTAATTAAATAAAGTCTCTTTTATCTTATTTTTTAGCCCAGGGCCCTTTACAGCCCAGGGCATTTAAAAAAAAAGTAATAATAATAATAATAATAATATAAAGATTAAACGTAAATTTCCTCATCTAAAGATGAAGTCAGGGACGTCCCCACAGCACACATCACTATATAAATAGAGTATATATATATATATATATATAGAATATATATATATATAGAATATATATATATATATATAGTATATATATAATATAAATACTATATATATACATATATATATATGTTATATAAATACTATATATATACAGTGTTTATATATTTATAATATAAATACTATGTATATATATATATATATATATATATATATACATATATATATATATATATATATATTTATATATATATATATATATATATATATATATATATATATATATATAGTAGGGACACACAGATGCAGGTTGATATCATTGACCTGACTTGAAAAGATCTGATATTATCTTTCATGAAAAGCGAAGTTTCTGCAGTAAATGTTTATATGAGAATGTATCCCGTTGACTCCAATGATAAATGAGGTAACATTATGCCAATATAGATTTATTATTAAGGGTGTGTCAAAACTTTCATTAGGCCTATAACTGGTTCGGACATTTCATCAACCGAGTCAATTTCAGAGATAAGAATATTAACTTCTTTTGCTAATGTTTTCACAGCATAATTTTCATCTCTACTGTCGCAGTCTTTTTAACAACGAATCCAAAAGCAGCGTAAATGTTCAATATAAAGAGATTAACCGTTAAACAGAAATCATGTAATATTTCTGACAAAATTTGCATTTTAGAGAATTAGGGTTAGGGCTACTGTTTGGATTAGGGATAGGGTTCAGTTTATGTTAGGATTAGGGTTTTGGTTAGGGTTAGGGTTAGGGTTAGTGAGATAGGGAGTTAGGGTTAGGGTTGGGGTTAGGATTAGGGTTGGGGTTAGGGTTGCGGTTAGGGGGGTTAGAGTTAGGGTTAGGACTAATATTAGGGTTAGGGTAAGTGTTAGGGTTAGAGTTAGTGTTAGTGTTAGGATTAGGATTAGAGTTAGGTTTTAGTTCGAGCTGAGCTATGATTTAATGTTATCATGATCTTCTTCTTCTTCTTTTTCAATTTTTTTTCTTAAACAATGTAAAATGTTTTTACGGAAAAAATGTTAATAGAATTATCTTGAAATGTCAACATTGAGTGATTAGAGTTGAAATGCATTTAATTTCCTTTTAATGTAACTGAGTAAACACAACACACATAATTAGTTCATATAGGCCTAATGTATTTCAATTTCTTAGGGTAAACAGGTTTATGATGGGAAAATTCAGTGAAAGAAAAAGAGAGAGGAGAAAGAGAGAAAAAAGAGATGGAGAGGGAGAGATAGAGAGACAAATAAAGTGAGATAAATCCATAGAGAGACTGAGAGAATGAATACGACTGAGATGCATATAGAGAGAGTGAGAGAGAGAGAGAGTGCGTGAGAGAGAGAAGGAGAGATAAAAATACAATCATAGAGAGATAGAGAGGAAGAGAGAGAGTGAGACTAAAGAGAGAGAGATAGAGAGAGAGATTGGGAGAGGTAAAAATAAGGAGTTATAATGAGACTAAAGAGAGAGAGAGAGAGAGAGAGAGAGAGAGAGGTAACGTTAGATGCTGATACTGTTATCTGATTCTGTACTGAACTCTCTGCACTGAATGAACTCTGTGCGGTGTACAAATAAAATATTGAAAGTAGTTCAGTGGCAGCGCTGTAGAACAACTGAACAACAGTGCTATAGGCCCATAGACGCCTGGAGCTACAGGTGGGTTGTACTGACAGGCTCTGTACTCTTGTTCCTTATTCAGAAACCTGAGAGAGAGAGAGAGAGAGAAAGAGAGAGAGAGAGCGAGAGAGAGTGAGAGAGAGAGAGAGAGAGAGCGTGAGTGTGAGAGTGAGAGCAAGAGAGAGAGAGAGAGAGAAAGAGAAAGAGAGCGAGAATGTGTGTATGGGAGAGAGAGAGAGAGAGGGAGAGGGAGAGGAGATCGTGAGAAAAAGAGAGAAAGATAAAAAGAGAGAGAAGAGAGAGAGAGAGAGAGAGAGAGAGAAGAGAGAGGGGTTAAATGATAGAGAGAGACAGAGAGAAAAAATTGTTGTAAAAAAATTGTTGTGAAAGCAGTTATGAAAAAATAAAGAAAAATAAGGAGAGAGAGAGATAGAGATTGAGAGAGAGAGAGAGAGACTCTGAGAGCGACCGAGACAGGGAGAAAGAAATTAAATGTGAGAGATATATAAAATATTAAAAACCTGTAGAATTCCTGGCAACCATCTCTAATTATATCTCGATTATACGATTAATGGTTAGTCTGAATGATGCGCAATGAAATATGGCGTGTAGATTAAAATCAAAAAGACCAAAGTAATGAGAGTGTCCCAGAAGAGAGGTGAAGTTAATATTACTACAAATGGTTCGAAATTGGAACAAAAAATTGATTTTTATTAATCTTAGATCAGGGTACTACATCACCTGGTAATAATGATCAAGTAACACATCACCTGATGATAATGATCAGGGTATCACATCACCTGTGATATTGTTTAATCGCGCAGTACAAGCTCTGCTAAACGTTAGATATCGCGCCGACTGTTTATCTAAATCTGTCTTGAATAAAACCATCAGCATTTACTGATCAGCATTTACTGATCAGCATTCACCGATCAGCATTCACTGATCAGCGATCTTTTTCGCATCAATAGAACCAGAGCGAGGTAACCGAACCGTATAAACGCTGTGCCCTGCACTCAGTGACCTCCAGTGGCATCTCTGCATCTCCTTCAAGTTTACTTTTTACATTTTTTCACATCTCTCTGACTCTTTCTGTCTCTGTTCTCTGTCTCTCTCTCTCTTTCTCTCTCTCTTTTCACATTATATCTTTTCTCTTTCTTGCTCTCAACTTATTTTCTTGAAAATTGTTCCCTAGAGAAGCTGGTAAAGCTAAGGTTAACGTCAGATTCCTCACTCGAAAGCGATGTCAGTGACGGGCGAGCCCATGATTTGAACCACGCACATACTGATTTGTGGTCGAGTATCTTACCGACGTCGCCACTGGCTCCAGCCAGTAGTGTAGAAGAGATTGTTGAGTTGGTCAAGGGTGAAGAAATGAAGAGTGAAGAAGTGAAAGAGTCAAGAGCGAAAGAGTGAGGAATTGCGATAGGAGTGAAATATGAAGAGTGCGGAATGAGGAGAGAGGAAGTGATGAGTGATGGAGTGGTGAGTGATGGATATAGGTTAACATAAATTATGATGAATAAGGTATGCGAAATGAGAAGTGAGGAGAAATGAAGTAAGAAGTGAGTAGTGATTAGGGATAAGTGAGGAGTGGGGAATGAATGAGTGATAAGAGAGGAGTGAGATATGAGAAGTGAAGGAGTGAGGAGTGATTAGAAATAATTGAGGAATAAGATGTTAGGAGTGAAGAGTTATAGTGTACTGAATGCATATGAAACAGTTAAGTGCAGTTAACGCGTGCAGTGTGCACTAATTTAATGCTGCACAGATGTGCACTTACACGTGCGCACATGTGCCAAGCTTGCTAAATAATGTGATTGAAGTCACGTCATCAAATTCATCTGATCAACTTTGGTGATAGTGTGAATTGAGAAAATAGAATAAATAGAGTCTAACATTAGTAACAGCATTGCCCTTGTTTTGTTTTTGTTTTAAACCTATGTCCTGAAGCCTTAGTGTCTAGTGTCTTAATGCCTTAGTGCCTAGTGTTTCAATGCCTTAATGCCTAGTGTTTTAATGCCTTCATACTTTGTGTCTTAATGCCTTAATGCTTAGTGTCTTAATGCCTTCGTGTCTAGTGTCTTAGTGCATTAGTGCCTTTGCTAAACAAAGTTAAATGTGAAATGAGAAAACTTCGTAAAATAACTCAAGAATAGAAAAACAGAAAAGAGATTGAGAGAGAGAATGCTAAATCGCTACCACATAAATTTCATAATTATTAGCATTATTATTTAAATAATACTTTTAATTATTGCAAATATTAAGGTTATAATGAGAATTATTATTAATATAATAATAATAATAATAATGATAATGAGTTCTACCAGTCGCTGGTGATCTTTTTGAGTACTAACCCTTTTGATTCTATTTATTTCTATGATTACATATTTCCATAAAATGTAAATTAACTCATCTTCATTCTTGCGGCTATTCACCTAAAGGTTAGTAACCAGAAACGAGAGCAAGTGTAAACAAGTTTCATAATAAACAGTTATAAGAGCACAACTAAACAGAATAGGTCTTCAGTACATTGCTGAGGATCTAGTTCGACATTCCGATGTAATTAGGTAAATATTCCGTAAGGCAGAGGTTACGGATTCCCTCTGGGAAGCTTTCCACTTCCTTTATTGACCCCCGTGGTGTGGGACAGTGGAAGAATGGAACGAGGATATTAAATTCACGGGACTGCGCTTTCTCAAAGTAACTTCTTTAATATTCCTAGAATTGACTGCTTTTCATTTGCTCTTGTATTGGCTGTTAGTGCATAACCTGAATTACACTTCGTAGTGGTTTAATTGCAACGGGTTTTTACAGTTATCGAAAATAAGTTAGGAATAGCTTCATCTACACCCGCATGTGTGTTAAGAGGTTAGAAATCTTCTTGAAGTTAGCATAAATGCAAAAGATCTGGGAAGAAGATTTATTATAATTCATAAATCTCTAGCCAAACATACTCGTCCAATCTTGTGAAATTTCATTCTTGACGAACTGCTTGCAAATAGGAACACAATTCATACTTCTCTCTCGCTCATTCTATATCATTATCTGTATCTCTATCTCATCTCTCTCTGTCTCTCTCTCTCTCTCTGTCTCTCTCTCTCTCTCTCTCTGTATGTCTCTTTCTCTTTCTCTCTGAATTTACTCCTCTTTCTAGTGCTTATATTTGATTCTTTATATTCAATTCTCTTTCTAGTGCTTATATAAAGGACAGGTTGATGTCATGCGTATACTTTAACTTCTAGAAGTTTCTAGAAATGAAGGTTTTAATTTATGTTGCGGAAATTTTAGGTTGAAAATTCTTGCAGTTCTATCGATTATTAATGAATTTTTAAAATTATTTTCATATTCGTCCTATTACGACACACAAAGTAAAGGCTGACCTATTTAAAGGTCACACAAAGTAGAGATTGACCTATTTAAAGGACACACGATGTAGAGGTTGACCTATTTATAGGACACACGATGTAGAGGTTGACCTATTTAAAGGACACACGAGTAGAGGTTGACCTATTTAAAGGTCACACAAAGTAGAGGTTGATTATCTACAATGACCCCGGAGCCACGCAAACCGGCAACTGCCTGTTATGGCTGAAATCTTCAAATCCTTTACTCCAGCCATTTGGTATCCGAGGTCTCCTATAGGATAGGAAGATCAAAGAAAACTCTGCGGGTCACTGGGTGCGGTACTGGAATAGAAATGCTGTGATGTTTCCAGATGCAGGAAGATTATAAACCTGATCATTGCGCTAATGGGTTACAGGATCGCTTCCCGGCTGCGGCAAGGATCTCTGAGGAGTATAGGTACACAAAAATTGCACTTAGAATTAGAGCCCAAAGGTATCAGCGGGGGGGGGGAGGATTAACTGATTTCAATTTTATCAATGAAATAATGACATTTGTTAATATTTACCTTCACTTCTTCATTTCATGCGATTATTCTACTCAGCTATTTCAGAGTTTAGTTAGCAATACATGTCCCAGGGTTTATGGATTGACATTTATCCGCAGTTCAATATTTCTGGTCATTTATAATTTGACAATATATAAATAGTTTTGGTCATATAGCATTTTACATTATTTAATTTGTGAATATTTAATCTAAGTTAATTGTTGTTATTTTACATGTTTTATATGAAGATAAAAAGCTCAATGACGGTTATTATTTGTGATTAATTTTTATTTCCAACCGCCTAATAGCATCAAGTATTGCGTAAATACTTTCAGAGAGTGAGCGGCTTATTTGTTATCAGTGAATATAAACGAAGTTTCCCCGTGTTGTGTCCGGGTTGTTTGAAGAATAGACCAGCCGGTGACTGCATTTGTCGTAGAAGACAACTAAAGCACTACAATCCAAACCAAAGTCATAAAGGGCATTCGGTTGATGGGCGCCTAGGCTCCAGAAATTGCTACAAAATATTATAAAACGAATGGACAAATGGGGAATTGAGTGGTGGTAAGGCATGAGACATAGAGGATTGGAGAAGGTCTATTCGTGTCTCGATCCTAGTTAAACTAGGATTAGAGAAAAGATGATGGTTATGCTGAGTAAATATAACAAAAGTTTTTATTTTTAATTCCATGATTTTAATGCTTTTCTCCATATCGACGCTAATCGGTTCTTAAAAACAAATTCAATTTCTTCAGTTTGATTATTCAAAAAATGCTCCGGTACCTACCCCATCTCCAGTATCATTATCATCATCATTATCATATTATGACAATCGTTATCATTTTTTAATAAACTATTTATATAGCGCACTGGTAACGCACTGCAGTGTGCACTATACCAGGCAGTTGTAAACAAGGACATCTAGTGCCATCTGGTGCGTTATAGATTAATCCTATAGCACTGATAGGATCGAGTGTAGATTTAATTACGTTCTCTCTCAGCTATTCAAATGTTAATCGTACCTGATCACGCAGGTATTTCATAGATCAGGCAATTCTAGGCTACCGTTGAATGCGAGGTATTTAGAACATCATTCATTGTTGACTTGTTTACATTCTGGTTGATTCATCCCTGCTTCATAGTTTCGTATTTAAATCGGACCAAAGATTTAATTGTTTAAGCCAATGCGTTGGCGCTAACCTATATACTGGAAGATTTTCACTATTTTGTCAAATGAGATTATCCATTAGAAAAGCAAGTATTATATATAGCGGATCTAGCAGTAACTTGGCTAAGTCACGAGAGAACTGAACTTATGTGCGACAAGCAGCAAGCTACAGGTTCAAGACCAAGCTAAATTAATCTCTTACCAGTGCTAGTATAAATCGAAAGCTACAAATTTCAGTTTAACGGCCTTGTCATAATCACAGGGGTTTATAAAGATATGTAAACTGTGTCGCTGAGCTTCGAATCGTTGATCACCTGATTGTCAGGCGAACCTTCTACCAAATCAGCCACTCTGTCAGTACATTTAACTCTTATCTTCCTTTAACTCTACCCTGACCATTTTTGATCACCTCACTCGCTCTCGCTTAGAACCTTACTTTTCCTCAGCACATTTATTTTGCATATTATTTCGGGTGAATTGATCTGTAGTGATGTGTGCTGTGGGGACGTCCCTGACATCATCCCTGGATGAGGAAACGGACGTTAAACCTTTGTTATTTTTTATGGTTATTATTATTATCATGAATTTTAATATTATTATGATTATGAATAGTATTATTATTATTATTATTATTATTATTATTATTATTATTACTACTACTACTACTACTATTATTATTATTAGTATTATTTTTATTTTTATTTTTATTATTACTATTATAAACTACACGCAAACTAATATTGAATAGGTATTCTATACCAGGCCTCTACTCTTATATCTATCATAGACCCGCCTCTAATATGTATCAGCATAGCTGCGATGTTGCACTTAATTCAATGGGAGCTCCTCTGTACCTGATGACCTCGTATTGATATAGACAGACAAGCAGGTGATAGGCTGATTGTGCAGATAGATAAGAAAATAACCGGAGAAAAAACATCACAATGCAAACATATCAAAGCGTGATGGGTCTAACATATCCCAGCGTGTGTTGAGACAATGCTTTCTATCGAGTACCGCTTAGCTTAGGCGGTAGAACAGAAGTTCTCTAGGAAGATGATTCCGAGTTCAAATGTACCCCGGGCAATGAAGTTGCTCGTTGGTTTGGATCTCTCACAATAGTGCTGGATGTTGACATGGATGACGGTGGCACTCTAAGTGTTGCTGCTGCTGTTCAGTAAACTACAGGCTTGTGGCTAAACTCATTAACCCCCCTCCCTGATGATTTGAGATTTCAGAGAAATGTGAAATGTAGGAAAATGTTTACTTTGAAGTTCTCTATTTTGTTTTCTTGGTTAACACTGGTACAATACAATACAAAAAACTATTGGAGTAATACTGTTGTCAAAATAGCCAGTGACACTGTCGTCAATGACAACATAGAGCACTAGCCAGTGATACTGTTGTCAATGACAACATCGAGCACTAGCCAGTTATACTGTCGTCAATGACAACATCGAACACTAGCCATTGATACTGTCGTCAATGACAACATCAAGAACTGGCAAGTATCGATCGAGTTTGAGATATTACTTTATCAACTTGTCACAATCACTGGACGAGTATCTTCTGACACACTTATCGACAGAAGGTTATTCCTATCGCTCCGCTAGCGGCACATTTAGCGTTACAAAGAAATGAATTAATAAACCAAGCAATACATCAATCAAATGGAGTGAAATATTGTGACATTGTCTCATTGAAGGACTAACTATAACTAGGATCAGATGATATGAAAATCTATTGGAGAGAGAGAGAGAGAGATGTGTTTATTTCAGCATCAACACCAAATCCCTGACAAATACAAATAGAAATAGAAATAAACATTTAAAAGAAATAAATTTTAAAAATTCCCAGAAATACAGGGTATCAAACAGTCTGTAGAAACTACAACAACAGCTTCAGGAAAGATGATACACATCTTATCTAGCTGACCACCGTCTATAACTATATTAATATCATGTAACAAAAAACAGTTTATGTCATAACAAAAGGCAACGATTACTAATAACCATGGAAAGGAATGGAGGAAATAACGAAAACTACAAAAACAGAAACTAAGAAAGGAAACTATGTAGCACGTGCGATTTGTCATGTGTGTAACTATATGAACAAAAAAAATAAAGAATGCATAATGCAAAATCAACTGAAATACATACGAGGAGGGGAGAGGCTTTCGTTTAAGAGAATAGGGGAGCGGTTGAATTAGGAGGGGGGTAGGGAATGTTGTCTATTTGCGTTTTATGTATCGCAATGGATTAACGCAGCGAAAGCTTTGTTATGTGATATTATTTCAGCTGTTTATACCGAGCGATGAGAAATATCTACATGCATTGATAAACCTGTCAATTCTACCCGTCTATAAATGCTCTCTCACTCTAGTACTGGATGATACTTTATTTTCTTGATCCGTTCTTTCTGTTTTCTAAATATTCTCTCTTCCTTTCTTTTCTCAATATTTCTCTCTCTCTCTTTCTCTCTCTCTCTTATCTTATTCATCTCTCTCTTTCTCTTTTTCTCTTATCTTACTCATCTCTCTCTCTCTCCTTTCTCTCTCTCTCTCTCTCTCTCTCTCTCTCTCTCTCTAGAAGTCTAACCATACTAAAGCAGATACCGTTAAAATATTTTCCAGACAAATAGCACAATTTAAAGCCTGCTTTCGTTTCACAAGGAATACTACCAGATATAGTCAGGGATTCGAACCGATAGCCTCATGTTTTCAGTGAAGCCTGTTATTCTTCTGGCCATCCAACCGATACGGATATATACGAATAAAAAGTTCATAATCTGATGTCAGAGAATCAATCAAAAGGACTGAGAAGCCGCTGGCTAATCCGTTATTTTAATTTAGAAATGACCTTAAACTATTTCTTTTGTTATGAATTGTTCTGATTAATTGGAAGTTGAGTTTAAACATGGGTTAAATACATTAGCATTGACAATTTATTTGCACTTAAGTTAAATATTGAATACATAGTGCATATCCTAACAGATGGATACTGGGACTATAAAATAGGTAGGGTAGGTAGGTTGTTAGGGTAGTTAGGTAGGTAGGGTAGGTAGGTTGTGGTGTGTTTAACGTAAAGGTTCAGAAGCACAAGGCTTCTATTCAAGACGACTCGACACACTTGAGTTACCGTCACAAAGATTTAAGTAACAGTAAATTACGGTTATGAAATATTATATACATAATGTGGATATTATATATACGGTATATATTATTTAAGAGTATGAAATATTTATCAAACAGGTACTTATTGAATTAGATAGAGCAAAATTAAGGTGTGCAAAGCAGTGCTTTTATCCTCGAGTATCTACTAACAGAAAGTCGTAACTTCATAAAGTCAAAGCTTAGTTCTTAGGTCAGGAAATAGTGACATTAAATTTGATCTATGACTAAGTGGTGCAGTAGTCACGTAACACTTGAGATCAGTCACAAGTGTCCCAAATATGAAGAGCTTCTCTGTAAACAAACAGGCCTACCTCTAAGTAGGACTTCGTGAAACTATAGTACATTTTATAAGTCTTACGCTACCAAAGATTTATAATCAATCGGTATACATCCTGTGCGATAGACGAAAGGTTACAGAGAATCAAAAACCCCGGTTTTATGTGTTAAGCTTGCAATAACTGTTCTACTGCTTGCTTATATGCAAGTTCTTTAAAAAAAAGTGTAAACGTGTTAATTGTATATAATAGATTGAATGGAAAAGCTTGAAATTAATTGAATAAATAACCGGTTAATGAACTTGCTTAAGGAATGAGAATATTTAGTATTTGCATGGTTCTATTATTTATTGTTCTATTGAGTAATATTTTCTCAAAAACTTTCTACCACTAATTTATGACTAATTTCTTCAAAGTCTACGGGAGTGGGGGAGGGGGCGGGGGCATTTCCGGTTTGGAATGTTTCCAGGGAGGAGATTTCAGTCGTCGACGAGTCTATTCACAAGTTGTATTCATCCTCATACTTACACACATATAGGAGGAGCATTAAATATTTTACTGGAAGTCTTAATTCATGTCGCTTTCAACAGCAGAAATGGCAATGGGAGAGAGAGAGATAGAGAGAGAGAGAGAGAGAGAGAGAAGAGAGAGAGAGAGGGAGAGGGAGATGGAGAGAGATAGAGAGAGAGCGAGAGAAGAGAGAGAGATAGAGACAGATATATATATATATATATATATATATATAGAGAGAGAGAGAGAGAGAGAGAGAAGAAGGGAGAGGGAGAGAGAGAGGAAGAGATAGAGAGAGAGAAAGAGACTACTCCTGGAAAGTTGGGAGTAGTGCAAGTGATTGCAATAAACCTGAGACATCTCAACACCTCGTTACCGGAGTACGGAGTGATATAGCAGCCGGGAAAAGTCATATCTGATATCGATAATAGCTTTTAGAATTCTTTTTAAAGCTTAGGCTGAAATTGAATAATATATAAAAATTTTAACACTGAATTTAGCATTTTGATTGGGAGCTATAGTCACAAGTGTGTTATATCTCTAGGCAATTTATAAGCTAAAGCTAAAAAGCTAAGGTTAACGTCAGTTTCCTCACTCGAAAGTAATATCAGTGACGGGCGAGCCCAGGATTTGAACCATGGATATATTGATCCGCGGTCGAGTATCTTATCGACTTCGACACTGGCTCCAGCCAGTTATAACGCACATTATAAATAGAGACTCTAGGTTCATACCTCCTAGGTGCAAACCTATGTTCTTAATTTCTTTAGATAAACTTGTTAAACAACAATTTGAATTAATAACTGTGAAATAACCGTAATAAATATATGGACTAATTTAGTAATTTAAAATACTCTTGGTGAAAGTTACTAATGCTAAGCACTCGAAGGAGTCGGTGTAACTAAGAAAAATTCTCATCACATCGTAATTTCTCGTGAAAGCTCTCTAGTAACTCCTGCAGGTTAAAGCCGTATGTTTAAGCGTCTTTGCGAAATTGACTTCAGTTAAATTTCAAAGCCACCTAACAAATTTTGATATGCAGAATTGGGAAGAACAGGGGAACTATGGACTCCTTATTTCATTGGACTCCTTAATCCATATTTCATTGAATTCCTCATTTAATTGCACTTCTTAGTCCTTATTTAGTTGGATTCCTCATTTAATAGAGCACTCAGCACATTACAATTACTAAATTCCGTGGAACTTAAATAACAAGCTAGACATGCAAGATACGAAGATTAAGACTGGAAAAATAATTTTATTGCTGCCGGCTGCTTCAGCTATCAGATCTAAATCCACTGACTTCAGATGATTTTATTTCCATGAACTAATAATTCTATCGTCGCCTAATGACTGGAACTAGGTGCCTGAGAATAAATACAGCGTCACATTGACTTGATTTCATCAGGTAGGGTTAGTAGTATGCCATAGATCACAGCGCTAATCAGAGCAATAGGATTGCACCTTGGTATAGTTGAGCAATACAGCTTGTGTGTCAGTTATTACTGAATAACGCGGCATTGAAGTAATTAGACGTCATCTCGGATGATCGATGTACTATATATTCACTAATTATGATTGGAAGAAGGCTACGTAGTAACTTCAGACCTCCTCTTCTGCCCTTTTCACATTTTGCGCAGGTTTAAAACATAAATTTCTGACGGTACATTAAATTTACTTTATCTTATCAGTCCTGCCTTCCGCTATCTTCTGTTGCCTCATTTGTAGCTGTTGTAAATAATAAGAGATTTCCTGTGTGAATTGTCCCGTAGTTAAAAAACATTCCCTGACATCATCCCTGGATGTGGAAACGGTCGTTAAACCTTTATTAGTATAGTTAAATTGACGATTCGAGATTTGTTCTTTTGACATAGGAAAAGTCAAACTCCGTCATTAGTATAGCGAATATTATTTTCGACTGTTTGGGATTTAAATATAGGGAAGACTAAGAGGCGATCTGTGTGAGATTCGAATCAAGGACTCCCTGCTTAATAGACGAGCTTTCTACCAACTATGCCATCCATCTTTTCTACACTGTACTTTACATAATTTGAATACTCTGATTATTACAATCAATCATTATTATTCACTGATATGCAGCAGATTTTATAAATTACTTTCATTTCTACGCGTGAGTTTCTGTTCCTATGAAAATAGTCATTACTGTATATATCTTCAGAATTAAGGATGAATTAAATTCTCAGTTTCATATCTAATTTAGTTTATTAGAATATCTCTAATTTCAATAGCGATATCTAAAATAACAAAAAATAATAATTTGATAAAATAACATAACAATAACAGAGGCACGTATTTACACATGGTGTTCAACTGTTCATCTATATATTCACGTGAGGTAGGGTGGGTGAGGTGGAGTATAGCAAATAACCAGATGGTTATCAGTTATGGCTGTATATCCCTGAGTGACCTTGAATCCTAGTTTTGTATTTTAGAAAATAAGCATATTTGAAAAAATAGTTATATTTTTAAGTAAACGATTTAAAAGCGTCAGTGCATTAGTTATCTTCTGCCTAATATGTATAGTTAATAAAATGTTTGTAATGTGATTAAAATTAAAATAAAATTTAAGGAAATAAACACTGAAAGAGACAGTGACATAGAGAGAGAGAAGAGAAAAAGAGAGAGAAAAAGAGAGAGAGAAAGAGAGATAGAGATAGAGAGAGGATGACAAGAGAAAAGGATGGGGGAAGAAAGAAGTGAGTGGAGACAGAGCTCCTAAAGAGGAGAGAGAGAGAGAGAGAAACAAGAGGAGAGAGAGAGAGAGAGAGAGAGAAGTGAGATTTGGTGTGAAGACATATAGAAGTTGACAGCTTGTTTATTATTTACAAGTTTGGTACGAACACTTTATCGTAAACGAGCACATATGATAATTGTCGGCTTCCTAGTGCACTTTAATTTGCCCCGATCAATTGATTGCAGCAGCTAAATGTGAGGTATGGTCACATTTTCAGAATCTACCCTGTAAAATCTGCTTCAACTCACGATATTTTTTATAGGGCTGCTTTACATATGACTTATAGGACTTCCTGGCGTAATATTTCTAAGAATAGATAATGTGTAAAGATTGGCGTAAGCCCATTACGAGCGTAATAGAGACATTGAACAGCTGCTAATAAAACAGATTGATTAGTCCCGTCAGATTGATGAGGCACTCGTGATGATCACCAAGACTTTTGCTTTTTTCATACAGCGTCAAGAGAGCAACTTTCCTCCGAGAAGTGACTTCCAGATTGATGTCTAACATCATCAGTTATCAGATACCATATATCAGTTATCTTATATCAGTATCTACCTCATCAGTTATCATTATCTACCTCATCTGTTATCAATATCTACCTCATCTGTTATCAGCATCTACCTCATCTGTTATCAGTATCTACATCATCTGTTATCATTATCTACCTCATCTGTTATCAATATCTACCTCATCAGTTATCATTATCTACCTCATCTGTTATCAGCTACCTTTAAACGGTTATCAGATTAGTTCTGATCAGCCATCACTCCTCTCCAGCTATTACATACCACTGCAAGAGTGCGTGATACTCTCTATATTTTCGTCAGTAGAAAAGTCGTATCGAAGTGATCGTAGAGATAACAGTTTTGACGGATAAGCTCAGACCATCAGTCGAAGATTTTTTGTGATGTGGAAGGAGCTGGTAAAATAGACAATATTTTTAATTTAACTTTATGCTTTTATTTGACTTTTTATGTAATTTTTTAATTAAAACATAGGCACTTGATTTCTCTCTATAGTGTGGTGCCAAGTGGCAGGTCCATGGTATGTTATCATTCACAGAATCTGCTTTCACTCTGCATCAAGAGCACTCCATTGATCAGAAATTTAAACACTCACAAAAGGAAATGCTTTATCAATACCTTATGAAGCCTATATCTTGGAAAAAATATGGCTTTTGATCTGATTTCCTATTTCCTACCCCAGTTCTTGTTTAGTCGCCTTTTACGACCCGTGCAGTTTACTTTCAGTCTTTTCTTAATGTCCGGGACACAACACGGGAAGACACCTAATATCGTTAATCTTGTTGACGCTTCCGCAGCCTCAGTACAGAATTCATACAGTGTATAGGCGGTAAACTGCATATGCATTCATATGTCTTCCCTTTTTCTTAGCGTTAATCTCGCTTTTCTGCAGGGTCCGCTTGTCTAGATGCCTGCCTCCATTTGCCGCATCCGTGGACGTCTTTCGAATTGATCTTTACAATGCGCATGTCCTCATATATACTGGCTGGAGCCAGTGGCGAAGTCGCTAAGATACTCGACCGCGGATTAGATGTTGCGGGGCTCAAATCCTGGGCTCTCCCGTCACTGAAATCGCTTTCGAGTGAGGAAACTGACGTTAAACTTCGCTTTACCAGCTTTTATAGGTATATGCATTCATATGTACTCGAATATAATTGAAGAAGGTTAAATTTTACTGTTGTTCGATGATATCTTGGATTACAATCTCGTTATAGATTTTAAGTGTAGTCTCTTTGATGTAATTTTGTTATACATTTTCTTTTGAGTCGGTATAATGGCAGTTTCTTCAAAGCTCAATATATTCAAACCGATGTATCTGGATCGATATATTCTAACCGATATATATATATATTGATCGATATGCATTATAACCGATACATGCTAATCGATAAATTCTATTAGATATATTCTGAGCGATATAGTCTAAACGATATATCTTTATCAATATACTCTAACCGATATATCTTTATCAATATAGTCTAACCGATATATCTTTATCAATATACTCTAACCGATATATCTTTATCAATATAGTCTAACCGATATATCTTTATCAATATACTCTAACCGATATATCTTTATCAATATAGTCTAACCGATATATCTTTATCAATATACTCTAACCGATATATCTTTATCAATATACTCTAACCGATATATATATATTGATCAATATATTCTAACCGATATATCTTGATCGATATATTCTAACAGATATATCTTGATCGATATATTCTAACCGATATATCTTGATCGATATATTCTAACAGATATATCTTGATCGATATATTCTAACAGATATATCTTGATCGATATACTCAAGACCTATACTTTATATTACTTGACCTAAATGCAAAAAATATCACAGGAGTGGCTCCCAAATCAGTGCATTCCTAATTCCTAAATCAATTTAAAGTTGAAGATATTCTTTTCAGCTTCAAGTATAACAACCTGACTTCTGTTTGAATTTAAATAACATTTAATTGTAAAATGATATTGCACGAAGATTCCCGGATCAGAAAACCATTTAAACTCAAAACTCTCAGTCTTGTCAATTGAACGACTGCGCACCGGGTGATCTCTATAAGATTTTGCGCATTATTTGAAAGTTTGAGTAGACCACTAAAGTAAATCTCGAACTGGCAATGGTCTGTGAAGTATATTGTACTAGAAATGGTCCTAAAAGACCTGGTTAAATAACCCGATACTGTATACAACTACTCCTTCATGGATAACTTTTAAAAATTAAATCACAAACTTTCTGACTTACTCAGATCTCTCTCTCTCACTCTCTGTCTATTTCTGTTTCTTTTTCTCTTTTGTTTCTCTCTCTCTCTCTCTCTCTCTCTTTCTCTCTCTCTCTCAATTTCTCTCTCTCTCTCTCTCTCTCTATCCTTCCCCCTCCTTTCTCTCTCTCTCTCTCCCTCTCTCTCTCTCTCTCTCTCTCTCTCTCTCTCTCTAGAGCACGCTAACTTGAGGATCTTAGGCATCGAGTACTTTAACTATGGGTGAATAGAGGAAGGCCCTGAGATTTTATAAGCAGTCTGTCGAGGATACGATGCATATGACACTTATCAGGGGAGACAGTCAGAAGGGTAACACCCCGCTACTGAGGACCTACAATCATGGAGTCGATTCAATCATAAATTCCTTGACGCAATCGATGAGATTCCTAAAATTCTCAATTGTAACAAAATATAGCATGCGATAATTCGCTTACATTTTATACAACTAAAATTTATATTTCTGTTTCTTTAAGGGTGTTTTAAAATAACATATTAGTTAGCGCGATTAATCCTCCGAAAATTGCATTAATTAATTTAATTAATTTAATTTAATTAATATTAATTTAATGTTGTCTTAAATGTCAGACTAGACAATTATATTGAAAGTGTTTGTTGTTTCTTTATATATTAAAATCTATTTGAAATATTTTAGTATTTCTATTCCTTCGTAGGGTGCAATAAAGATCATATACAAACCTAGATCAGTGTTTTGGATCTTAGCCTTACGGCTGACATCTGAAACAACAAAACAACGATGATGTTGTCTAGAAACAACAACAAAACAACGATGATGTTGTCTAGAAACA